>JAOXOE010000001.1:8644638-8675489 GCA_028565055.1 Phoeniculus purpureus
GTTTATTTGGATTTAGGTTGGACTGGATGATCTTTAAGGTCTTTTCCAACCTTATCATTACTGTGATACTGTGATATGCTGTTTCCTAAATGGCAGTGAACCTAGTTTGCAATGCTAACAGAACATTTACATCCAGTTCCAACATATGCCAGTATATAAAGTCATTGCTGAGCACTTAATGTGGCTTTTACTCCTTATTGCAGTTCTCCATGAAACAACATAAAACCTGATGTTTGACAGTGCAGAGGACACAAAAGATACCATCTTGCATTTTTCCAACTTCCAAAACTCCCATTTAAGATTATGACAGCAATTCCTTGTCATATTTTTGTTACAGCTGAAAGATAAAGGAAATAATTGTGTTTTGACTGCACTCTGCAAGATTATATTAGCAATATGATTTCTGCTTTGCATGACTAATTTTTATTAAATCAGCTTCATTTAAATATCAAATTGTGTTCTTCACATTCCTTCATTAAGTTATGGTATTTCTATCTGTTCTAAAGTTTCTCCTTTTTTATATGGTGAAATGTGCATTTCAATTTGTTGTACAGCCTGTTCATGGCTGAAGAAAAAACCCAAACCAACAAATAATCTATGGGAAAGAAGTCACATCTGGAAATCCTCTGGAATAATGTTTAAGTGTGTATTTCTAAAGAAAATACAACCTGTAAGGAGAGCATCCTTGGTAACAGGAAGGTTTTTGTTACTTGATTTGCCACAAAAGGCAATAAATAAAATTGTGCTGTGTATAGAGGAGCTGAAGATGAACTGCAAACATTTAATATATTATGAACTTACTAAATCCTGAAAAGACAAAGATTTTCAGTTTACCTCCTTTTCTCAAATATATAACTTTTTAATTGTGAATAATACAACATAATTGCTGACTTACAGCTATTTTAAAAAGATGTTATACAATTCTGGCTGAAGTCAACATGAAGCATGTCATTTGCTCTGGCAATAAAATATTCCCTTTATAACTGTCTTTTGATAAATGACAGTCTTTTATTTTTTATTCAGTCGCTCAAATCTCCATATGTTTGTACATCTTCAAATAAAGTTCACAGATTTTAACAGGATTAGTTGCCAAACTGGCTACACTTGTGCTCCTGGAGTGATCCATCTGGGGATCTAGCCAGCAACAACAAAAAATGCTTGCTATTTTGATAAGGTTTTAAAATCTCTTTTAGAACATTCAGTAATACAGATGCTGTGCAAAGATGAACTTCTTTGACTGCTATTACCCATTATATCAGGCAAAACCAAGCACACGGTGAATGAGTCCTCCCCGTGTTTCCCCTGTGCTATACATACATTACACGAGTGTTGTTAAAGGTTTTTACTTTGCTTTCTTCTGTAAAAAGGGGAACTTGAGACCAGTACAGAGTTAGGATTTCTTGTAGCCATAGTTCAGTGTAACAAATATTCATTTTGAAACTCCATGTTCATGCAGTAGTTTCTCAATGAAGCTGGTATTAAGATCCTTAATGATTTTCTTAAGCCAAAAGAAATCCACTGCTATAATGACAATTACTTTTTATAACAGTATCTGTATGAGTAACATACTAGTTATTCCCTTGTACTTACTTTCCATGGAGGTTAATCATGTGTACCTAGAAAAATAAAATCCATTTTTATGGCTATTTGTGACCTTGTGAAGCGCTTGTGTAAGATGTCATCAAGGCTTTCAGGGTGAGTGTGTGGGCTTTGTGCTGTAACAGGTGGAAACCTGTGAATCTCATTGCACAATCAGGGTCTAAAAAGCTCTCAGCACAAACACAGAAAGAGTTTTGCCGTTCATTCCAAGAAAAAAAAGAAGAACTCTAGAGATACAAACACAGCTTCATTCAGAGCCAAACAGGCAGCAGCCAGGCTGGGGCAACAGTGGTGAGGAGGAGTAGTTTATCTATTTGAATTGGAAGTGAATGGTTATGCCTGAGCTGCATTTGGAGTCCTGGCACTGTAAGGTTAATTAATTAATCCTCCTGCTGTGGGCAGCCTTGGCAAGGTCTTTACTGGAGTATTACTATGTCTAGTTTTGTGCAGTCCCTTCCAAAAACATGGCCCATTTGGCAACAGCCCAGAGGTAAGCGACAGGAATTGCAGGACATCTAAAAAACATGACCTAAAACACAGACTAAAACTGCCCACTCTGGAGACAGAAAAATAGAAGGAAAATGCAAATACAAGAATACAGCATCACTTAGTAAAAGGTTGCTGGTGTAGGGGGGGAGGAGGGAGTAAGCAGCGAGAAAGGACTAAGACAAGTGTACAACTACCCAACCTGTAGAAGTAGATATTCACTGGAAGATGGTGAGTTGCTGGAACAAATTGGCAATAGAGGATGTGGATACCCCATCCTTTCAAGCGTTCAAGGTCAGGCTGGGTGGGACATTGAAGATCTCCCTACCCATGGCAGATTGGTTTGAACTGTAAGGTCCCTTCCAACCCAAACCATTCTGTAATTTAACTAGATGGCACGAATATCTTTACAAAGGAGGTCACTGCCCGCTAGAGCAGGCTGCCACCTCCAGGGCTTTGTGAGGACAACTTAGACAAACCTTGTCCTCAGCACTTAAGGTTGGACAGGCATGAGCAGGGCCTGGCCAGGCAGGCCAGCCTTGGCTGATGGCCACAGCAGCAGCTGATGCTGCTTCCAGAGGTTCTGCTGCCTGTGCTGGCACCGGGCCGTATCCTGTGTGCCCTGCGGTGGAGACTAAACCGCCCTAAGCTGTGGTGCTTTGCCCTAACGGTGAATACAGCCCCGCTACGGCTGATGTGGCCAGTCCGGCAGGTCCCTTCCCGCAGACCTGCCCACTGCCTGCAGGCTGCACGGCCGGCACCGCACATCGTGGGGCGCCCAGCCCAGCGCCGGCCCCTTCGCGGGCCCCCGCCTCGCTCGGAGAAGGGGCCCGGCCCAGGCGCCCGGCTCGCTGGGCCGCGGTGGGGGCCGGTGGCAACGGCGGGGCCGGGACTAGGTGCCCCTGGGTCGCGGCGGGGCCAGGTGGGGCAGGAAGGCCCCACAGCCGGTTCCTTCTTCGCCCGGCGTGTGATTGGCGGCAGCTCCGGTGCTGCCTCCCGCCGGCCATGGGGCCTCCCCTTCGGCCCCCGGCCCCCTCCGCTTCCTGCTAAGGAAAACACCTGTCCTGATAGCCGAGGCCGCGGCCGTGACTGCGCCGCTGCGGTGAGTAGCTCTGTCCCGAGGGACGGCGGGTTGGTGGGGCCGGCTTGGCTCCCCTCGGGGCGACGGACGATGGACCGCAGGTGGGGTTTGCCCTCAGGCAGCCCCGGCTCTGCCAAGGCTCCCGCGGGAGCTGCGAAGCTGTCCCGGTCGGCATCGCGGGGCGTTGGGCGGGCAAAGCGCGGGCTGGAGCCCGCCAGTGTGGCCGAGTGAGCGGGGCAACCCTGGCCCGCTGCTTCCGCCGCGTCCAACACACCGGGCCTGTCGCGGGCGAAGTCCTGAGCCCCGAGTGACCCCCTTCCGGCCCTGCTACCAGCCAGCACCGAGCCGCCGAGGCTGAGCCCCTGCGCAGCACGACCCTGCGCTCCCTTGGGCCGCAGTCCTGGCTCACGCCCTCGCCCAAACGGGTTCCGCGTTTGATGCCAGACCTGCTGTGGAAACTTCGTGTGCTAAATAAAACGGTGCAAAGTGAAGGATCACACTAGGCAGTGGTAGCAGTTCCCTCTAGTTTTAAGGTATATGGACCAGCTCTGCTAGAACAGCATTCAAACAGTAAATGACTGTATTTCCTCATCCAACAAATAATAACTTCTTGTGTTTGTCTGATATGTGTAGAGCGTACAACCTACCACCACCACAGATTGTCTGAAGTAATAGCTGAAGGCCTTCAGGAGTTGGTGGAGAGCCAATCACACTGCTAAAGATGGGTATTTGAAAAAGTGGGCACAAGTTGAAAGGACAGGGTGTATCTGAATAGTAAGTGTAACCCTGCTGGAGCCATAGTTGTGATCTCCTGGTGTCAGGCTCTGCAGAGTGTTGGTTTAAAGGTAGGGATCGCCATCACTCATGTAACTTCAGTTAAGCAGAATTCTTTCCTAATTTTTTTGAATCAGCTAGGAGTTATTGTTTGTTCCAAAAGCACCCCCAGAGGGATACCTCGTGTAGAAACCAAAATATGCAAAAGTCTGCAGTGAAGGCAGAGAGTGCTTAAAATATGACATCTGTACCAGCAGTCAGATACATTCTGCAACCTCCTGGCGGAGATGTTCAGCTACATCTGCTGATTAGCACACTTTCTGATGAAGAGTGTATTATCTGTGAAGTTCACTTGCTAATGAGAAGCTGCACTCAATTCCCGTGAGGGCCAGTAGCTGCGTAGAGAATTTGACAGAAGAAGAATTTGACAGAGCAGTTTTTGTTGTGTTCATGCATAACGTATTGGTGTTGGGTTTTGCCTGCATCATTTAGCATGGGAATGTAAGGAAGACTTACTGTACTCCTATCCAGCAAATGCAAAACTGTCTCCTGCTACAGGACAGTGCTGGCAAGTAGATGCAATATGCTGCTTGGCAAGCTTGGGGTCATGTCATAGGTGTGTGGGTTTGAAGGTTTTTTTATTTATCTTAAAGAGTGAATGTGAATATTTGCATATTATCAGGGTGATTCTTGCTCCAACAGAGAGTTCCTGTTTTCTTGCAGGTTGTATTTTCTGGAAAGGAAATGAAACTAAAGAATAATTTTAAAATATCATTTTTACAAAGTAGATTAAATCAGAAGCACAATGGTAAAACTCTAAAAAGCAGTGACGTTTGACAGATTCCATGACTTTTCAATAGTAGAATAGGTGAAGTAGTTAGCAACATTGCCTTTTTAAAGTACCTTTCTGCCAGTGTTCTCAAATCCTATAGCAACTTTACTCACTAATTTTTCTTCTAATCCTGCTGTGAATTGTTTCTTAGTTATCCTTGACTGTACTGGCTTTATTCTCTTCTCATTCATTCTCTACCACTTCTGCAAGCAGTGAGTCAGATTAAGGAACTGGTCCAGCTGAAAAATTAACCAAATTTTTTTGTCACCGTTGTTATGATCAGTTTGCTGACCTGAGTGATGAGATAGGAATGTGACTGGAGACAAAGGTGAGCCTGTTTGCATTTGTTACTTTTTACAGGCCCACCTCCTCCTGCTCTGTTGCACCCAGTCAGGATTCGTGGACTAGTGGCAGGACAGTTTTCCTAATAAAGGGAAATACTGGGTTAGTATTAAATTAAATTTGAATTAATAATTAAAACAAGTGACTTTCTTTGTAGTGGTGTTGCAGTAGGCATGCAGAAATATCTATAGTAAGTAATGCTTAGGCATGACAAAGGTTTTAGGAAGTTATTTTAAATAGTTTTCAGTTACAGGCATCCAGGTGGTCTGATGTATATGCATGAGGAAATGTAGTTTCACTGTGCCTACACACAGGTTATCAGAAAGTAGGTGCAATTTTGTGTCACCCTAAGGATGGGGACACTTTTGTGTCATTACAGAGACACATTAGAGACAGTAATCACTCCAAGTATTAGCTTCTCAAGCTGCTGCAAAGGGGTCAAAGCTGAAATGGATATAGAGATGAATGTCTGGATTGGACCGGACAGGACTAGGAATGACAGGTCACAGCTCGAATGAATGTGGGAGTCACTCATTTTGCATTGTACTTGATACAGTTTGTGGGGAAACATTTGAGTCTTTCACAGTATTGCTCCACCAGTTTTTTTAAGTGGATGAAAGTGTCAAAATATTTGAGCCAGTGTACAGGGTAGTTCTCTGCTGTGTGAGGTAGAGATGCTGCCTTTGATTCTTGGTCAGTGGAGTGGTGCTACAGCAACTTAGAGGGAGATGAAATCTATTTGTGTTTATGTGTTTGAAAAATTAATCTTTAAGTCCACGTCATACAGCAGCAGAATGTGGACATTTTAAAGCAGCATGCTTTCTTAGCTCTGGCAAAAGCCAGTGAAACTGTGATGAGTCCAAGTTTACTTAATTAGGTTCAACACAACAGCTTCTAGAGTAAGGTATAATTGCAAAATATCTATGTAGTTTGTTGGCATGAAAAACCCCATCACAGATAGTTGCTAGTGTTTAAATGAAGAAAAATAAGCAAATGTATGACATGTTTTAGAAATTACACTTCAAAATGTTGACTCTGCAGGAGCATTGCAAAGTTTTCCAGTCAGGAATTTCAAAGTGTAGCTTTTGCAAAACACATTTTCGCCTTCAGCATTGCCCCCTGCCTTTTCCTACACCTCCAGCTCCTTTTTAATGCGAAACCTGCTTTTGCCTTGTCTGTCATGGCTGCTGAGCTTACAGGTGCTCAAGTTTTTTAGCAGAGAGAAGGACCAGAGAGGAAATTGTTGTGTAGTGCTGATGAGATCCTGCAGAGACTTGCTCTGATGAATGCTGACAGGCTGCACGTGCACAAGGTATGAGTGTTGGAGACATCTTGGCCAAGATGGGTGGATTTCATGGTGGTGACAAAACTTTCCGGGCAACTTCACTTTCTTGAGAAATTTCAAATACTGGCCCTAAAAGGCAGAGGGAGCTGGAACAGAGTGTGTTTCCGTAGACTCACTTCCAGAGGAAGAAAACCTCTAAAAAGAAGTCAGACTTAGCTGATAAGCAGACTAACACTCTGAGAAAGAAAAGCTGCAACCTTGGTAAAGTGTTAATTTTTGAGGTTGTGAGAGGCACACTATGGGCAGGTAGGAGACTATCAGCTTTTTTGCTAGTGCAGGAGCTTCCGCCCCACACACCTTATTAAGAAAGGAAGGTGTCTTATGAGATAGGAAACATGCATATGTTAAAAAAAAAGGACCCTACCACTTCACTCTTGCTAAAACAACTCTTCATTTCATCGTATTTTTATTCCTTCACAGGAGTCATCTTGGTAGGATATGTACTGCTTTAGGATGTGTATGGCTTTTGCTCTTCAAAACAGTCAGTATTTAACTGGAAAAGGCATCAGGAAAAAGGATACTAATAGAGTTTTTTCTGTCCTTTCTTTCTGATTTGTACATGTTTTCCCAAATCATGGGAATCCCTGTGGGAATTTTTTTTTAGTAAAGGAACAGCTCCTCAGATTGTAGTTAACTGCAAGAATGGGCATTAAAAGTCCATAGATTGCATTCTTCCTGAAATTAAAGTAATAATTTCTAGTGGGTTTCGCTGTGTTTGTGATCATAAATGGATGAGTTGGAAGTACTAGGAGGAAGATTGCAGTGCTGTTGCTGAGGATACCACACTAGAGCCTTGGCAGATACCATCTCCATGTGGTGCCTGTGTTAAAGATCTCTAATGAATGTAAGTTGGGAGTTCTCAGAGGGCTATCACCATGAAAATAAAGCTAAGTAAACATTGCAGATTTAGTTGTCTTTTATCTAGTTTTTTTAGCTCTTTTGTAAAGTAGTTAGGCCTTCCAAACTATTTTATGTTTAAAATGTTTTATTTGAATTCATTGTATTTATTGCCCGGATTATTTGTAGCTATTTTTAACAGACTTAAAGTCATGTGTGTTAGAATTGGTGTGCTGTTAGTGTATTTTTACAATTGCAGCAGGAAAAACATTCTGACTTTTTTTTTAGAATGAGCAATCATATGTATAATCAACTTGGTTAAAACTTCCTTCCTGGTAAGCGCAGCACTTCCTTTGCATCTGGGTACGAGGGTGAGCAAGAAAAGCAGAACAGCTTAAACAAAGAAAATTTTTGTGTGAATGATCTTCCTTTAAAAAAGTGGGAACCTTAGAAATTAAACAAATGAATCGTCTTCAGCAATTCAGCCTTTCATTTATAAGCAGGTAATATTTCCTTGTGCTTTGTCAGATACAGTGGGGGCATGTCCACAGTCATTGCTTTCTGGAACTTGAAAAAAGAATTTTAATTAGCATGCTGTGGTGTTTCAGTTTAACCTTTTATATTTTTATCTTCCTGTTTTGTTGTCTGCTAAGACATTGGTACATTGGTTTTGGTTTCTCCAGCACTCAGAGAAAGAATTTGCGTGTAAAAAGCGTTGTCTGGAAAAGATCTTCCTTATGTCACTGTTACTTAGCTTGTGTGAGCGTGCTCAGTCAACGCTGCCTTCCTCTTTCAAGATAACAGTGAATAATTTCCACTTTAATATTGCTCGATGGAGATTAACTATGAGCAACAATAGGTTTTGTTAACTGGAAACTGATAAGGTATCCTGTTGATGTTCAAAGTTGTTTTACAGTTATTTTAGGGCTGATTTTATGTGTAGGGTAATAAATCAACATCTTAGGAATTTTTTCTTTTGTAGCTATCTAGTAGTTTGTGCTAGAAGTGTATACTTTTTAAAAGTATGAATGGATGTTTTCAGGCTGGTGAATTGATTTATTTAAAGGAAGCCTGTCTAAGGATACTAGGCTTGAATGTAGATGCAGATTAAATGTCTATCTTCAGAAGTAGTCCCTGAGTTTTGAATCTTAAGAACTTTTTTTAGTGTAAGTCCTTATCCTTCATCACTAAAAAGAGACATAGAAAACTGGAAATAGACTTGCATCTGTCTGGTCTGGAGAGAAATTGCTTGTTTTATTACTTTCTGTCATTCCTGGGGCTCAGTAGGATCACTTCTGCTCACACACAGCAGTGTGTCTTTTCAGTTGTATGAGTATCCTCTTACGGTACTATCAACAACATTGAAACACATGAGGCAGTGGAAGAATCAGTCTTGACCAAAAAGAAGTCTAAGCAAATCAGTGTAGTCTGCCTGTGCTCAGTGAAGACTGTTTAGAAGCTCTGTTTTAATTTAACCATTAGGTGTTGGTTTTCTTTCTGTATTTGGCTTCGAATTGAATAGATTACATCTGAGGTGGTTTATGTAAATCAAATGTTTATGACCAGACTTTGAGGGGAAGTTGATTAGGAAAAGCATATACTTGGCAGGATGTTGACTGGCTTTTAATTTTAATTAAGAACAGTTTAAAAATGAAAAAAAAATGTAGACAAGAAAGTAATCAAATATTTGTATGTTTTACTAGATTTCTTCTGGCATGGAGTTGGGGGATTATGAACAGCCCGTTGTTATGAGAGAGGAAAACAAGCGAAGGAGAAGAAGAATGAAACCACATTGTACATCAAGTAATTTGTCATCAATGGAACTGATACCCATTGAGTTCATTTTACCTACAAGCAATAAACATACTAAATTACCAGAAATTATGTTACTTGAAATAGCTGGCAACTGTACAGTTGAGCAAATGAAAGCACAGATTTGGATGCGTGCAATAGAGATGAGTCAAAGCACAGACTTCTACCATGCATTCACCCCGGATCAATTTATTCTGCAGTATCAGAAGAAGGGGCAATGGTATGAAATTTATGATAAACATCAATTATTACAGACCTTGGACTGCATACTGTACTGGAAAGTGTTACAAAAAAAGGTAGGCAAGATCTATGTTGTCCAGAAACAAAACCCGTCAGAAGAAGTTCAGGAATTTCAGCGGCAGCTTAATGATTTAATTGGTTATGATGTCACTGATGTAAGTAATGTGCATGATGATGAGCTAGAATTTACCCGTCGCAGATTAGTCACTCCACGAATGATAGAGGTAGCCTGTAGGGATCCTAAATTGTATGCTATGCACCCATGGACTACATCTAAGCCACTCCCTGAATATTTACTTAAAAAGATCACTAATAATAACATTTTCATAATCATACATAGAGGAATGACTAGCCAAAAAATTAAAGTGTCTATAGATGACACTCCAGATAGGATTCTCCACAGCTTTTTCACAAAAATGGCAAAGAAAAAGTCTTTGATGGACATTCCTGAAGATCATAGTGAGCTGGATTTTGTTCTCAGGATTTGTGGCAGAGATGAGTATATTACTGGAGAGACACCAATCAAAGATTTTCACTGGATAAGACAATGCCTTAAGAATGGAGAAGAAATCCACCTTGTCTTAGACAATCCCCCTGACCCAAAAGAGGATGAGGTTCAGAAAGAAGAGTGGCCCTTGGTGGATGACTGTACAGGAGTTACAGGGTATCATGAACAATTGACAATAGATGGAAAAGATCATGAGCGAGTCTTCACTATCTCTTTGTGGGATTGCAATAGGAAATTTAGGGTGAAGGTAATTGGCATCGATATCCCAGTTTTACCAAGAAATACTGATCTTACTGTGTTTGTGGAGGCTAACATTCAACATGGGCAACAGCTCCTGTCACAGAGAAGGACTTCGTCAAAGCCTTTTACCGAGGAGGTTCTGTGGAATATTTGGTTGGAGTTTGATATCAAAATCAAAGATTTGCCTAAAGGAGCGCTCCTGAATCTTCAGATATACTGTGGCAAGGCACAGGGACTCTCCACAAAGACCAGCCTTCAGTCACATGAATCCTCCAACTCCGATTCAAAATGCAAAACTCAGCTTCTCTATTATGTAAATCTTTTGTTGATAGATCACCGTTTCCTGCTAAGAAGTGGGGAATATGTGCTCCATATGTGGAAAATCCCAGGCAAGGGGGAAGAACAGGGAAGTATCAATGCAGACAAACTAACGTCAGCAACTAACCCAGATAAAGAAAACTCAATGGCTATCTCTATTGTGCTGGACAAATACTGTCACCCGATTGCCTTGCCCAAGCACAGGATAACATCAGACCCCCAAGGGGATAGGACACGAGCAGAAATGCCCAACCAGCTTCGCAAGCAACTTGAAGAGATCATAGCAACTGACCCACTTAATCCACTTTCTCCTGAAGACAAAGAACTATTGTGGCACTTTCGATATGAAAGTATAAAGCACCCCAAAGCATATCCTAAGCTGCTTAGCTCTGTGAAATGGGGACAACAAGAAATAGTGGCTAAAACATACCAGTTGCTAGCTAAAAAGGAGGTTTGGGATCAGAGCACTTTAGATGTTGGACTTACAATGCAACTTCTAGACTGTAACTTTTCAGATGAAAATGTCCGAGCAATGGCAGTTCAAAAACTGGAAAGTTTAGAAGATGATGATGTTCTGCATTATCTTTTACAGCTTGTGCAGGTAAGGCATATTTGCATTCTTGAACTCTGCCTTCCAAGAATATTTGCATTACCTCATTATCATTCCTATCTTAGAACGTCTAGTTAGTGATCCCTGGTTTTCAAGTCTTCAGTGTTTAGTCAAAGCAGTGGTAGTAACCAAATGAACCCAAGCCACACCTTCTTTATTTGTCTTTTGCTTGTGTTGTTGGTTTTGCGTTACTGTTGCTTTGTGGCTTATGATTTGTGACTTCCATTTAGAGTACTATGTTTTTCTGGACATTAACAACAATACCACAGCTGTGATGGGAGCAAATTCCAATGATGCTGTCACTAATCCTGTTCTATCAGGTCTGAATCACGTAGCACTGAGAAAATATCTGCTGGCTTTACCAATAGTTTACAAAGCGTATAGAGAGAGAAAAGGACAGATGTTAGCACAGGCAAGGCCTGAAGAGAAATCTGGGATTGGGTTTTAGGTCAGCAATAAGTGTGAGTTACTTAGTGTGTTGCAATTACTTCAGTCATGTACTGTTACGGGGACCAAATTTATCTAGAGTCTTCAAAAAAAATACAAGTAAATAAAGGGTTGCTAGGACTCCATAATAAGACTAATTCATTCTGGGAAGCTGGGTGAAGAGTTGTGGTTTTAACAACAATGAATCATCACTATATCAATTTGCAGCACTTTGTGCAGCAATTTCCAGGTGAAACACTGAAAACGTTTATATTGATTGTACAAGAAAATTGGTTTATTTGCTTTTCTGCATCGCAGTGCCAGAGCTGGGCAGTCTGTCAGCAGCCAAAGTCTCATCTGATGGCAGATGGAAGGTGTAACCCAGTGATTCTTCTTAGTATATGTGTTCCCTGAAGCATGGTGACCTCACAGGCTTCTCACACCTAACAGGACTCTGGTTCATGTGCAAAGGCTGTCACTACTCAGAGCAGGAAATCATTTTTTCAAAGAATCAGAGGAGAATATTGGCATACACATTTTTTTAAAAAGGGATCTGCAGGAAGCTGCCAAATGGAACTTTTAATTTCTGGGGGTTCAGAGAGAGTCCAGGTCCCAGGAATATGAAGTTAATATTTCAGATTATGCTTTAAACAAAGCCTTTTTAGTCTTGTCTTTGCTTGTCTGCAGATTAGGCTCCCCAGGCAGAATTTATGCACTTCTGCCTTACCCAAAACAGTCGCTACAGTAACCTCATCTGGCCTCCCACGTAGTTGCTGCTGTATACGTGCAGGGCTTGTGAGCTTTTGCTTTCTACATGTGGCTCAACGATTTTGCTCGCTTTTGTATCCAAATTAGGAGTTTGGGACAGTGATTGGTTGATATCGAAGTGCCTGAGAGAATGGGGGAAATACTGGGGTTTTTCCATTTGTTTTTGAAATGATTTGTTTTCAGGAAGTACAAATCTGGAGCGTTTTTTTAAAAACAACCAGCACATTAAATTACCGCAGCATAAAATCATAGTAGCTGAATTTCATTGTGTCATTTTTATTGAGAGGTGTAGTGAGAAATTAAATGATTGCAATTGCCCAAAAGGAAAAAAAATACTAGATCCAAACTTTTACCTCTCTGCTGCTTCCTTGTCTTCCTTGCCTAACAGCGGAGCATAGGCCATCAGTATCCTGAACAAAATGTTGGTCCCACAGTGTATTTGCAAATCCACTTTTTTCAGAGTATGTCAGCCATTCCAAGGTGTGTCTGCTGCAAATGGTTGTCACTTCCCACATGCCTTCAGGGAAGCTTTATGGCTTATTTTGCTCTGCACATGATATTCCCATTTTACCTTCCAACAGAGCTGGATATCAGAGAAACGTTTTGTTTACCCTCAGATTTATCCCAAATAGAAGCAGCCATAATAAACATACTGATCTTCATATAAAGGTGTGTTGTTCTCCAAGCAATTGATAAGACATGGCTAGGATAGTTAAAATACCACAAAATCCAATCTAAACCACCAGTGACTGTACTGCTTGTCTATGGAAGTGAGAAAGCTCTTCTGCTGAATTAACAAGGCAAAGGGACCTGCAGAGACCTGATGAAGTGCCAGCAGATATTTTTTTTTATGGCTAGCTTCATTGTTGCTATTCAGATGCTGATGCATATGAAGAAAAGAGAAAAATGGGATTGGCTTTTAAAAATAACTACTTCTAAAACATCAGTGTAATACAGACGCTCATAATGCATTCTTCTAATATTCTTTTATTTTGAAATATATGTACAGCCTTAATACAAGGAGGTTTTGTTTTGAAGCAATGGCCAGTTGGCCAGTTGTTTGCCTGTATTTCAATCTCAAATTGTCTTGTCAGGGATGTTCATTCAGCAAATTAAATACCTCACACTTTTAATAGGCTTTCTTGGAACTGTAATTTGAATGAAATAATTGTTCCTTTGGGTGCCTTACTGAACTGAAAATTAATTTTTATTGAAACCCTTCATACTTCATAATCTTGTACACAAAGTAGAATAATATATATATGTATTTTTAAAAATCAATTTCTGTTTGTAAATTCTCAGTATCTTTCCAAAATAAGATTATGCTCTTGTGGAAATAAAACAGTTCTGCGGAGATGGTCAAGACAGTTCTTGCAGAATTATGATAATGTTGAGAACAAGTCTGGTGCTTGGCTTTCTTGGCTGTCTCTTAGCCAGCAGCTGGAAAGAGTAAGTCTTTGTAGCGCTTTTGTAAGTTGATTCATTCTAGAGGGTTGTCTGAAAAAAAGCTCAATTTATATCTTTCTTTTTTTTTTACTGTTGAATAAACCAACGGGATGATTTACCTTCCAGAAACAGTGTTGTTATTTTAATAATAAACTACACAACTGTGTGCCACAGTACTTCTAAGATTTTATAAAACCTTGTGATTTGTTTAATGACTTTAATAGAACTCTGCTTCCTTATGGCTTTGTTGCTTCTTGCAAGCTGCAGACCACAGTGAGCTTGAAAGAGCCATTATATTCTGTTGAATAACTATTGCTAGAGGTTTGCATCCTTTGTTGCTTTCTGAAAGCTGAGTGCACTACGGTGCGCCCGGCTCCCTGCACATCCCTTTGTTTACCCTTAATCTCCCTACTTGCAGCTTCCTGATGCTCTGTTTCCACAACCTGAAGCTATTCACCAACCATCTCAGTCCACAACAGGGATTTTGTGACTCTTCCAGAGACTGTATCTTATTTCTCTTTCCTTGCCACGGATATACAAGCATACCATTTTTTACCCCATTAATCTTAATACAAACCCTCAAGCAATTCAATCTTGAATCCCTCAAGCAACAGGAAGAAGCTGCTGGAAAAAAACACCTGAAATGGACAAGTTCCAGTGCTTAGCCCGGTACCTGGAAGTGTAATGGTTCTCTGGTAGACCAATTCACATGGTTATTGGGATGAGGGGTAGAATAACAGCAAAAAAATTCCGATCTTGATGCTTAAAAAAAATTGACCTTCTGTGTCCACCCTGTCTTGGCAATAGCTAGGAAATATCTGTGGCCTTGGGTGAAGAGGAGTGGCTGTTGGAAGAAAAAAAAATACAGCTGTGCTCATAGAGTCATTAAATAGAAAGCTCTGGTGAAATCTCCCTCTTAAATTAATTTCATTAACATGGGGTGTGTATCAGAGCATTTATTCTCTTTTGTCCTTTATTTAGTGGCTAAAGGCCAGACTAGGTGCTTCAAAAGCTGCGCCTTGCTGGGGAACCCAATGGTGAGCCCAGGTGACCCAGTCCCAAAGTGGTGGATGTTGGCAAAACCCAGTGGCTTTATTATTGACACTTTCAGTTAAGAATGATTACAAGTATGCTGTTTTCATGTCATCAAGCCTTGTCAGTGTCAGGCCAACTGCGCTGTTTTCTGATCTTGCCAGGTTTTGCTGTGGCCTGAGGATGCTGCTGCGTTGGTCACTTGTCTTCCTATGCTCAGTTTTGTCTCACTGGTTTGCTTTATTTATTGCATTGTTGCAGTTGTTGCATTAATGATATACCTGAAAAGAACCTTGCAGAGAAATAATGTTTCTTGGTTGAAACAGAGAAGCTTGCTTTGTTTTTTTTTTTTTCAGCTTTGTTTTTTTGAAAGCTCTGCTTTGTTCCACAGTTTCTGCTCCTGCAGCAGTGTGTTCTGAAGGTAAAGTGTAAGTGCAGTGAGATCTCAAATGTGTTAATAATATATCTTCTATGTTTGTATTACTCAGGCTGTGAAATTTGAGCCATATCATGACAGTGCATTAGCCAGATTTCTGCTAAAACGTGGTTTGAGAGTAAGTACTTCATAATACAGCCAACATACACAAAAGTTATTTGCATTATTAAAACCCTTTGTCAAGGAATGCAGCTGACTTGTAGTATTTTTCTTTAGAACAAAAGGATTGGTCACTTCTTGTTTTGGTTCTTAAGAAGCGAGATTGCCCAGTCCATGCATTACCAACAGAGGTTTGCGGTCATCCTAGAAGCCTATCTTCGGGGCTGTGGGAAAGCGATGCTACATGATTTCATGAAGCAGGTTCAAGTGATTGAATTGCTGCATAAAGTCACAATGGAGATAAAATCAGTTTCTGCAGAAAAGTATGATGTCACTTCTCAAGGTACTCGTTAACAGGCATTTCTTTGTAATATTGCAGTTCTTTTTCAGTGTGAAAATTTAGGTAGCAGATTTTTCTGTTTACTTAGAAAATTAATGTATAAATTACTGTCAGAGAGCATTGTTATTTTGATAGTGCTTTGAACTAATGATAGATTTCGTTGTCCATTCCATCCCAAAAAGGGAAGAATATCAATGTTACAGACACAAAATCCTTTGCTATGCTTTGGGTTATCGTCTTTAACCTCACAGCATGCAACTGGGAGACAGCTAAGTTCTTATACATAACTCTGAGCTAAATGCTAGCACTGAAGAAAGAAACTTAGGACGCAAATATTAACTGGAAATAAGGAACACTTGCCAAGAAACATAGCCTTACCCTAAGCAATCACTAGCAGATTCTTGGCAAGAAGACCAGGGAGGAGTCCAGCCTCTGCTGTGCCACAGAAGTAGCTGGAGGATCAGCAGTGAATATATAGAGGAGATCTCAGGGGTTTGCAATGTGCTGAATAGGAGTCCTGTGAGACACAGATGTGGTATTGTTATTTCCAGTTCCTGTAAGCACTGCCTTGGAAGCCACAGTAGGGTTATGCAATGCTTATTTACCTCAGGGTACCCCCCAGCTTTTTTAAAAGCTTGTTTGTCGTAAGTTGCTTGACGTTGGGAGTTAGTACAAGAAAATGTGACAATATTCAATTTCTAAAAGAATTTGTGATTTGAGAAACCAGCTCTTCCTGAATGTGCAGCCTGATATGTTCCAGGCCAGGAGATCCCTGGTTCAGAAAGCATTTTCTCTCTTATTTTGCAAAAGTGATTGTGGCTGTGTTTCAAAAGAATTTGAAGAAAATATTCTTTTATTCTTCAGTATATAATGTAATACCAGTTATGTTACCACATAATGTGAGTTAGGGAACTTGCTCAACTCCTGTATAAAATATGCTTTCTAAACATCTTTCTAAAGTTTATCTTAAAATGCTGTATAATCTAAATATGTTTGGTCAGAATCCCATGTTTTGGAAAGAAACTTAACAGCCTTGCAGATGTACATGTCTGTAACAGCAAATGTTTTCTATAATACATTATCTTTCAAGGATATGTGGGCAATGAAGAAAAGTTTCAGGAGAAAGCAATCACATGAGCACCCACCAGGTTTTTAAGTTAAAGAATCTTTATATGTAATGTACATCAGAACATTGAAAGATGACTTATATAATTGACATTTTCACTGAATGTTTCCTGAAACTGTGGAGTGTCCTACTAATGAAATATTTAATTTCTCCTCAGATTACTGAGGACATGATTTTTCCTACAGGCAACCTCTACTACTTACATTTTAAAAAATGTGTGTCCTAACATTTCTTCCTTTTTTTTTATTGCACTTTTTTTGCCTCATTTCTAATGTCCATAGTTTATATTTGCAAACTGAATGTTTTGTACTGCTTCATTTCATTCTGTTTTATAGCCTTATCTAATTCTTGTATATATTTTTCTTCCATTAATATGTGTGGATTTTTGTTAAGAATAAATTCTTTCCTGTTAGGTCTGTACTAGTCCAGTAGTGATCATGCTGTCAAATTGATTGTTTCACTTTTCATGTTTCACTTTTTCTCTTTGCTTATGTTTGATGATAGGGAGTAATAATAATTAAAAAAATAAGTCTTGAGATCATAATACTACAATTTGCATAGGATTATCTGCTGTCATCACCTCACTATTAGACAATTTGTCTTGCAAGAATGTGTCTGTGCAGCTGTTTCTACTCTTAAAATGCACAGCAATTTGTTCTTAAGCCAGATGGCTTGACATTGTTTCAGCAAGCACTTCTGCTTGCATTTTAAAATCAGCTAATGGCTAATCTTTACTAACTTTGGCTGGCATACAGTGAGGAGACTTACTGAAATCAAGCTAGACTTGTCTAGGAAATCTACTTACATTCTAGAAAACTTTTTTGTGGCTCGAGTTACTACCAGCTAGGTTTGGATTTTTTTTGTTTGGGGCTGATTTGGTTGTTGATTTTGTTTGGGTTTTTTTTTAAGGTGTCTAATTATAAAGTCCACTTACTAACTGCTGTATCTTGCTGTCAGATTTATTTACTTTTTACCAGAGGAGATCTCCTGGCACTGCTAGGTGGTTTTTTTTCTAAAATAACTGTGTTTAAGATAATGGTAACGTTTGTGTTTTGAGTTCTCAGGTAATTATTTTGGCTTTACCTTTCTAAATTTATAGCAGCTTTTGCAATGCCTTCATATTCTGGATATAAGCTGACAATGTACACTTGCAGCTCAGAAACCAAGCCGCATCCCAGGCTGCATCGCAAGAAGTGTGTCCAGCAGCTCAAGGGAGGTGATTCTGAGCCTCTGCTTCTCTCTGGTGATACCTCACCTGGAGTACTGCATCCATCTATGGAGTCCTCAGCACAAGAAGGACATGAACATTTTGGAGCGGGGCCAGAGGAGGGCCACAAAATTTATTGGAGGGGTGGAACACCTCTCCCATGAGGACAGGCTGAGAGAGTTGGGGTTCTGCAGCTTGGAAAAGAGAAGACTCCAGAGAGACATTACTGTAGCCTTTTGCTACTTAAAGGAGGCTTATAAGAAAGATGGAGACAGAAGCTTTTTAGTAGGACTTGTAGCATTAAGGACAAGGTGTTACGATATTGAACTAAAGAAAGGGTAATTTCAGACTGGTTATAAGGAAGAAATCTTTTTACAGTGAGGGTGGTGAAACACTGGAACAAACTGCTCAAAGAGGTGGTAGGTGCTTCATCCCTGGAGATATTCAAAGTCAGGCTGGATGGAGCTGTGTACAACCTGATCTTGTTAAAGATGCGACTGTTGCTGCAGGGAGGTTGGACTAGATGGCCTCAAGGGTCCCTTCCAACTCAAATGATTCTGCAATTGTATGATTTTATGATTTAGTATATTAACTGCAAGTCTGTGTCGAGCTTTCTCATTACAGTTTTTTTTGCTCTTTGAATTTTTCTTTCCAAAAGTATTTGAATATGTATGCAGAGCTGTTGTTGTGTAGCTGCAATTTCTTTTAAAACAATGTTCAGGTCTTTGTCCTAAGGAAGGGTAATACCCAGTGCTTATGCCCTGAACACTTGCTAGCTGAGATGAACAAAGTGTTTCATATGTAGTATAATGAAGATTCAGAAGCTTGAAGTTTTAAGAATAAAAAGACTTAGTTTATATATGAACAATAAAATTCTTGCATAAATATACAGCAAATTTTATCCTTACTGGAATGGGAGATTAACAAGGCTGTGCTATGAAGTCAGTATTCTGAGACATGAAGTTCAGTATCTCTGTTCTCTGTACTTGGAGTCCTGGTGCAAGTGACTCCAGTAATTCTGTCTGCAAGATCAATGGGTAGGTCCGAGTAATACTGGAAAATGTGAGGTGCTTTTAAGTGCCTCCTCTGTCTGAACCTTTGGGGTGGATCGTTCAACATTCCTTGGCAGTTATAAGGACAGACATTTTTCTGGTGTTTTGTGCAGTGTTTTGTTTTTTAAATGAAAGGTGACATTTTAATGTAATCTCCTGAGTCTTCAATAGAACAGCAAGCACTGTGCGGTGCTTCTAGCACTGTGTAGAGGGCACATGACTTGAGAGGCACTCAGAGACTATGAGGCTGAAACAGTCCTGATCTTTAATGGTGTAAATTAAGACTCTTTCTCCATTCCTCAGATCAGGAGATCCTTGAGGAAAGCCATTTAAAAAGTAGGGTTTTAGCTAAATCATGATGCTTACAAAATTTGATTACTTAAAACTTTTTGCCTTCAAACTTATTTCATTGTGGTTTCTTATTTGTAATTGCAGTTATTGCACAGTTGAGACACAAGCTTGAAAAACTACAGAGCAGCAAACTTCCAGAAAGTTTTAGAGTTCCATATGATCCTGGGCTAAGAGCAGGAGCTCTAGTGGTACGTATGTTGAGTTTCTACAAACAGTACAGTAACCTTTCATTTCATCTTCATTCTAGCAACTGCTACGTGTCCATACCCTTCAAACCTGGAACTTGGACTACTCTAAACCAAGTATTAGAAGTAAAATCAGTGTTTTTCTTAAGTTCAAAGATTTAACAACTTATTTCCTTTTTAAAAGTAAGGATGGCAAACCCAGTTTCTTTTAAACTACAAGATGAGAAACTCAGTCTATGAAACACAGATATTAAATACTCTTCTCTGATGTCATCGATTCTGGCAGCTCTCAAAAAAAACTTTACATGCAATTGCTTTTATTTTTTTAGGTGGCTTTGTTGTGCATGATAATGTTCAACAATGAAGCAGAAATTCCAGAATAGAAAGTATCACATGCTACAATTTTATTAGACATAATTTGTTGAGAAAACATTTGAAATAATACAATTTCCATAGTTTCAGTGCTGAATTTCTCAAGATGAAAAATTAATAAAACCCAAGAGGGAATTAGTTTTCTTCTTCTATGAATTATGTTTAATTAGTTTCACAAATGCCATTTTCCCCATGAATTTGAACAATTTGCTAAAGGAGTTGTGTCAAGCACTCTAGAATAACTGCAGTTGCTAGAGGTTACATGGGTGGATGACGCAGTAAATTGCATTGGACAGTGATTATGTTCCAGCTTTGCAAAGCACCTGTGAAGAGTGCTGTTGCTTAGGGTCCAAACTGGATTTGCCAGTTTGGTCAGAATTACTTATTCCCAGTTTAAAAGGCTATTTTGATTTTTTTTCTCTCTGAAGCAGAGTTACAAGATAAATCCAGTTTTCAGAGTCAAGGCATTTTTGTCTCCATCAGATCTAGTGAGGCTTTATGTGGCAGTTGAATATGGTTCCTTACATGTGCTTCCAGTGTGTTATGTGAGGTATGACTGATGGGAAGTTGGTGAACTACTCTGTAGCTGATGCATAAAAAGGTTAGTTGTGTTGGAATACGATGTGTCTTTCACAGATAGAAAAATGTAAAGTAATGGCGTCTAAGAAGAAGCCCCTCTGGCTTGAGTTTAAATGTGCAGACCCAACAGCTCTGTCAAATGAAACCATAGGCATAATCTTCAAACATGGAGATGACCTCCGTCAGGACATGCTTATTTTACAGGTATGATAGCTAAAATGTATACATTTAATAACATGAATACTTTAAAATATTTTAAAAGTGTTTTACTTTACAGAAGTGTGTATACCTTATCTTTGCCATCTATTTGAAATATGAGGTTGTCTTGTGTTTTGAACTGTACATGGCAAGGCCAACATCAAAAACTGGATCTTCCTCCATGTGTTACAGTTTTTTATTACTGTGTTGTGGGTTAATGCTGGTGAAGTGGGGAAAGAGGAAAGGGGGAGTAAAAGCAAGAAGTGTTGTGGCTTGACATAAAAGTCATTTAATATGCAAAGGAGAAGTGGAAGAAGAGAGAAAGATAATGAAACAAGTAATGCAAAAGCAGCCCCACACCACCTCCCATGAGTAGACCAATGCCCACAGCTCCCAAGCGAAAGACTGTTAACCTACCTAAACCCCTTCTCTCTGTTTAATTGCTGAGCATGGCATTATTCAGCATGGAATATTTCTTCGGTTTCTTCAGGTCATCTGGCTGGTTGTGTCCCTTCACAATCTCTTGTGCATCCCTGATCAGTTCACAGTGAGGCAGAGTGAGAAACAGAAGCAGCCTTGATACTGTGCAAACACCACTCAGCAATAGCTGTAACAGTGTGTTACCAGCATTGCTTTGCTCACCAGCCTAAACCACAGCACCATATTGAGCAGCTCTGAACAAAATTAACTTCATCCCAGTCAGACTCAATACATACCCTGTTTTCTCCTGCCTTACATACTGCACATTTTTGTGTTCTAGAGAAGGAATCTCATAGAATCATAGAATCATTGTGTCTGGAAAGAACCTCCAGGATCATCAAGTCCAGCCCTCATCTCAGCATCTTCCTAACCCCAGATCATGGCCTCAAGTGCTGTATCTACTCATTTCTCAAATACCTCCAGGGATGGTGACTCCACCACCTCCCTGGTCAGTCTGTTCCAGTGCCCAGTCACTCTCACAGTAATGAATGACTTCCTAATATCCAGTCGAATCCTTCCTGGTGCAACTTGAAGCCGTTTCCCCTTGTCCTACCATTATTAATTTGGGAGAAGAGACCAGCACCAGCCTCGCTATAACCTCCTTTTAGGTAGTTGTAGAGAGCACTAAAGTCTTCACTCAGCCTCCTCTTCTCTAGACTAAATAACCCTAGTTCCCTCAGATGTTCTTCATTGGGCCTATTTTCTAGACCTCTCACCAGCCTTGTTGCTCTTCTCTGGACCCACTCCAGACCCTCTATGTCTTTCTTATACCGTGGCACCCAAAACTGGACCCAGTATTCAAGGTGCAGTCTCACGAGTGTAGAGTACAGGGGCAAGACCGCCTCCCTACTCCTGCTGGTTACACCGTTCCTGGTACAGGCCAGGATGCTGTTGGCTTTCTTGGCCACTTAGTGCAAGATGGTTTGTTTTTCTGATGAAGCATTTTTATCATTTATTTATTAAATGAGTGAAGTTACAAATTACAAAGAAATCAGTAGGTATCATTGCTCTAGTAATATTTCAGTGATTGTTTTGACAGACTGGTTTGTTAGCACCTTTGGGGAAATCTATGGGAAAAACTGGACATACTTGCTAATGTGTTCGATCTCAGCTCATGTGGAAATCATCCAATATACTAATAAGTTATAAAAAGTAGAGATTGTCTGGGCACAGGACACATGAGGAAGTGTTAACCCTGGCTCTGTAACTAGTAACCTGAGTGGCTGCACACTATAGACAATTTTTACCCCATCTCAGAAGTCTGGGGGTGTTATGTTTGTGAGTAATAAGTAATGTCCCAATAATTTGAAATAACTAGTGTGTATGTTTGGATTTACTAGATTCTTCGAATAATGGAATCCATTTGGGAAGCAGAATCCCTGGACCTCTGTTTGTTACCGTATGGTTGTATTTCTACAGGGAACAAAATAGGTATGTGATTACACTTACTGCAATAGAAAGTCAAAATACCACAGTTAGAAAAGCTGCATATAGGAGAACAAATGTAGCATGCACTGTGTTCCTGAAACAACTAACAGTTTATTGTCCTGTCTGTGAGCAGCCTTCAGTTGCATTGTAGCAATGGTTTTTGCCCTTCTGGTGGGTATCCTTCAACTGCTGCTCTAGCTTAACTGACTGGTCCCTGTGCAAATCTGTTTGGATGCTGCTGCAAGTTTCTCTTTTGATTGGTATGAAAGAAACGCCAAGTGAGCAACTTACTGAAGATGTGTTTAATGCGTCGATAAGAATAAAACAGGGAAATAGTTAAAATAGCAAAACAGGTCTGGTTTTGTCCTGACCTGAAGCTTAATGTCCTATGCTACACAGAAGCAACAGTGTTACTCAGCAGGATGCTCAGGCAATATTTCACGGTGGGCATTTGTTCCTGCAGCAGGAGCGGCAGAATTCCTGTCAGAATTCACGGTGGAAGAAATCAAGTAGTTGCTTACAAAGCTGCTAGAGAGTGGTGTGAAGAGCAACCTGATAGCTCTATGAGAGTCGGATTACATCCAGAAGTGCTAAACTGATGTATAATTTATACACCCTGACAGCTCCAAATGGGCTGTTTGTGGCTGGATTGGCATATATTAGGTACCCTAGCTCATCCACATTGCTAAGTTTCCTGGTATCCAGGTAGTACAGAATTGACTGTAAAGTCAGTTTTGCTGAGCAGTTCTTGAATGACTAGCTGGAGGAAAGCAGTGTAGAAAAATTGTCCATGGCCAAATGAAGCTATTGTGCCCCCAAAAGATGTGTTGGCGGCTATGAACAGAGCACTAGCCAGAGAGGTTACCAAGTATAACTCTACCATTTATTTAAGCTTGAACATGTGTAAAAATGAGCAAGTTCATTAATTTCTGTCATTGGTATGGCTGGCAGTATGGTAGTAACTGCATGGATTGATAAAATGAGAATATAAATATTACTGGGTGTCTCCCATGATGTCCAGCTTTTTAGTTCTTTTTCAGCAATATATTTTGCTTTATGAATTGAAGAATTACAAACTGAGTCCCAGTAAAATTAAGATTTGTTTTAAATCTATGTCTGTAATGTACTTCCGCTCTAAAATCCATTGCCACATAAAATTATCATCCTTTCATTTGACAACAAGATACCTTGCAATGCAGAGAAACCAAACTCACTGATAAAATACTTTGTAGTGTGAGAGAAAAGAGATTCTTTCTCGTAAGTGGTTTAGAATTCTGTCAGTACCATTTATATAATTTTAGTAATAAAGGAAATGGAACATTATATTTCAAAATGCTAATTAACTGCTAAATAATAAGAAGTGTTTTGTTTTCCCCTCTTGTAGGTATGCTATAACAAACTCATTTTTTAGACGTACTATTAGGATTTAATTTAATTTTGTTTGAAATCATTCTAAGACAATGTAGTGTATTGAAATAATGAAGGAAGGTGGAGGAATTCTGCCAGTGGTCCCAGCATTCTTCTAGTCAAGTTACAGACTACATTATTCTTTCATGAATTCTCAATTGATTCCCCATTTTTTATCTCAAAGAAATAATTGCTTATTTTTGTATAGACATGGGGGAGATATAAGCACCAGAGCAGGGACGCGTAATACCATGAAGAGTAAAGTTAGCTTAGAACACCTACAGCCTAAATCCCAATGTGAGACACTGTTGTAGAGCAGTGTTGAAGCAGCAGCTTCTTTGGAACAAAACCAAAGAGTAGTGGCATACAAACGTTCTTCCATAGTATTCATATCTTGGCTTCTTTCCCACCCTTGTAATATTTTCATGGTCCTTTTGGCCGTTTGTGTATGTTGACACCAGGATAGTACCCCATGCTACACTGAGCACAGGGAACCAGCCGTGTGTCCTACACCTGGGGCTGGCATCTCCTGCTGCATAGAGCTTTCTCAATCTCTTGAAGACATCTGCATTTGATGCAGTTTGAAGTTTTGGAAATATCCTTTCCACTGCTGCTGCCAAATAGACTTGCAGGAGGAACTTTCTCGTCTGTGTATCACTGGGAAAAGATCTTACTCTCTTCTCAATCCCTTTGACAAGGCCATATGTTCCTCGCTCTGCAATGCAATAATCACTACTTACTATGCTGCACCATTGCCAAATTTAAGAACTTCAAGCTGGCTCTTAATGTAAGAGTCACCTGCTTTAGTACTGCAGATCCCAGAAATGCTCAGCATAGTACATTTGCTGCTGCACTTTGTCCCATTTGAATACAGCCCAGCTGAGATCCTCTATCCCAGTTACTGAACATTCTCTAGGACTAACCATACCTACCAAGAGGCATCTCTGTATTTAGAAGGATTTGCCAGTTTTGCTGTACTATTCTAGCAGATAACTTTTTTTGCCACAATACCTTTAATGTAATTACTTGGGCAGAAGCAGCTGCACAGCTTTCTGTGCAGATTGTACCACTTTTTGGCAGTGCGGTGGAGAATGATCGGTAAAGGGTTTTTATTAGCAGCTGCTTTAAAATGGGGGCTTTTCACACTCTAATCAACATAGCTATGCTGGGAGAAGGGTTAAAGGCAAGGGAACCAGATGCTGATGCGTCCTGCAACAGCTCTGCTCCTCTGGAATCAAGGAGCTGTTGGCCAGTAGAGGGAGATTTGTGAGCCCAGGCTGGGGGAACACTTTTCAACAACCAGAATATAATCTGGAGCTGAGTCCCAGGAGGAAAACAACAGCTTGACAAGCTTTTTAATTTAGTGTTATTGGTGGTGGGTCTTGGTGGTTGTATTTCCACAGCTGTCTTACTGCAAACAAATTTGTGTCACTGTCAAGACAGAAGAAACACCTCCAGAGGGGGTAGTAAGCTGTGAATGGATTCAGCCGGGCATAGAGGCTGGGGCAGGAAGACGTCACTGCGTTGTTGCTCTTATACTGAAAAATTTGCACATAATTCAGTAATTGCAAAAGAGTAGGACTGTGAATAGACTGTGAGTTCATCTTCTTTAGAAAGAACTGAAATGGAATCAGAAACTACTTTGAAACACTTTGGGGAGAAAGGGATATTTTTGTTTACTTGGTCTTCTTGGAGCTGCAGCCGAAGCCAGATGTTTACCTAGAAAGTACTGTTGAACTTGAATCAGAGGAAGAAGGTGCACAGTTAGACTACAGTCTGACCCATACAGATATGCCCAGTACAAGTGCAGGCTGCATATGCTACCCTTAGTTACAGTGCAGAGTTGTGTTGCAGCTTCTGTTTCTGCATTTCTCTCTAGTATGCTATATTAGTACGAACAGCACAAGTCCTGGTTTCTGCACCACATTGCTACAACATGTTGATCTGCATTTGCAAGGTTCAGTGAGGGACCAACCTTTGGGCCCCCACAGCCAGAGATTTCCAACTCTTCGAAATCCCACTGCTGTTACCAGTATTTCTGAGCATTTCAGTGCATATGCACAGTTAAACTTAAATTTGATTTACGGCAGGAGGGCCAGCTCTGCTCCTCTGCCAGAGCTCTGGCAGTGTTTGCATCTCTAGGCTGCTGCAATGCTGAAGCCTCTCTTCAGCTCCTCAGATTTGTAAAATTGGAGAGAAGCTGATGGAAGTGTGAATGGTAGGTTGGCTTCTGCAGAGGTTCAGGACAGGAGATAGTTCTTCTAACTGGGGAAAAACCCTATACAGAGAGTCCCCACTCATCATCCTTTCTAGAAGGTTTTACATTCTTATGGAGGAGTTTAGGATGTCAAGTTAGTTACAGGCTCTGTCTTGTTTCAGCTGGCAGTGAACAAGAACCACTCTTGCTTGTAAAATAAATTAGTACTCACAACCTATGAAGTTCTGCAGTTTTAAATTTAATTTTGCATATTTTTATAATGTTTTACTATAAATTTAGTAACTACTTCTAATTTCGTCCTTGTTTTCTGTAGGAATGATTGAAATTGTGAAAGATGCCACAACAATTGCCAAAATTCAGCAGAGCACAGTTGGTAACACTGGTGCGTTTAAGGATGAAATACTAAACCAGTGGCTCAAGGAAAGATGCATGATTGAAGAGAAGGTGAGTTCTTTGAATTCTTAAGTAGGGTTTTCAAACCTAGGAGCACAGAGCCCATATGGTTGTGTTTGTACTTCTTACCTGAGTTTGAAAATCCATCCATTTTCTCTGTACTCAGCTGCGGGTGTCATTGAAAGAGCCTTTAGCGTCCAGCCAGCAACCAAACTCCTGAGAAACAAACTGTTTTAGTAGTAACTCCTTTGTCAGTGGTATTTAAAAGTGATACATGAGGAACAGATTGAAAGCACATCTAAGAACACTGAAAGGCAATATGGTTTTAAAGGTTTTAGATACATTCTGGGTACTTACAACTCCTTTGCTTAGGTAGGTCTGCTGATCTAATAGAGCTTTCTCCCAGCTTTTATACTCAAGAGTGGACAACTATATGCTTGTTTTATGTGTTGTAAGGGACAGAGCCTGCTCGTACAGCGAGTGCAATGCAGGGCTGTGGTCTTGGTGTCTGCTGTGCAGTGGTGTATTTTAATAGACAGTTTCTGTAATTGTTGATAGATACATGTCAACAGAGTGTAGGCTTTGAGAACGTCTGCATTCAGTTTCTAGCAGTGAAGTATTTAACACCTCTATGTTTTATTTTAGTTTCAGGCAGCTGTGGAGAGATTTGTTTATTCTTGTGCTGGATACTGTGTGGCAACCTTTGTTCTTGGAATAGGAGACAGACACAATGACAACATTATGATTACAGAAACCGGTGAGTTATTTTTTGAGAACATCAGAGAAGTGGGGACTGTCTATACCTTACTAGACTTATCTTTCATTTTAATAAACAGTGCATTTAACAATGAATGAAGAGACACAATCCATCATGTTGCTTACAAGCTCAGGTCCCTCCATGACATTTGATATGTACTGTATCCTCTTTTAGCCTTCACAGGCTCTAGATATTGATCATTAATAGATAGTTATCATTAATAGTGTAATTCTTTTCCAGATCTGACTTTGATACAAACCAAGTCATGAGGAATGTAAAACTATTTTTAGTGTGTAGGTCTAAGATCAGAAAGATGAAAACCTTTAAAAAACAGACAGCTGTTCATTTGTCTGAAGTGTGGATATTATCCTGAAAGTGTTCACTGTAACTGTACCTGTGTCAATATTTAGATGACATTGGGCTATTTTCATTTCTGAGGAACATAATTGCTTTACATGCCTTTGTAAAAAAAATCCTAGAAAATGAGTGTAGATTGAGTGTGTAGATTTTGCTATGGAAGTTTGTGCATTCCTCCTGAAAGAGCCAGATATTTTTAAATTAGACTTTGGGAAATGTTTCTGTAGCTGTATGCTGCTTCATCCCTAGTTTTACTTACCTTTGGAAGCCCCAGAAATGACCCGAGAATGAACAGTACCTATGCAGGAGTTATTTTTAGTCTAAGAAATTAACTTCCAGTTTAACTCCTTGTTTTGTAATTAGTCTTTACATAATGCTAAGGGAAGAAAATAGGGGTTTTTTGCATTGTTAGACATCTATTTGTTTAATATTAATCATATTGTTGTTAAAGTTTTACCAGTTGAAGGCTAAAGCAAAAAATTACCCAGAAGGCAGAAATGAGCTGATTGAAGACTACAGTAAAAAAGTCACCAGAAGTCCTTGAGAAAAAAAGACAAAGAAATGCTTTAACTAAAACATAATGTATAAAATAATGCAGTATTAGTGCTCATTGGGAGAAAATGAGGTACCGGTCAGTAGAAGACAAGACAGAGAAAGTAATGGAGCAACCACAACTTGTCACGCAACCTGTTCCAAGGCCTTCACAGAAGGGTGTTCTAATGAATGATGTTAGCCAAGTTGTTGGATTTTGCCAGAATTCCATGGGTATTTGAAACATAACCCACAAATGTTTTCCATGTCATGATGTGCTGGATCTGATTGTTGAGTCTGAGGTATAAACTTTCCTTGTTTGATTTTTTTGTTTAAAAGCTATGAGTCTATGTTTAGAAAATACAGCAGTTCTAGGTTTTCAACAACTCCCAAAGTAACTTTGCCAAAAGGACAGAATTATATATTATAAAAAAATAAAGAAAATAGTCTTCTCTGCTGAACTAAAGAGTACTTATATATACACCCCCCCAAAAAGAGGTTATTGTGAATATAAGTGTTCTTGGCCATTTATTGTATTTGAGTCTAACTGTGACTTCTTATCTTTATGAAGGTAACCTTTTCCACATTGATTTTGGCCATATTCTTGGTAACTACAAAAGCTTCCTTGGAATTAATAAGGAAAGAGTTCCTTTTGTGCTGACTCCAGATTTTCTGTTTGTCATGGGGACTTCTGGAAAGAAGACAAGTCTCCATTTTCATAAATTTCAGGTAAAGAATGGCTGTCTAGCTGCAAATCACTTAAGCAGTGAGTTTTTTTTACCCTCTGAAATAAACATTAGTGCCGGGTTTTCAAAGATCTGGGCTCTTGGGTATTACATTTATAAAATTTACTGAATCACAATACAACTCCAGGATATTTTAGGCCCAACTAAGGACAAAAATCATCTGTGCAATTATGGGAACTAGAACTCAAACATCTACAAAGCCATGTTGAAAAGCTTCAGTTAGCAGCAGATCAGATAGACAGTCCTCTCTTTGTTTCTTGTCTTGATTGAAAATAATGTGTAGAGACCTTCAGTATTTGTGCAGTTAGAAGAGACTAAGCAGAGCCTTCTGTGTAGTACGAGCAGGTGTGAGGCATTCCGCAGCTGGCTTGCTGGTATTATTTCCTCCTGATTCTGTCCTCATGTTTTGGGGCTCAGAGTACTCCATCCAAATATAAATCTACAGTGTCAATTCCAATAGTGTCGGGTTACAAATTATTAATGTGCTTTATCTTTGTGAACTGTGATAAGTGACTGGGTAATTTTAAATGGGATGGTGAGGCACAGATGACAATAGTACTGACAAAACCCCCTAAGTTCTCGTGCAGTTCTGCTGCATTAGATATTGTTTGTAAACTGCTACTCTAGTAGTACACAAAAAGGCTTTTCTGTCTCAAAGACCAAGAAAAAGAAAGCTAAAATGCTTCGATACAAATAAAATAGTAACAAAGAGCAAGATCTGTATTATGTATTTTGCTGTAAAAAATATGTAATAATTAAAGAGTACAAATATAAACAAAATTATAGCTTAACTTTTAAACTGGCTGGTTCCATTGTGTTTCCTAATACCGAGGAGTTCATCCAGTGTGCCTCAGCCATGTGTTAATGGAATAGTCTCAGCATTTATCCTTCATTTATTTTTAAAGGCATCTCTCATTCATTTGTATTTCAGTTACATTAAAATAGGTTGCACTGTAGAGGAATCAGTTGGTTTTTTACAGGCTTTTCTGGTTTTAATATTTTAAAATATCTACTTAAAAATTATTTGATTTCTCTGTCACCTATTGGATACAGTCTACACAGATGTGTTAGCCATAGCTCATATTACACTAGTCATAGGAGGTTAATTAGACAAATAATTTCTGTTGGAGTTCACTGCAACAGTATAGTTCTTTATTGTTGTCAGTATAGTTCTTAAAAGTTGTCAGTGCCCTGGCAACTTTTCTGGAACCAGTAATAAAACCCCATTTGTATTAGCTCTTCATCCAAATTTTCTTCCCCTTTTGTTTGCTTTCCTTACGATAGTTTAATGAAAATTAGAGGCCAGAGATTATTAATAACATCACAGAAATGCTTAGTAAGAAGCAGTATTTAGTGGTCTTGTGTCCTAATTGCAAGAATGTATTTAAGCATGACCTAATCTGAGAAGACAGGTATGTTCAATCTATTAATTTTTCTGTTCCATCTATTAATTTTTTAATCTGCCTTAGTACTGTCCAGATTTGTTTTCCTTTAAGTGTAATATGTGGTGGCCTTTGGCTGAAACCTATGCAATTCTCTTACTCCTATGTACATGCAGCTTCTTCAGTTCTTACCTGTAGAAACCCTTTAGAGAGCCACACCTAAGATTTTCATAGCCTTTTGAGCTTTATCCACCTACCTGTTATGTTTGCCTAAAATTGTCTGTGTAGTTGTTTTGTGTAAAATTTTAATGTGTTTTTATTCATTCTATTTAATTTGTTTATTTTTTTTAATACAGAGATCTGTATTTTCAGTACTTATCAAATCCTTCTATGCTATTTGCTATATTTCAACTGTCCTAGGGTGAAATGAGAGTGCTCAGCTCGCTCCCTGAAATGCCTGTACACCAATGCACGCAGCATGGGGAATAAGCAGGAGGAGTTAGAAATCTGT
>JAOXOE010000001.1:8675589-8686365 GCA_028565055.1 Phoeniculus purpureus
TGTTCAAGGCGGGATTGGATGTGGCACTTGGTGCCATGGTCTAGCCTTGAGCTCTGTGGTAACGGGTTGGACTTGATGATCCATGAGGTCTCTTCCGACCTTGTTAATACTGTGATACTGTGATACTGTGTGATCTCCATCATTGTTTGAAGCATATTTGGTGTTGCAGTTGAGGTTGAGCTTCTGATTAAGTCTCCTCTTAAAGAAGGCTAGCTCACAGACACCAAAACTGTTTTCCATACCAAATCAACACACAGTAAGTGGGAATAATCAGGGAGCTCACTTCAAAACACTGCTATAGCTTTGAACCAAAACATTGGTGCAGACATAGCCTCAGGCATTTTCTTTGTGCCTAAATGTTAATGAACATCCGAAAGCAAATGTCCTTATCTTAGAGAAGGGAGGAAGATGGTATTCAAGATATGGAAGATACTATCCATTAACATATCTGTGCTTGAGTTGGACAGTGTGGATTCTCCTGGCAGGTGCCAGGGAAGATAGGAAAGATTATTAAGGGACTGGTTAAAGCATGGGCAGACCATCCAGTGGGTGGAGGAATAGCATCTCTTCACTCACAATACTCACACTCTCAGACATCCTGATCATGCCATGATCAACCAGCCCTTTCTCTGGCTGTGCCAGTTCATCAGTCCTGGGTCTGAATTTGTGCTCAGGCCCAGCACCATCTCTCACCTGTGCTGGTTCTGTGAATGCTGAATTCCAGATGTGCCTGGATTGGTGAAGGCTTAAATACTCGCATTGTGCTATCACAGGGATCCAAGCTTTCCTTCATCTACTGTAGATGGTATGACATCAGCTGGCCTAATTTAAAGTGGTCCACCAGAAGAGAATCTGAAACTTGAGTCTTCCTAAGCATAGCCCAGATAATTTATAATTAAACTGAAGTTATCAAGATGAAAAGAAAATGGACAGATAATATGGCTGAATCCCTTTCACATGTCCTCGAATCTGTGTACCATCTAGCCCTAACATCATGGTTAGTGTGTTTGATGGGATGTCTGTGCACAAGAAGCCCAGAGCCAGGAACAGGTTATACTTTACAATGAATTGCCATAGGCATTTCCAAATCTATGGGAGTAGTAGAAGACTACTTGCTATCAAAGGTCATATGCACCTCCTCACAAGTCCTAACACGTGGGGAAACCCTGGTCTGACCTCATTGCAATTGTTTAAATTGTGCCTAGAGACATGCAAATGTCAAATATGCCCTTTCCTATAGCTTCACACTCCTTTAATTCAAAAAAACATAGGCAAACGTTCGTTCTCAAACCCTACCACGGTGCCAACAAAACCCCTAATAGAGATGCTTTTATACATGCAGCATCTCCTTTCTGCTCTAGAAGCTCCATTGTGGGAAGCTGTCTAGCTTTCATCTTCACAGGCAGGATTTGCCAGTTGCAGCTCTAACAGGAAACCCCTTTAAGTGGAAACAAGCTCTGATGTGAAGGCTCCCATAGCAGCAAAAAGCTGCTTCCCTGCATGACTCTCTCATCTCTTGAGGTGCCTGCTGCCCAGACAGATTCCAGACAGCTGTCTCCAGCCTGCTGCTCCTGTTCACAGGCAGGGTCTGGCTCCCTCCCAAGCCTTGTCTTCTATGACCCACAACTGCCAACTCTTTGGGATTTTATTGCCAGGATCATGGTATTTGATGTTTTTCTTACTGTCCCCATTCATACACTGAGAAAACTAATTTATCATTCAAAATTAAAATGAGATTCTGTTCTTCTTGGAGGCAAAGAAAATCTTGAAAAGCATGAAATACATGGACTCACAGAAGTTGCAAGCGTATATAGATCACTTTTGAATCCTTTGATTTTTCCTAAAGCAAATCTTGAGATGGAGAGAGGTGAGCAAATGTATTCACATGGTAATTAGCAACACAGCGGACATGAGATATTCTTTCCGTGTCTAGCACTCCTGGTATTACGCAGCATTCCAGTGAGGCAAGATGGAGAGCTGCAATTCTGAAATGGTGGCATTTTACACTCTGTGCCTAAGAGAAAACCTTCTGCAACGTAGCAGGGCAACAGCTTTTCAGATCCAGGTTTCAGATTGCCTTCTTTCAGGGAAGGAAAGACTTGAGGGAGACGCTAGGCTTCCACAGGGAGGAGACAATAATCCTAATACATCCTACCACACATCCGAGAGTTGTGACTAAAACAAGGAGCTTCTTGCCTAGCTGGTGCCCAGGTGACCAGCTCATCTGTTTCATTACTCTTTTAGGTAGGTACCTGTAAAACCCCAGACTAGGCACTATTGGGAGAAAAAGCATGGAGAAAACTCACTGAGTTCCTGACGCTCACTGGCATATTGCTCAGCGTTTACAAACAGTGAAGTAACACAAATAATGGAAAAAAAGTCAAAGCAACTTGAGTCTCCCTTATCTTTTCTACTTTTGCAAAAAAAAAAAAAAACCCAACCTTGACATTTGCAAACATTTAGTTTAATGAATGAGTTTTTGCAAAACTAGAAGATATTTTGATAAAATAAATCACACAAAAACAGCTGGCTGTTGTGTGCTTTCCTTTCCTTTCCTTTGCAATAGGGTATTTTTCACAAAGACACACTTTTCTTTTTGAAGGTTGTTTCAGGCAGACCTCCAAAATCCTTCATGTTGTAATTCAAATTGTTCCAAACAGGACATGATCACTGCAATTATGACCTTTTTTCTTTTTTTAATAGGAAGTGGATTCTTCTGTACTTTGGAAATATTAAGGATGAAGCTGGATGTGAGGAAACTTTGGGGGATTTTGAGGGAATTTTTATGAGAGACTTTAGTGATAGGACAATGGGGAATGGCTTCAAACTGAGTGATTCAGGTTAGGTATTAGGAAGAAATCCTTCACTATGAGGGTGGTGAGGCAGGATGGGTTGCCCAGAGAAGTTGTGGATGGATATTCCCTACCTTGAAGCGTTTAAGGCCAGTTTGGACAGGGCCCTGGACAACCTGATCTAGTGAGAGGTGTCTTTGCTTATGGCAGAAGGGTTATACTTAGATGATCTCTGAGGTTCCTTCCAATCATAGCCATTCTATGATTCTGTGATATGGACAATGACAGAAATATTAAGCCAGTTCAGAATACAAACATCAGGGGACTATTAGACACCTGGTCTGGCAGAAAGATGGATGAAACGGCTTCCATTAGACAGTGGACAATGACATTAAATTTATGTGCAGATAGAAGTAATTTATCTCCAGTTGTTACACAGAAGGTCATTATTTATTGCTAATAAATGAGCACATTTGATGGCTCTAATCAGTATTCAAATACTCAGTGTGTTGTAAGAGCAACTAGGGTATATTTTTTATAGCACAACTCATTTCACTCGGTAATTTTTTCAAATTACACGGAGCTGCAGTGAAAGGCTGGAATATGAAACAGGAAAAGTAGATGGAACTATTTCAGAAAATAAAAATTGACAAAAACTTCTTCTGTTTTCTTGTCCCACTTACTCAGAAATAACTCTTGGAACGCTTCTGTTCAGCAGCATTAACTCAACCACCAAGATGAGAGGATGTAAAGCTCCAAATGACATTACGGTCAAAATGTACAGGTTTTACAATGTTAAAGATTGGCTCTTTAGTTTTTCATTGTGGATTTCAGTCTAGGATATTTTTCTTCCTGTTTCCTATTTTTAATCAGTCTTTCTAAGAAGAGCACCTAGGATGCCTCTAAGTGTTCACTTCTCAAGACACCTCTTATCTGTTCTTGCTTTGGATAGTGCCGTTGAACAGGTTAAGCTCTGTAAGTCCCTTCCAAACTGAATTATTCTGTTCTGCACACACAACTTCCTGAGCAACCCAAGTATCTTTGAGAAGAAAAACATTGTGGGCAGCACTTAAAAGATTTAAAGCTTGAGTTCCTGAAGAAGCTTAGGAATGAAAAGCTGTCTATGCTTTAGCATGAGCTATGATACAAAGTACTGAGAATTTATATAAAAAAATCACATGTGACACTTACAGCCACATCAAACCCACTCAGAAGCAGCACAGCACTGTTTCTTTGCCTCCGCAGGAGATGGTGCTCTGTGTTTCTTCCTGGAAGAAGCGCTTAAGTGGGAGGCATTTTGTGCTTGAGCTAGTTGACCCTTTCTGCAGAAGGCCAGTAAATGGCAGCAGAAACAGCACTTCAGTCTTTCAGGTATGGCAAATTATTACTATTTTTTAAGTTTTTGTGTCTTGGTTTCCTTCCTCTGTCAGACTACCACTTGAAAAGTAAAACATACCCTTTCTTCTGGTGGAGCTCTTCACAACCTCCCAAGACTGCAGATGCTAAGTGGACACTGTGCCGTAACATTTTGTCTTAGTGGATTTAACATAAGGTCCGAGTCTACAGAAATCTTATTGGAAAATGGTTTTTGGGTGGGACAACCATTAGGAATTATGCAAGGCAAATTCCAAGAAGTGTTGCTGTGGCCTTGGGATGACTTACGGATCTGTACAGCTTATGGATGCTGTATAGCATGGAAATGTGGAGCATGTTTAGAACGTATGTCAGATACAATAGTATGGGACAAATCAAAAAATAGAACAGAAGTCTCTTTAAGAGAACTGGTTTGGGGCAGGTGACAGTGTATATATATATATACACATATACACACATAAATACTAATTGCAAGCTTTCATAAATTACACATTCCATCTATAAAATTCAGTCTTTGCTGATACATAATTACACTCTTTGAAATTTGGAACCTTTTACTGGAGCTTGGGTGGACTGAAGAATAAGCTTTCTGCTCTATTTCAAGAAAACTTGCACCACCAGTACCACTAACCTGTACCACTAACTCCCTGTAGTTGAGCAGACATACATCCTTTGAGAGGGTGAAATGTATTGTGTCACCTTCCCACACAACCTGACAACACAGGTAATTCAGAAGCATGTGCTCATCACTCACCAGTTATCTCAGAGCCATGAGAAAACTTCAGTTATAAATGATTTTAAGAAACCTTAGATGAGCAAAATAGGTCATTTTTACTGCAACTGCTCAACTGGAAAAGCAAAAGCCTATAATAACATGGCACCTTCATTTTAGACTTTAAGTGTATGGATTCATGGGCAGATTAAACTTTCCTACCACTTCAAAAAGTCTATGAAAGTCATCTTGGATCGTGCAGACTCAATCACAAGGAACCATCACAGTTTCAGTTTGGTTTCCTGCTGTCATTGAGGAAATACCATCCATTTGGAGACAGCAGCTGGTATTTTGAGTAAGGTCTACTGACACCCAAAGATGAGGTTAGGATAACAACTTACTGCAAGTATGTGTCCTTGTGATTGTGTACATCTTCACAGGTCATCCTAGAGCAAGCTGATTTGGCATGGGCAGCATAAACTAAATGAACGGGCTGTTCAGTTGCACGAGCAACAGGCAGGGAGATGACTGAAGACAGAGTAAAGGCAAAGGGAAGACACTCTTGAGAAGCCGGAAAGCAGCAGCTAACTATAGAGAAGATACAAACAAAACAGCAAGAATTTCACCTCCCATCTACTCTAGATCTTTCACTGTGTCTCTCCTGAAAACCAGCCTAAGGAAAAAGAACGGGCAGGCAGTCTGCATTCCTGAAGTAGCAATGGGAAGAAAAACCCCTGAATTATCAGATCAGTTCAAGGAATAAGGCTTTCCCATTGGCAGTGGTTTCAGTTCAACACTATGAAGTCTCATCTTCTATAATCTCAAATAAAGAGGTTGAAGGAGAACTGGAAACTTTCTTAAAGGCCAGTGGAGAGTCTTCTGTTTGGCTGTGTGTCTTGCACACCTGTTCGACTAAAAATGAACTAACTGCATGAAGGATCACTTGTTCCATCTCCTATAATGTCAAGTCCTACTTAGCAGTTTCCTGTGGAGCATCACAGCACATAAATGGATAAAGGAGACTTTCTTCTTGGTATCAACCCTGGAAAACGTTTTCATGTCTATTTACATAAGAAAATGGCAGCAACAATAGAAGAACTAAAATAATATTTTGGTAATTTATGACGATAGTTAGGCACTAACATTGAAAAAATATGCTCTGTTTTTACAGTATGGAAAAATTGGCTTTGCCTCTATTAGAGGTAAGAAGTGTTCCAAAATTCTCCTACACAGTCCTACTATCATACATGCTGGATGCCTCACAAGGGTATGGGACTAAACCATCATAAGCAGCACATGTTTGGAGTCACTGCCTGAGCAGATCACCCATCACAGAATATTCTGGAGCAGGTCTGCCTCATGCAGAGGTACACTCCCCTAGAATAAAGTATCGGCTGAAGAAACAAGGCATTCCCTAAAAACCCTTATACCAGGAATCTTCTCTAGCCTAGTGAGTATTACACAGAATAGAAAAAGTCAAGCTGTTATAACACAGTCCTCAGGACACAGAACTTCAAAGTTTCTCCCCCAAGTCAGACAGAGGGGGCACTGGAACTTGTGTCTCTAGCAGCCCAGGATTTCTGACCTACTATTTGATATAAATTGCTTCAGTTCTGTGAGGCAAATCACTCCTGTCAATCTAGTCCAATGCTTCAAGACGTCCTGTATTTGTAGACACAAACATACACTGAGCATTTTAAGTCAAACTGAGCATTTTAAATCATTCTCTTTTCACTCATACATACAAATCAGACAAAAGTTGTTTCAGTCCAATGCGTCGAAAGGAAAAGGACATACCTTCAGTACTACTTGTTTCACATGCATGCAAACCTTGGACTTAAACTACAGCATTGCTTCATCATAAATTAGCTTAAGTTGGCTGTTTTAAATAGCATGAAGAACTCGGGACTCTGCCTTGTTGAAGCAGCAGCAACTGAAAATTACTTGGTTATCAAAGCTGCAATCTACAAACTGGGTTCACTCTGCCCTTTGCTCCTGATAGGCCAGGATTCACATAACATGCCCTAACCACTGACAGCAATATCCAAGTACCACAAGTCTTGCCTTCACCAATATATTCCATTATGTTGTCCATGAAGTTTGGGCATACAGATTGTTGCTTATAGGCTAGCAATGCATGGTACCAAGGCTCAGCTGGACACTTTGATCCTTTAGATGTGAAAATTTCTATGCAACACTAGAATACAGGAAAATTTTTTGCTGTCTCTTTTTATGAGCCTTAGTTCTGGACAACGGATGCATACAATGACTCAGAAGTTGCTGCTTCTTCAACGTAAAGCCTACTTTAGGCAACATGTTAGACACAATGGTCATCTCAAATCTATCCTCTTTGTCTGGAGCCATCACACAACTCTTTTTGGCATTCTGACATTCCGAAGTTCAATAACCTTTGACTGACTGGATGAAAATTCAGATTGGGTACGCTAAACTGTACAACATCCAGCATGCCAAGTATGAAGGGAACTCATACAGGAGGAATTTAGCTACTGCAAGAGAAATCTGGCAACAGACTCCAGAATAAAACCATCCCCACTGACTGAACTAGACTGGGCACTGAACACTGGATTTATTCTGGGCCTGCATTTTGTCAGACTCAGAAGCACACCCATATGACAGGATGCTGAAACCACTGAGTTAAATGAGGCAAATCATACCTTTCACATTGCTCAGTTTGTGCATAGAAACAACCAGAGTCAGACCAGAAGTCTGTCTAATCCATTACACTTTTTCCAACACATAGGTGGCATTACTGGCACTTCATGAAAAATAAAACTGAATGCTTTCATGCTTAAAATTATCTAACTCAACGTTGCAGTAGTTTTCACACACCTCCCCACGCTTCCTCAGTTGTGGTCTTACAGCTAGAATGATGAACAAAAGCCAGCAGGTATTAACTTGCCAAAACCTAAAATTAAAGTTTTCTGATCGCTTGGCATCCTCAGATACACACAGAGGAGTTGTAGCTTTGAGAGGGAAAAAAGGGGGCTAAAATGGAGCACAGATAATCCTGTCCTGGATTGCCACAAACTGCCATAGACACAACAATGAAATCAGCTCTCTTAGTTCCCCTGTATGCTGTTAGTTTTCACACCCTGTACTGTACTCAAGATCCTTTGTTGAGCTACTTGAGCAAATTAATCTTCCAGAAAACCTGACCAAAGTTCTGCCTCCCCTTCTGTAACTGACTTCACAGATTGAAATCTCTCGGTTCAGACTGTAAATGCAGCTGCCAGGAGTTTAGGCTACAGCAGGTGTCAGCAAAATACACTGTATCCAGAACAAAACTGTCCCTTCAAAACAGAATCATCAATACACAACCGAGAGATAAATAAGCAAGATGCGCACGGTCCACACACAAGCAGTCACTCAGAGCTGAACTAACCTAACTGTATTTTGAATCCCTCTCAGAGTACTTCAGGGTAAGCCTGAAACAAGGCAGCATAAATTTAAGTGTGTCTCCCATATACCTTTGGCAACCTTAGCTCTGCCCTTGAAATCTGATCTAGCCTCTCCTGCACCTGTTTGCAAGTGAAAAATCCACACAGTTGCTTACATTTTATCATCTTCCTACCCAGATCTTCAAAAAAAAGTATTAAAAACAAAACAGTAGGAGCACTGAAGTCAGCTTGACACTTCAATAACTGGTAATCACACGCTTGTGTCATAAGCGGAAACGTCAAAACTGAAATACTCTGAGCCTCAGCATTTGGTCACACTGCAGCTTCTCTTCTCATCAGGTTATTTAAACCAACATGATTTCACCTTTGGGAGGTCACATGCAGAGAAACAGCACAACAATATGCACCCTTGAACCTTTATTTCCTAACTCAGGTTCTGAAATGGGACGTGGCCCTAGGCTGCCTGCTGATCGATGCAGTAATGTCACGTAAACAATTTCAAAAGCATGATGGATATGGAAGAGATGGTTAGGTTACAAGAATAAGGAGTTTGCGGCTTTGCTAAGTTAGAACTACAAAATATAAACAGGTTTTAGAAGAAGCTGGCTGCCTTAGGTTAGTGCTAACAAGTCTTTACAAAGTCTCCACACATCAAGCCATTTTATTGTCTCTATCAACAGAGGCAAGACTTCTTTCCTACTGACTTCTTACTAAGTCACCAAAGCTTTCTATAAATTAGTTAAGTTACTCATTCCACTGCAGCAATTGTTAGTCCTACTGGCTGTGATACTAGATACAAGCTGTCTATGACCAAGTACTTATTTCTCTCCTAAAGAATAAAAATGTTTAACTCACATCCTCACACACATCCCCACTTGCATCTCACAGACCAACTGCAAAAACCTAAAGGCAACCCTTAATAAATCAGTGTAAAGAGACTGCCTATTGCACCGAATTACATCGTATTCATGGTTATTTTCCAGTGAAAACAATCAAGCCACATCATGAATTTTGCATCAGTCTACTGTAAAACCCAGGTGAGCTTTATGACAATAATTACATGCAAGTAATCGTGTTAAACATGATTTATGTTATTTTCAATCATCTCAACTCCAGAACAATGAGTAGTGCTATTTTTTTTAATGAAGTGATCAGGTATCAAGTGTTCCTTTTTCCAGTGAGGCACTTTGGTGTGATAACTTGGGTCATGCAAGCTACTTACTTTTGACTATTAGTGCCTACATTTCATCATAGCTCATCTCCAGACACCTATGCATCACTTCGATGAGCTGAAACATTCTTCCCAAACTGTTAGCTTGTTTACACTGAGCTCTTAGATGGTATAGTTCAACCAGAAACCCATCCCTGTGCAGTTTCATTGAACTGAAACACCACTCATTCTTTGACATTTATTAAGTTCACTTAGGTTGACCAAATGAGCAGCCCTAAAGTAAACAGGGTTATAAAATATCAGGATGATTCTATCTTTAGATGCCAAATAGAAACACTTAGTTTGACTAGAAAACTTTAAAAATTAGATACAAAAGTGTAACAATTATACTGCGCAATACATCTTTATATATCACTAAGCCCATGAAATTTTAAACAAAAAGGTTTTGCACCATCAGGAACAGCCACAAGTCCTGAACCTCCATTCTTTATGCATACTTAATCAGAGTAACCTGAAACTTGGGAACGCTTGGGATTCAAAAAACCCTGAGCACATACTAGTGCAACACCACAAAGCATACATAATCCATCGGAAAAGGGGGCAGGGGGGAAAAATAAAAGTAGCAAGAATCAGACGGTGCTTTATTATACAAGCATGAAAAGTAAGTTCCTTTGGAAAACAACTTCTTGGGTGGACTTCTGGACCAGTGAGGTAGCCCAATGGAAGAGGAAAAAAGTGGAACTTGGTCCCCACGCGTGACACCTGCCAGACAGTCTCTCGCAAACCCCCCGCGCCCCGGTTCTGGGGGGAGGGGGTTCCGGTCCCCGCACGAGCGGACCATAATAAAGTGCAACAGCAGAACACGATCCAGACAAAAGCAATGTAAACAGGCGACTGATTTCGGTCTCTCTATCCGCACCACGGCCAAAGTGAGGCACGGCGTCCCGTCGCGGCCTCAGGACAGCGCCATACGGAAGCGGCGCAGCCTCACCACGGGCGACAGGTCTACGCCTAGGATCCGCTGCGCCCGCCGTCGCGCAGCCTCCAGAGTCTGCCGGCACCACACGCTGCCCCGCACCCGAACGGTGGGAAAGGTGATGAGGCGAGGGGTGGCCGCCTTCCAGATCTCCTCTAGCGACTTGCCGCCGAAAGCCTGACAGATGGCCGCCTGTGCCGGGCTGCCCCACTCGCTGTCCGCCTTCTCGCTCGGCGGATCCGGCGCCGCCGCTGCGTCCCCCAAGCCTGGGGAGCCGTCGGCTGCTGCTTCCGCCACGGCCGCTCGCCGCGGCCTCTCCCGTCTCCTCCGGC
>JAOXOE010000001.1:8694725-8736977 GCA_028565055.1 Phoeniculus purpureus
GCCCTTCACCAGCTTTGTTGCCCTCCTCTGCACTCGCTCCAGCACCTCGATGTCTCCCTTGTACTGAGGTGCCCAAAGCTGGACCCAGTACGCAGGGTGAAGCCTCGCCAGTGCTGACTACAGTGGGAAAATCACCTCCTTTCACAATCACCTTTCTAATATAGGCCAGGATGCCATTGGCCTTCTTGGCCACCTGGGCAAGAGGTGGGGCTTGTGTAACAGTATCTCTTTAAAAATTATGTGCTATGCAAACTGTATAGATAACTGATTCTAATATGTGTAAAATGCAGTACCTCGGACAAGGTTAAATTCAGTGCAGGATTCTGATGACTATTCTTCTGGTGAGCAGTCACACTCCCCTGTACGTAATTTGATGCTTAGGTCTTTTGCTGTGCACGTGTATATTTATATATTTTTAAAAACCTACCCTAATATTATGTTGAAATACTGCTTGATTGTCTGTCTGCCAAAGTTCCTGTTCAGTCCGTGGTGCAGCATCTCTTTTCTAAACTCCAGCTACCAAGAGACATTTCTATGACTCTGTGACCTAGGTCAGCAAGATTCACACCTCAGCACAGCTAACCAGAAAATGTTTGACGGGTTTTGTGCTTCTGAGTGTGAGTCACAGCAAGTTAGTTTTTCTTAATACCATCCTGAGAACTGTACCTCACCACTGGGTGTTAGCTTTGGAAATCAGTGTGTGTATTGCTGCTGCGAGTTGGATTATTAGCTTTCCAGACATGTTGTGAGACTTCTTGCCTTGATTTTTGGAAGAGGTGAATTTAAGATTGATTTGCTTTGTCTCACAACATGTACATTTTTATGTCTTAGCATGCATTGTATAACCACTACTGAGTTTTTTTTGTATGTTCTTCAAAGAGTAACAAAAGTTCAATCACTTCATTCTTCAGAGTAATGTGGTACTGAGATAACTTGAAAATGCTGTCACACAAACGGATGAAAGCCACAGGGCACCCTGATGTTTCCTGTGTTACAGAGATGTCTGACTGGTTCTGCATAGTCATTGTGGATCCAGCACAGCTTACTAGCTTTGGCTGAGACCTGAAGCTCCCTCCACAAGAACCCACTTAGTTTTCTTCAATGTTGAAGATTCCTAGTGAGCTGAAGGGAAAGTAAGGGTTGTACATGGATGTTTCAGTACATCTGTCTAGCACTAGCTTGGTGCTAGCACCTGAGCAAGACCTTGCTCAGTCTAACATGACTTCATGCAGTTAAAGGTGCTTGAGTTTTCCTGGTTTCGTGCTGTGGTCCAGACATACAGTGAATCCAGCTGTTTTGGTTCCATAGAGCTTATTCTTTGTGCCTGGGGAGGTGCTTGGATCGCCATCTCTGGTCATGTTTAAAGGTTGTGTCGATTGTATCTTAAGGACATGATGTAGTGGTGGGCTTGGTACAGTTGGTCCATAGTCTTAGTCTTTTCCAACCTAAATGATTCTGTGATTCTATGATATAAGAATGGCTAAACCATTTCTGGATCTGGACTGACACCAAAAGCTGTTTAACCTTGTTTATGCAGTGCTGCACCTGAGCCAATGAACTTTGTATTAGTAACCTCTGAACATAATGTGTCCATGGCACAATTAGTGCTGGTTAATATGGTGGCTGTGTAATGTGGGGTACAGTGCAAGAAGGGAGCTGACGAGAGTTTCAGACTCTTGTCACCGGTATGTTGCCCACACATCAAGGTTCCCAAGCATCCAAACAGCTGTTTCTTTTTCTTTTAAATCGAGTAAGCACAAAGTATTTTCTTCTGTTGGTTCTCTCAAACTAAATTTCCTCCCCTTTATTACAGTGCACTGAGGCTCATCTTGGGCAAATGGAGTTAATAATAATGAATGCATTTGACTTTTACAGGAAGAGAGAAATACTTCCAATAAGTCTATTTCAGGATTCAGAAGTACTTCTAAATAGTTTCTTCAGCAGTGTTTGGCCAGGGGAGAATTTGTGGTGTTATGACACAGTGTGGAGATTTTACTGCCATCTGTGTAGAATAACATTTGTAATGTGATCAGTTTTTACTGCTCTGAAGTGAAATAATAAATAGTGAGTCCTGTGGAGCTGAGACCATTTTATTGTTCTGTGTTTATCATCTGATTCAAACCAGACTCCACACTAATGGTAACAACAGCAACTGCAATGTCTGCTGGGCACCTCTGAGCTTTGTATGGTGGACGAATAAAAGCCCTAGAGCTAAAACAGATCGATTTTTGTTGTGTATTTCACAACACACGGTATGTGTTCAAGTACAAGAGAGTTGAACAGTTTTGTGTGCCTAGTTAAAATACAAGGTTTTAACAACATCCTCTATGCAGAGTGATCAGACCATATGAAGTTCAGCTCTGCTGCCCCAGTTATGTCTGAGGACCAAATGACAAATGTCCAGTTTGAAAAGACAGAAGACGACTTTTTAATGATCTGGGTCTCTATGTTCATTCTAGCAAGCCAAAGGTTGTATTTCACTTCATTAGATTCTAGCTAGCTAGGAAGAAAAAACCAACACCTGAAATCCCCTAGAAACACTGTTTGCCTGGGATTTCGATTTTCCCTGTGTAGACAACATAATAGATTACAGATACTTAGTGATCAACCTACAGTATTCATACTGGGTTTGCAGAATACCTGGAGCAAACCAACGTAAATCAAGGCATTTGTTTAAAGCAGTAGAGGGCCAGACTCTCAGCATTCTGCTACAGCACATCAGTTAGGGGAGTTGCAGTTTCACAGCTTATGACATCAACTGGTCTCCTCACATGAACTTCAGCCTTGAACTGTCTTTTCTCCAGGGTTGTGTTAACACACTCAGACACTTTCGACTTCAGCTTGATTCTGTAGCATGCCATGCTTCTCCAGCAAGCACTCTGAGCTGCTGCTGACTTCAGTACACTCTGGTTCTTTTATGCTGTTTCTTTAAAGAGAGAAAAAAGGCATAATTTATTCATGCCTCTGAAGGAATGGTATGGAGGACAAGATGTACTTAACAGACAATTTTCTGGCAAAAAAGATTGAATCACAAGGTTTCAAAATTTGTCACACTACAGATTTGAAGATGTGTGATGTTTGTCCCTTGCACCCTTTCTAAGAGGTTTATCAGGTAAGGACCTTGTTTGTGCTGTTCCAGAGGAATGTGAATATTTAGATTGTAAAGTGATCAGGACAGAACCCCAAGCACTGTCCATTTTCCTTACAGTTTTTCACAGATTATAGTTTGTCTAGGAGACAAATTACGACTGCAGTCAGTCAGTAAAGGTATTTGTCACTGTGGCTGGAGCTGTGATGGTGCATAAAGACGCAGGGCTGTTCTGCTAAGTCATCCTCACTGTGAGAAAACCTGGCATACAGATGCAGAATCATTTCTGTCCTCACAGTGCTGGTGCTTTCAAACTACTGCTGGTTTATGTCATGGCTTGTGCTTCTCTCCCTGCAGAGATCAAAATAAAATTGTCTACGAAAACACCTTTGAAACCAAGGAAATCCTTGTGTAACTTCTGTCTATAGCTTTGTAATTTGTTGTTTCTTACGGCAGGGGTGAGGGGAAAAGTGTTTAATTCATCATATTAGCCCAAGTCCATAGCAAAAACTAGCCCAGGTGCTTAAATTTAGGATGTTAGTAAGTTATGGATGAGTAGGGGTAAAATCAGTACATTTGGTGAATAGTTGCAGAAGGGATAAAGTTGTGTGTGTGTGCACACATATTTACAGGGCTGGAAATTGTTCTCTTTGATGTCTCAAACAGAAATGATCTCTGAAAAAAGGTAGTTCCTTTTTAATATTTTTAAAAGATTTTATATATGTTTAAATATTTTAAAATGATTTATATTTTTGCTTTAAGTTTTATTATTCTTGCACAGTATTTGTGCTGTGTGCAGGACAATGGACTTCCAGAGTCTCTGTGGAGTGATTTACATGAAATGCAGAATCACTGGGGCAGTCCCCTGCAATCCTTTCAGTGTAGGTGAGATACAGGTTTCTTCTGTTCTCTTTCAGACTCAATCCATATTCGTTTCTCTTCACAATGCACAGCCGTCAGTAGGCTGCACTCTGCCTGGGCTTGCTCCGAGTCAGCTGGTCTGGGAGCTGTGCTGGGGGCACAGGCTAGGAGCGTCCCACGGCCCCTCGCTGTGGTGTTGCTGTTTTCAGTGCATGGGCAGTTTTCTGCTCTCCACATGGGAAAAGATTGTAGCTGCATTTTGTGGAGAGCTCAATCCCATTAATGTGCATGAAGCATGGCCTAGAAATGCCCTCTGGATGTAGGCAGAGAGATGTTGTCTATGGATGTGGATAGGCTGCAGAGAGGTAGGCACCAAAGCAGCCAAGCTGTGGCCATGCACAGAAGAAAGAAAACTACGAGGCACCAAGAAGGCCTTTCAGCTACACAGATAGGACCTACTATATGATACGGAGTTTTCTATGAATGGTACACTTGGATTTAGGTCTTTTTCTATTAAATTCTATGTTATTCACCTTTGTCCTAATTCTAATTTTGTGCTTTGTAATTAAACATGAAAGTAAAACTTGAGAGTGGAGCCTCGTGTGGCAGGAGAAGACACAGATGAGCTTTATGCATTAATTTAAGACAGATCCAGATGATGTTTAAATTAAAAAAACTGCCTGTATTACCTCAGATTATGAGGTGCTACAAGAGGTGCTGAGAAGTAGAAGGAAATGCTGCCTGAGCATAGGAGGAGGAGAGAAGGCACACAGAGTATGTAACAGCTCATGCTGCAACAGGAATCAGTGTGGCATCCCAGTATTTGATTTGGATTGCACCTACCCGAAAGATACCTGTAGGGCTTGGCTTCACCCTTTAGTTTTGGTGACATTTGGAGAGTTTGCAGGTCTGATAAGTTACACTGAACTGAATTACAGCACGGACCTCTGCATGCAGAATCATCTTGCTGGCTTTTCTGGCTTGCCAAGCTCCCTGAATTCAGTTTCTGCTTATAGTCTCATTTATTCTTCAGTGCTCTTAAGAACTGAACCAAATAATTAAAACACACCCTTGAAATCCTCACTTGTTTGTAGCTAGTCCTTCCTCTGGGATCATTAGCAAGGTGTCTTTTGTATTTCTCTCTATATAATTTTGACCCTGAGTTCTCAGTGGAAACAGGAGGGAGATTTTAGATTTTTTAGATACTACTTTTGTGTCAAAATGGCACTGAAGTTGGGATGAAACAATCAGATCTCCAGCAGTATTACTTTCTAAACATGAAAATGAAATAGTCTTTAGCAAAAAGACTCAGTATTTTGCTTGTTGGGTAGCAAGCAATAATCATTCCATCAATATTTGGGAAATTTGTGGTCCATTGAACCCAGTGAGAAGAACTGTTGGCTTGTGGCAATCCTTGATGTCAAATGAAATGTGAACCTGTCTATAGCCTTTGTTAATGTCACTATATTGAAGCAGCCCCTTCCTTAATGTTTTCATTTTCTTAGTGATTTTATCTTTCTATCTAAAGCACCTGTTTTGCTGCTTCTGGCAGGAGTTTCTTCTTGCTGGGGAGGCAGGAGGTGTTGGATAAGTTTTCTTCTCTGCAGATACCTCTTTCTATGGCTTATGCAAGTGACATTTTCTCTCTTTTGTAAACTGATCATAGTAGTGGAAACTAATCCATATTTCTGTTAAGAGGATTTGTTTATGTGTCGCTTTATATTTTGTAGTGTTTGTGTGTGTCACTGAACTTATACTCTCTTCAAGGTCTGTCATTTGATGATTACTTGATTTGAGTTGAAATACTTAAATTTAGAAGTGCTTTAAGAATGAAACAACAATTAGCTAATAAATGTTCTGCAGCATTTGTTAATCACAGAGGTCTCTTCTACAGCGAATGGCAGAGCAACATTGTAAATTGGAGGGGGATGGAGGGCAATGGGGACTCCTGGGTGTGTAGCTCAGGAAAAATGTTTTATTTGACGCTGAAATACTAAGGAGTCAAAACCTTTCCTCCCAAAAGGAAATATTCAGGGGACAGTGAGGATCAGCTAACTGGCATGAGCAATGGAAAAGTGTGGGATTGAAAAGGGATATTGGAAATAAATTATCCAGAAGACAGTACAGTAATAATGTGTGTGCAGAAGAATGGTCAGTTGACCTTGTTTATGCAAACATTGCTTGAGTAATCTTCCCCACCCTCCTGTGAGTCATGGTTATTGTTTGGTTCTCAGGAGTTTCACTAGATCTGGACATCAGCAGGAACAATGAAGACAGGTGGCTGAAGTGTGTGCGAAACAGCTGTTCCCCTTTTACTGTGTGAAAGACAGTAACTTCTTCATGAAGACAGCCAACTCTTCTTGATGACTCTGGTCTTCAAAAGAGACAATTGAAAGATCCATCACAGCAGGGAATGTCGTTTGCAACTGCAGGTGAAAAGACAGTCCAAGCAATGTAAAAATCTTTGAGTAGTCACTATTTTCTCTGATGGTTAACTTTAGGCAAAAGTCATTCAGAACAGCTCTGGTTCAGTGGTGGCATGAACCTGTATAAGCAACACATACTGAAATCTTTTTGCATGTAGATGTTTCTGTAACTTTTTGAGAAAGATTTTGTTTGAGTCTGCGAATTCATCATAAGGAACCAAGAACTTCTGATACTCCTGTCCTTCAAAGAGCAACAAAGACCTGTACTTTTAACAGATTTCTTTTAACATACTGTGTAAAAACGGATTTTCAAACAATGAATAAAACTGCTGCATGTCACACCAATATTTGCTTCACCAGAAGCCTACTTTGAACTACAGGTAACTCTGTAGTGGGGCAGTTAGGCAACGATCAAATTCAGAGCCAGATCTCTTGCAGCACAGGTGTTACAACAGGAACAAAATCAACCTGTACAGGGCACCTGTACTCATTAGGTACTAAGCAGAGAAGTATCTACGTAAGATTGGACAATCAATCTGTTAAAGAAAACCGTGCTTTGTTGGAGGTGATGAAGATAAGAGTTCCACCTACACTGGTGATAAGTAGTCTTTTATGACAGGACAGTGCTCATATGCAGCCTGGAGAATGCTTTTGGTATGTGCTGAAGTATATGCCAGGTGAGAATGCAGTGTCAGAGACCACTTTCATTTGTCCTCAAGGAATCTCCATTCTTCTGGCCTTAGGGGAATATAAGCAGCAAAACTTAGTTATTGAATGGCTGAATGCTGCTTTCGTCTGGTGTCTGAGAAGAACGGTAAAAGGCTGAGCATCAGTAAAGGAATTGAGAAAACAGACATTCATTGTTTGGCAGATCGTGTCTCAATTCACTGTATCTGACTAATGAAAGATGCACGTGGACTGCCAGTAATTAGCCCAGGATAAACAACATTAATTAGTGAGTCCCTCTGAGACATCTCAGTGGTACGATCACTGATGTTTGCAATGGTGCAGAGTACTGAGACCTATATATAATTTTTTATATTTGTATATATAGCTATAGATTATTTTAACTCAAAAAAACCCCCACCAAACGTATTTATTCACCTGTCTACTCCTCAGGTAAATTACACGTAAGAATTTACTGGAGATTCCATACTGTTGCCATAATAGTAAAAAAAAAAAACGCAGTGTGTGGCAGGATAACTGACCTTTGTGTATTATTTCTGCCCGATAAGCAGGCAGAGCTTGTGCTAAAGGTGACATTTTCACAGTCTGCAACATCTAGTGTAACAGTGTGATGTACGACTCGGACCCTCTCGCACACTACGTAACTTTAGTTTCATGTGAAATGTTTGCCAGTGATTCATTTTCACACTTGGTGTTTGTCTTTCATCCAGGGGTGTATCACCCAGACATCCTGTGTCTGTGATTAAGGGGATCTGTAGGCACCACATCTGCTGACAGCAGAATTGATTGCCTTGGCAATTGTGCAATAGCACCATTTTAGTTCCACTTTTGATTTATTCAAAGTAGGATTAGGGATCAGCATTAAAATTAAGTGCCTGGCCACTGCAAACAGCATTCCCCGTGGCTTTCTTCATTTAAAAGCATGTTTTGAAGAGAATCTTTAGATTTCACAGTGCACTCACTGCTGTCGTACAGACAGCAATATATGAGGGTATTCGGGGACGTTGTAACTGCTACCAGAGTTGACATTGTTCTTTATGAATTTAGGTAAGTGCAAAGCTGTCAGAACTTATCTAGGTCAATGAAGTGATTGAATTTTAGTAATCACTGTACCTTCAGATACAGCAGAATTGGTGTGAAAACCAAGCAAGCGTGAAAAATACAAGTCAGTCAGCAGAAGCGAGAAGAAGGGAGTTCACCCAAATGCACCAGCTCTGTCTGCAGGCTGCCCTCACATGCTTAAACCTCTCTTAATCCTTTCCCAGATTGGCACAGCTGGAGCATGCCTGTACAGCTCCTACATGAGATGAGGAGACTGTTTTCCCAGCTCAGAGTATAAGTACACAGAGCAATTGTTTGCGACACCTCACATAAGCCTCTGTGGCCCATATCTCTGTCTAAAGCTTAAAGACGGTGTTAGCTACGTGCATTGGTAAGGCTTTGGTTTCTATCCTGCCACTTCAGAAGATTCCCTGTTACACACACATGTGTGCACACATACACACGTGCCCACACACACACAGATGACAACTGTAAGACCGAAACTCTTCGTAAAGAAGGACGCTACTCAGCAGACAGCGGGCTGTCAGTTCTCCTCCTTTGCAGTGCTTTCTGAGAGGTGGACTTCTCAGACTCCCTTCAGCTGGCAGCATAAACAAAAACCTCAGCTCTGATAATCCTTGGCTCTATTTCTAAGATCATTACTACAGTTTCTACTTGAAGTGAGCCAACTGCAGATAGGCAGAGTGAACCTTCGTGCTTTTGGGGATATACTGAGCTGCTGAGCTGGGCATCTTTCAGAGGGAGTGCTATAAATATATAGGAATAACCATTTCTCATGCAGCTCAGTGTTGCATAGACACTCAGTGATGTTTAAAATTAAGAATATTATCATAAGGTAACTTTCACATGGGAAATCAAATCTGTCAGAGTGATTGTGTGCTGTCCATGACAACAGGAGTCCCTGCTGCAATGGTTATACAAGTTCCCAGTTGCAAGCTGTCCCGCCATTCTGCGTGGCCATGCATAATCCATCCCTGTTACTGTACCTCCTGCGACTGGCAGATGTTACAGGCTGTATGTAGGATCACGTTGCAGTGGTGACCTGCCTAGGGCTAGCCCATGACCTGTCATCTGCCAAAAATAGTTCCAGTCTGCTCTTAAGTAAGTGAAAACCATGTAATAAAAAATAACATCCATGGATCGCTCATGCCAGGGCGGGACACTGAGGAAAGGAGCAGCAGAAGTCATGGCAAAGAGTGTCAGGACACAAAGAGTGTCAGGAACCGTGAAGGGCATCCCAGCAGAAACAGTTACATGAAGCAGAAAGTCATCACATCTATCATCTCTATTTCCTACGCTGCCTGCACAGTTGCCTGAGGTGCTCTGAAGGACTGATTGCAATTGCTTTAAAAGTAATGGAAGTTGAGGCTGGCAAGGAAGGAAGATGGAGTTTTATGGAAGTGTTGGTCTGGCTGCTCGTGTTCTTCTTTCCCTCAATATCCAAATCAGGAGTCAGAAGCTCGTGTAGCCTGGCAATAAATTAGCTTAAGTATAAATATCTAGTCTGGGCTGGGTTTTTTCTGTGACAGACACATACAAAACCAGTTTGAATACCTTAACTGTGTACAGAAGACTGCCCTGCACTCCACCCAAGATGTTAGTTGGCACATACACATTTGGCATGCAAAGGAGATGAAATATAGCAGGTGCTACCTGGGGAAATACGTAGAACTGTCCAAAATTCCCATCCGGAGAGCTCCTGTGTTACAGTTAATTATGGAGGTGGCAAGGAGTTCAGACCTGCTTTCAGTGCAGTCTCTTGTCTCAGACCAACCCTACTATCACACCTGTGCTGATGACAATCTAGGGTGTGCCTGGACCTCACAGGGTGTTAATTGCTTGTGCGCAGAGTGTGCAGAGAGGCATTGCCACAGCTGTAACTACGGGACAGATTCAGTTTCATACTTAGAACTGAAGTCTGACTGCTCCTGCCACTCTAAGGTATTTTCCTGGTCTTCAGAATTTGGAAATCTCTGTTCTTGCATTACTGATTGAAAGAAACTACTCTAATTGAACACAATTCTAATTTGTTCTGAATCATAAAACATCTTCGGAAAAATTATAATATTGTCTGAAGCAATCAGTCTGTGTTGCAGATGAACTTTTATTTATCCAAGCCTATCACTTAGCTCTACCATTTATGACTTCCTTCTGCCACTTTTGTAGCAACACAACCTTATAATCAGTTTTAATTTGATGTAAATTATTATGGTAACCATCATATTAACCTTAAGCTTTTCTTTCTCTTGATATTTGCCATCAGTGGATTTCTCTGTTTGCATGTTGCCGTGCGCTGGGGCACAGCAGGTACATTCATCAAGCAGCCAAGACTAACATAGAAACAAGGTAGCCTGCCACCTGGGACGCTGAGCTGCTAAGTTCTTCCGAGCGCTGCTAGACTGTAGTGTTCAGAATCAGTGGTTTTAATACAGACTTTGAGGAGGGAAGTGGATTTTCAAGAATTGCTTTGGGGAAATGTTTCTGTTACCAGCGGTGCCTCTGCAGTCTCTCTTTCCCACAAGCTGCTCAAGAACCACATTGACTTCAAGAGAGTGTCCACAGGCAGTTTAGCCCATGTTTTACCAACTCAAGCAGCTCTCAGATGGGGGCAGGAGGCCTAGACTGGGTGCTAACATGGCAGAGGATAGTCTGATGCTGAAAAGAGAAACAGCTGCTCCCAGCAAACCCAGCAGTACGGCTGCAGCCGTCTCAGCAGTGCCCTGAAGGATGTCTTCTCAGCCAGCGTGGTCAGCAGCTACAGTAATACAGCATCAAGTCTTCTCCAGTTGGAGAGGAAAAAAGAGGAAACCATACTGCTGAGAAATGCATTTTGAAAGAGCAGAGAGAAGTGTTTGATAACAGCTTGAGGTCGGGGCATTCTACATCTGGGGCTTTCACTTCAGGTTTTGGTTTCTGGAGATGAAGAACTGTAACTGTCTAAGTGAACAGTGCCCAGCTGAGTGGGGCTTCACTCCCAGCTGACCACCACTGGAACCCCAATGAATAAATAATTGTAATCTCCACCACTTTAACAGTTGTCTGTGGGGACGGCGTGCAGCACTGCCTGGTTTTGACCAGCAGTAACACTGAGCAAATCAGTACCATCTGCTCTCAGCTAAGAGCCTTCCTGATCACCATAAAATAAAAACGACGCAGCAGTTTCGGAAAAGGCAGCTACCGTCAGAACAGTCAGGCTACGTGGTGTGTCAGTCTGTCTTTCCAGCGGTGTCCCCGGGGCTGTGCCTACCATTACTCAGAAGTGACAAGCTCTGGATTTCAGGCTTGAAATGTTCTTGCCCACAGCTTTGAGGTGCCAGAAAAAACAGAACAAGAATGTAGTCGTGCTATTAAATGACGCTCATCCTTGCTGACCTCCGGTGATGAATGGCTCCGTCTGAATGTAATGCTGCCAGCCTCTTTGCATCTTTATGAAATATAGTTGTAATGTGTCTCAAGAACGTGTCAGGGAAAGAGCTGCGGCGTTTTTATGTAGGATAACTCCTTGAGGAAGTGGGATGAAATGGAGCACCTCAAAGCTTACTGCAGCATAAAGTATTTGAGACAGTTCAGTAGAAGATGGCTCCTAGAAGGGCCCAGGGACCTGCAGCAAACAAAGAGACTTTGTTTCTGTCACAGGGCCATCCCTGCCGAGGGGGGACAAGCTCCTGGAAACGAATCAGGAGCTGGAACAATGGGATGGCATGGAAAAAAACCCATTTCTTATTTTTCAAATGTAGCAGTACCCTCTCCTTTTCTCATGCTTCCAAGTAAACAGCAGTCAGAGCCAGCCTGTGCTGCAGCAGCACGGAAATTGTGGTGGCAGTGTTATGCTGAGGCACCAGTTTGTGATCCATGGATATGGACAGCACGGAGCTCAGCATGGGCTGACCTGCCCTGACACGAGACAGGACCTCAACAGGGCTTGGAGGGAGCAGCTGGGCACCATTCTGGCTTGGTGGTATTTGTGGCTGCTCATTAGACTGCTGGTGAGCAATACCATGTCTTCTGCTGCAGCCTGGGAAATCAGAGTCAGTTTTAAGAGCTTGTAAAGGCTATGCTCATCTTTTCGGTCCTTGGGTCTCAAAGATAGAAATAAATTAAGAGTTGTTGTTAAGCTGATTAACACTGACCTCTCTATTAACACTCATTGTTTCTCAACAACCCATTAAGGTTCATGCTCCACCTTCTCAGATACTTTGAGAGTAAAATGGGGATGTCTCTTTTTCACATATGTGCTTGCATGAGTGTGAGCTCCAGGTTTGTTTCCTGACTCACTCACACGTGAACAGAAACACCCACAGCCCCAGTGAGGCTGATCTGGGGGAGCACGTATCAACCACTCTGAAGAAGACTGCTGAAAACATTTCATGGCTCTGGGGTTGTTTGCCACCAGCTCATTCACCTTCTACTTTTATTTGGCTTTTCTCTCCTTTGTCCTCTCCTCCATATTATCAGTCTGTGTCCCTGACTGCCCACTGCTTTCCAGAAGGAAAGAGGCCTGACAGCTTCCTGGGGAGGACTCGATGCCTGCAAGGTTATGGCACCACCAAGCAAAACCCATTGACTGGTTAGGATATTGTGCAGTCAAGGAACTGTACTGTTGAAGCCATGTTGTAATTCCCATCAGCTTGCTGCTTCTTTATTATGCTGCACTTCAACCCTATTGCTTAGAACAGAGAGCATTCTTTCCACAGACAGTTGCCTTAGTGGTTGACAATCTACTGAAGGAAATTGAACAAAAAGGTGATTTTCATTCTCTGAAGGCTGCCTAGCTGACTGCTGTGCTAAAACTTCCTAGCACTTCCTAGGTGCCAGCTGCTTCCTAGCTCGCACAGATCTGGACTCCAAATTCACAGGACGAATGTGGGACTCTCTGGTAAGCTTATTAAATCCTCCTGGTGCTTCTAACAGCAGCTTAGATTTTATCACTAGTAAAAGAAAACTCTCACCGTTCCTCTGGATTTAGTCCATCTTATCTCAACTGCTGAAAGGGAGCTTGGCTAAAAGGATAAACAACTGGGTTTTGTTTTTTTCATTCCCATTGATGTATTAAGCCATTCACCTTGAATCACTCGAAACCAGACAGATGTTCTGACATACTCCTGAGCATTTGGGCTGGACTGATTCAGAGGGTTACTGCTGTGGCACCATGGAGACTCCTGTCCCTGAGCAAGGGTAGCAGAAGTTGTTTTACACTGAGCTTGTCAGCCATCCTATCTGTGTGTTAGTGTGAATAGTGCCACTGGGCCAAGAGCTGAGGATCAGAGCAGCTACCTAGAAGAGATAGCATAGGAATGCAGAATTACAGCATGGATGAGGTTTGAAGGCATGTCTGGAGATCATCTGTTCCAGCCTTCCTGATGTCACGGCATGTCTTTGTCAGATCACACCTTATCATTCCTCCTTTGTGCTTCCCATGCTGCATGTGTCAGTGTACAGATATGTCAGAAGTCCTGATGGTTTCCCAGAAAAGGTATAAGAACTTCCCCCATAATGTTGGCCTCTCGGTGCTTCCTTATTTCTCTGCATGCACTCACTCACATTACACTGCATTTACTGCAGTTTATGTGCTGCAGACGGAGCTGCAATCCAAACCTCTCTAAAGACTGACCAGATTTCCTCAGGCTAGAGATTAAATTCCAGATTCCCAAGCCCAGTATTCACGAACGCTTGTGCTGAAGGATGCTGCAGAATAACCCATAGATCTCATCTCTACCTGGGGACTGCTATCCTTGCAGACCATGCCTGCAAAAGCCCTGAGTCTTTTCAGATTATGTGTGGATCGTCTGTAATAAAGTTCTGTCATGTGATCATATCTGATTGATGCTCTTGGGTTGCCTACCTCATTCCACACATTGCTTGGAAGAATTTGGCACGCTGCTGGATGGGTACCTGAAACTGTCAGCACCTGTGCTTTGTGACAGAATGAGGGGTGGGACTGATGGAAATCAAGACTGCTCTTTCCCTTTAGCAGATTTGGGTTTTCTTGGTTTTGTTTTCCCATAGGCCACTCTGCAGTCTGTATCCAGAGCTCACTGCGGACAAGGTAACCGAACAGACGCCTAGGAGCACAGTGGTGCCACTTCCTTAATGGTTTTGTCCTGATTTGCATCAACAGGCAAAGTGACGTTTCTGTTCAATATCTCCTCCTGTATCTTCCCAAGCCAGTGGGTCACTTCCAGGGGTTTGCTGGCAGAGATCTCACGAATGGCAGTGTCCGCTTTGAAACCGGCTTTTCATGGGCAGCCCTCACCTGTGTGTACAGGGTGCATCCCTGGCACACCGAGTGGGGCTCTGTAGTGTGTAAGCCACTTTTGGGTTGGTGCTTATGTCCATACTCAAGAGTAAACCAGACTAGAAAATCCTTGTAAGTCCCTTCCAACCCCTACGACTCGGTGATTCTATGGGAGCCTTCGGGCTTGCTGTCCTTGGGAAGGCAAGGAATTAAGGTATTGTCACAACCAGCACTGGTCTTGGCAGGTAAAAAGTAGCCAGTGAGGTGCATTCCTGCCCTCTTCTGACCTATCTTGCATGGAAAACCACCCTTATTTCTGTGGCTTCTGTTCCTCAACAAGGCTTTTAAAGCTTCTTCTGTCCTTCATCTCAGTGAAGCTGGCTGTGCTTCCTGAGTGTGATAAGCACTTCTGCTGTGAGAGGACATGAAGCTGCTTTTACTGCAGCCAGAATACAACCACTAGTGTCTGGTAACTGAGGGTCTTCATTCAATATCTGCATGTGAGAGAGATGAAGACTGAGCAGATACAAGTTGGCATGTGGTCTGTAGGGCACAATGTTTCACTAACTTTTGGTCTGGGACTGCTGGGGTTGTGGGTATACTGTACAGCCACTGCAGACCACCAGACACATTTTAGATCATCATAATCCGGCAGAGAGAAAGCACAGTGAGGGACAATAAACCAGAACATCATTACATGAAATCAGAAGCACATATTTACTGGCAGCACTATTTACAAACAAATCAAATCCCTTTTTGCACTTTGTTCATGTCTATCCCGCCCTGGCTGCTTCCAAAAACTCTGCCAAAGCATTGCCAGTTTTTCATGTGACATCTTGCTGCCAGGAAATTAAATGGCAAATGAGTTTAACACCACAAAACATAGCAAAGAGAAAGGTGAGGGAGAAGATGGTCTTAAGAAACTTTCCCCAAGCCTATTATAAAATCAGTTTGAACAGGGTGTTTATGTTGTGCTCAGAGCAGCATCTGATGAATGTAAAAAGAAACAGCCACAACTGGTCAAGACAAATCTCAAGAACAGCTTTTCAAACAATGTTCTGTGATCAGATCCATTCATCCGTGTCGAAGCAGAATTGTGAGGACTACAGGAGAGGTTTAAATTTGGGCTTTAGAAACATTTCCCCTTATTTTCTTCACCATAGTTAGGTGGAGAAAACACATCCCTGAAGGACAACAGGAAAACACACCAAGTTCTTTGGGGATTTTGTTTTGCTTTTATTTTTAGAAGCCTGATGGTTTACATAAATAATTTAGGAGAAACACTTTTACTACTGGCAATTCCAATTCTGCTCGAGAACTGCGGTCATAGGCACCTCTTACTCTAAAGTAAGTTTGAGTTTCTGGGGAAGTCGTAAAGGTTACTGCTGTATTTCATCCTTCCAAGCTCTGCATTCAAAAACTCAGTGTCATGAAGCAACACCTGGTGCCAAGGAAAGGCCGTCATTAGTTAAACCACATTCTGACATAAGCTCTGTAGAAGTCTCATTGGCATCTTCTTCCCAAGCAAAATCAGTACCTTCAAGAATGGTTGACATCAGATTAAGTATTTTGCAGATAGGTGCATAAAGAGGATTGAACAGAGAACTAACAGACCCTGCATTGCAACTTGGCCACCAAAAGAAATCAGACTGGGGAGAGTGGAAGAGGAAGTAAAATAAGTTTTTCTACCCTCAGGAAGAGGTAGATTGAAGAGTAGAGAAACAAAAAAAAAAAGAGCTGGGGAGAGAGATTTGGTGGGCTGAGTGAAAATGTCTGGAGGATGGCGGACTGGAGGACACAGGGGCTGGAGGGAATAAGGATAAGTATTGGAGGAGTTCATGGGGTAACTGCCCTGCTTAAGCCATATATTGGGCACTGTGTAAACCCTTCTCTGGTGCTTGTGTGACTGGCAGTCTAGTACCATCCTGGCTCCAGAGGAAGAGTGACGGGTAGCTACTAGGGATGACTTTGTATCCCTAGGATACAAACCTGTTTTGGGTCATAATCTGCTCCTTCTCCAGTGCCTGGCATGGCCTGGGGGGGAAGCCTTGGGAATAGCACCAAAGTATAAAGAAGCAAACCTGGTCTGCTCAAGCTGAACACACTCTAACTGTGGGGTGACTCCTGCCCAAAGCTGAGAGGTATCACAGAAATATCACCAAAGTATCACTTCAGCAAAACCTTTAGCAGGAATCTCTGGCACAAGAATTGAAGAGACTTGTGAAACAGCAGCGGGAAAAAGCATGTCTGAGGATCATTTCTGCTGAAATACCAGGGGGAGAGTGTTCCCTGTGAAGTGAGGGACGAGCCACAGAGAACCAATGAGAGTAAAGCGAGTTTGTGCTTTTAGCAAGCGGTGTGCTGGCTGGAAAGAATACACTGTCCTACAGGCACTTCTTGTGACTCACTGTATGATGTAGTCCTTGCCCCAAAATGCTGTCCTTTGTGGCTTAGAAAATTATATTTACAAGGACTAAAAATATCTCTGCATCCCTTGTGCCTGCTTGACAAAAGGACGACTCCAGCAGGTGCACCTACGCAGCAAGCACAGGTCTTGCAGAGAAGACACTACTCTGTGCTTGCAGGGTTCATCCTTACACAGTAAGTGACAGTTAAAAATAGCTTGCACTACACAACTCTCTTAAAACGAGTCAAGGACATCTTACAAAACCATCTCAGGTGCCTCTTTACACATGCAGCTCTGTATGCCAGAGCTGTATTGTTTTTTGTTTATAGAAGTCAGGAAGCGATTTGAAGACGTAATTTGTAGTGTGGTGTAAGATACAAAATCAAGCATCAGACGTACCCCGAAGAGCTCGGCTTCTCAGACAGGATCTGATGCTTACTGCAATGTAGAGAATGAGACCGTCAGATTTTTAAGTTTATCAAGTAAAACTTGGCCAACTTTATAGCTATTGTGTAGTTGATGAACCGAGGATGCTCCTTTTTTGTTTCCCAAGCCTAGGCTAAAAAGCCTTGAAAGGATAAATATGGGATTTCATAGAATTTCACTGCCACAGCAAATTTGCACCTTATTGAAGCGGTGATTAAATCCAAAACCAGAAACAGGATGAACATATATATTGGCCTCAAGTGCACCAGAGGAAGTTTAGGTTAGATGTTAAGAGAAAATTCTTTATTGACAGTGTCATCAGGCATTGGAAGAGGCTGCCGAGGGAGGTGGCTGAATTGCCATGCCTGGATGTGTTTAAAAGTCATGTAGATATAGAATCATAGAACCATAGAATCATCAGGAATTGGAAGGGAGCTTGAAAGATCATCCAGTCTAATCCCCCTGCCACAGCAGGATCACCTAGACCAAGCCACACAGGATATGGAGCTTAAGGGTGGGCTTTATACCGTTAGGTTCATTGTTGGACTTGATGATCTTAACATTCTTTTCCAACCTAAATAATTCTATGATTTACAAAGTTTAATGTCTGAGCTGGGAAAGGAGCTCCTGCTGTATTTGAATATATCTTCCTAATGACAGGAATAAATCTGCAGAAGCAGCTAGCAGCTCTCAGCCATCCAGGCTTCTAACATCTGTGACGTTTGATAGAAGGGTTTCTAGTAATAGTGATGACATCTGATTTGTTGTTCTCCTTCCTGAATACTCAGAAATGCCTTGGTAATTTAGTGTTTTTAGAAACATCTTCAATATTATGGAGGCAAAAAGTTTGTGAAGCAGTGGAATAATTTATTTATAGCACAACGTTGGGCACAACAAGTTTGTGAGAACTTGTCAGCCCCACTCTACAGCACGGTTCACTCGTTATAGAGCTCCTAATTTGCATATCTACCCGATCTTTGAGAAGGTTCATACATATGCTATTAGTCTTACATAAACTCCTCCAAGATAAAGCATGCATGTTAAGGTTAAAAGGGTCTTTTGTGGGGGAAGTCTTCTCCACGTTGAAATTTCCTCTGTCACCTTTGCTGCTAGTGTGTACAAGATTCTTGCTGTGCCATCGTTTTGTTCTTTCCAAGGCTGAAGCAGAGTTCTCTACAAGCTCAGTCAGTCTACACAACGCTGCACAGCGATTCTAAACACAATTCCAAAGCAGCCTAAAGTTCACCTAACATTCTATTAATCTATTAACCGTTAATAAAAATCCTCCCAACCCACTGTTATTTCTCACACGTTTCTAGTAAAAATAGAGAATTTTGTTAAACACAGATACACAGAGTGGCAGATCTTTAGTATTTACTCCTCGTTCTAAAAATGCTTCAAAGCTTCAGTCTTCTCAAAGGAATCATTAAAAGGAAAAAATGAGTTTGAAGTGCTTGCAGAGACAGCCCTCGCAGGGGAGAAAGCTCCTGTATCTAGACTGCTTGTGCAAACCTAGCCCCAAGTTTAGTTTTTAGTCTCACCCAACCTTAGTGTCTTACCACACAAGAAATGGGTCCACCCAAGTTAAATTGCTGTAGGATCATAGAATCATTAGGGATTGGATGTACATTAAAAGGACAGGATTAAGCAGCTCACAGGGCTGCTGACAGCATTGAACTGGGTAGAATTAGAAGCTTTCACGTCCAAGCTATTTGCTGAATGCCCTTTATCAGCTCTGGATTCAAACCAGGTTGAAGGTGCTAAGAGAAAAGTGATAGGCGTGTACAGTGGTTGTACGCTCATACTCACAGACTTTCACTCTCTCCATGCAGACACACATACTTATATTTAGCTTACAGAAGAGGGCACCTCATCAGAACTTTTAATTTTCTAGAGAGTGGGTATCAGGAACATGGGACCAGACTCTTCACAGTGCCCCCCATGAGAGGACAAGTGGCCATAAACTGGAATACAAGCAGTTCCACCTAAACATAGGGAGGAACTTCTTTACCTTGAGGGTGGTCAGAGCCCAGAGAGGTTGTGGAGTCGTCTTCTGTGGAAACTTTCAGAAACTGCCTGGACATATTCCTGCATGGTCTGCTTTAGGAAAACCTGCTCTGGCAGGGGAGTTGGACTAGATGATCTCCAGAGGTGCCTTCCAACCGCTACCATACTGTGACAGGGTGATATTTACGTGTGCATAGATATGCTTATAAAAATACACTGCATTGTTCCGTTCAAGGCTGCAAGTACCAACAGACACCACTGGTGATTTGTCAACCCAAGTTTGAAGCAGGTGGTGATTACAAAGCTTTGCCTTCAAGCCACTCCTAAGCCATGAGAAGCTACAGATCTGCTTGCTCCTAATGCAGTCAGATGGGAGCATGACACAGCCCACACTGACATGAGATGACGTAAAATGTGGGTGTTCTTTGGCTAATGAGAATGGAGACTGCACTGATAGCTGGTGCAATGTGCTGGAGCAATGCACTTAGCACACATAGCCTGATTTGTCAGCTAGCTCTGGGCATTGTAACTGGCTGCTAGAGCTGATCGTCTGTGCAATTTTCCATCAGAAAATTTAAGTTGCCACACTTCCATCCCCCACATTGAGTGGAGATGGCCTTCTTGGCAGGCTTAAAACACTGGAGGAGGAGTATTAGGATCACAGGTTCCAGGCATCCCTTTGTCATAGATTCACAGCACAGTGGGACAGGTATTCACACATGTGACTTCAAGCAAACTTCCCAGTCATGATTCACCCTGCAATTCCATTACATAGCTGCAGAAGTTGGAACAGGGCTCACAAATGTAAATAAGGAAAGGGATTATAATGTTTATGTCTGATAGTTCTTAAATATGCCATAAAAGTCTGCTCAGGTACATGCTGAGAGCCACAGAGCCAGCAACGGGGACACATCAGGTACCACAAGCAGTGGATCTCCCCAAAGGAGATGAAGAGTGTATTGGGTGCCCTACAGTCACTAGTACAAATTTTATTCCTCCCCTGCATTGAACATTGTACAGCAGGACATGAAAGTATACTGAACTCAAACTTCGATTTTCAGATTTGCATAGGGCTGAGCTGCTTAATTGCCTCTAGCCATCAGGCTAGGAAGAACAACTGAGATTATTTGCCTAAATTCTGTCCTAATTCCCCCAAATTAGTCCTTGATTCAGTTCCAGTAACTACAGCTGAATTTAAAGACATTCTTCAAAGAATGATTGACTGAAAACTTCTCTAGGGATTACAAATCTGTGACAATCATCATTCTCATTGGTGAAAAAAATTGTATTCCTCAATTGAATGTATCTATCAACTCTAAATGCAAAGGTCATTGTATCTTCATCTGCAACATCAAAGCCCTCTGGCAAGTTCTTACAGACCATTCAGAGTAGGTAAGTAGACTTTGTGTCTTCTTCTTCAGAACTTCCTCTAATTTTTTCTTATATCCCCCTTGGAGTGTGAAGTGCAAGGCTGGACACCACATTCCATCTGCACCTGTGCCAAATGCAGAGGCACCAAGCCTTATTGAGCCTCTACTCAATGACAGACTGCTGTCAAGAACAGCACTGATTTTGAAGGTCCCAACATCATACTGCAATTTCATTAGAACTGATTATCTATTGGTGCCCCAATCTCTTCCCAAATTACTTATCTGCAAGACAAAACACCTCACTAGGCAGATGTGGTCCACATTTTTTATTCCTAGATGTATTTTACCACCCGAAATGCACAATATTTGCTTCTTGCACCAATATATTTACCAGTTGCCCCACATTGTCAGCAATGTTTGTTTTCTTCTGGATCTTTCTTCTAAGAAAGATCAAGATCCAGAGTCAGTTTTGTCTTATCTTTGATCTCAGTCAGAATCCAAGTTAAGATTAAGCAAGTGTCCTTACACAAGTCTGTGTGCGTGTGCTTTAATTACGTCAGGTTTATCAACTACACTTCTCAAACAAAATCAACATGGCTTTTAAAACGAGAGCGTAATACTTTCATAAACCTAGGTTGTGCAATACCAATCCTATTACCTTCCTTTAACTAGTTATTAGGGCATTGCCTTACCCATCTCCCAATATTATCAGAGACTGACAGGTCCATAATTAAGAGGACCTGAAACACCAAGCAGACAATGAACCGAGCTCCCATTCAAAGCTCAGACAAGTCACTGCTGAAACTTGAAGAGCAACTCAATTCATACCATATGCAGCAAGCCCAGCATAATCAGATCAAGAAAAAAAGGTGACATTTTTAAGGTCTGACAGACCTCATAGCCTGGGGCTGCAAAAATTCTTGGTCGTATCCAGTGGTCATAGGGCTTTCTCACCAGCTGGCCAGACTGCTGGTCAAACTGATGGTGCAGCCAGCCATGGCTATCACAGCCATTCCCTGTTTCCTCCCATTTATCTCTACATAGCAACATCCATTAAAACTGTGGGTATACAACTGGGTTCCTGACATTTGAGGTATCCAAGCAAACAGGTGCCCAGGCTCTGGCCACATCTTGGTGGCCCTCCCAGGTTATAAGCACCCTGTTCCCACACTGCGGTCTGGTTGCAGAAGCAGGAGCACTACACGTGTCAGCAGCCCGCACAGCACAGGTCACAGAGGCAGATGGAGGGAAGCAGGGACACAGCTTGCTGCATGGACAAGGCTGATGGAGGTCCATCCCCACCCATTTTGCTGTCTTTTTCTCTATAGACACCCCTACATACAAGACAATAAGCAAAACATATATATTCACATACAGCCCCTTCTCTAAGGTCTGACATGGTGCTTGGAAAGCTCCACTAACACTGAGGGCAAAGTAGGACATGGGTGAGAGAGAAGCAAGGTGCAGATCAGCTTGCAGCACAGTCCCAGAGCCCCAAGGTGTGGAGTGCTCTCCATCCTTGGCAGCTTTGTGCCAATGCCATCCCTTTCTGTCTTCTCCTCACCTCCACAGTCACAACTGAGCAACATCCTGTGCCCAGCACTGCCACTGGTGAGTTATTTGATGAATCCCTGGGAAGTGACAACCCTTCACATTCCCACCACATAAGCATCCTCCTGCAGATGGAATAGTGGTAAATTGGGACCTGCTTGTTCTGTTCCCACAGCAGTCTGTGTATTTCTTCATGAGCTGCAGCAGTTCCCGGCCCTCAGCTCTTCTCCCTGACCATAACTGCTTGAGCTGTTTCACCTGCTGTTAAGTAGAGTCTGGCAGGGGGTACCAGAGCCCTGGCACAGGCTGTCCACAGAGCTTGTATAGTCTCTGGAGACAGTGAAAGCCCTTCTGGAAATGTTCCTGTGTGAGTTACTCCAGGAAAGCATGCTCTGGCAGTGGAGCTGGACTAGATGATCTCCAGAGGTCCCTTCCAAGCTCTACTGTTCTATGACTTTATGATCCAGAGCACTGATAAAAGTTACATGACCCATCAACGCTTTCTTTAGAAACAAAGCTGCGAGGACTGAATCTGTGTCTGAGCACTGTGAAACCTACGAAACATACGAACAGAACCACCTGCACGCTTCACACACATATATCCTCTTTAGGAGTAGTCTGCACATTCTGTGTGGCTTTTTCTGGAGTTTCCACAACCAAATCACTCAGGAAGAGGGTGGTGTAAAGTTGTAATCAGAAAACAATTTACATTTTCAGCTGCTCTTTGATAAAGTGAGTGGTGTTTGCTTAAGGGTAAGGCAATGCCTGTTTGCCAAAGGACGAGTTGTAGGAGAGTTGCGAGAAAGTGGAGCCAGAGAGGAGAGTAATGAGCAATGCCCCTCTTGTCCCTTTTTATATTGCTGTGATGCCTTTACTCTGTTTTAAGAAGCTGCTTCCGTGATCTGTACTAGTGTGTGAAGGTGCCTTGAGGGTCCCTTCTTTGGAGGATTTGTGCATTTAACTAAAGAGGTGGCTAGGGCAGCTTCCAGGTGGAAGAGGTGGATGCTGTGTGCAGACATACCTTAGGACAGTGTCCCAGGGGTTCCCCTGATTCTCCAAATCCTTCAGGCCACAAGTAGAACTACACAGTCATAGTCCAAAGCAAAAGCAACCCAACTTTTGCCCAAAAAAAAAAGCCTTAGCCTGGGTTGTTCCAGAGAGCAGGCTGATGTGGGAGCCCATGCAGGCAGCGCTGCTGCAAAAGCCTTGGGAAAAGTCACTCCTGGAAACAAAATGCTCGCATATGACTTTCCTTAAGGGTGACATCTCTGCAATAGCACTCATCTCCTAAAAAATCAACCTCCCCTGGGGCCTGGTGAGGAGGACAAGGTGACCAGCTAAAGCCCTGGTGTGTGTAAGGGCAGTGCATGGCCATACTGAGTTGTCACAGTACAGACTCGCACCGACAGTGTGGCGCAGGGCATGGTGATCTCTGCTGACAGACCCTAGCCTCAGCAACCTCACGTGAGAAGTCATGTGGATGTTAAAGGATGCCATATAGAGCCCAGCTCCTGTCCATGGTGCCCAACCACACTGTTGCTGTGAATGTCCCTGGGGCAGGGAAGCCCTCATGGAGCAGCCACAGGCAGTGCTGCAAGCCCATTATGGGCTTGTGAGTTAGGAGATGCGCTGGAGGGTTGTCACCAGTGAGAGTCGGTCTTTGGCCTATGGTGAGTCCCTGGTTCTGCCTGAGGGTTTCACATGCATTGGGAATGGGATTTATTTTCACTTTAAGCAGCAACATGTCACCGCCTTTTTGATCTCCAGTTGTTCATTACTTGTCTGGGCATTTGACGGCAACCTGCAGGAAAGCCCCTCCTGGCCTATTTTTCCATGAGGCTGCAGAAGACAGGACCAGACTGCTGGCTCACCAGAGAACCTGCTATTGCTGCACTGTTCCAGAGGTGCACAGATCAAGTCAAGCTGTCTCTCATTGCAATGAAGCCAGGAAAGTTTGTCCTTTCTCTCTGCTGCCCTGGGAAAAATGTGGTGGAGGGCATTTGGTCAAGGCATCGTCACCCCAGAGAACCTTCTGTTATTTCGTCTGTATTAACAGACAGCTTTGCTAGACAGACTGTGAAGGGTAAAAGCCAATTTCAGAGACCTCGACACACATGAGAGAGACCCAAGCTGCAAACAGAAGCAGAGACCTGTGCTCTCTCCTCTCCTCCACAGGCAAGCCTGGCTGTCTCCATCCCACACCGCCTCCCATGCTGGGACATAGAGGTGATGGCTAAGGAACAACTTAAGTCCAACTGCTGAATCCAGCATTTCGTGAAAGAAAACATCTCCTTTGATCTGCTGATCTTTGCTCTTCCAATATCCCTAAAGATCCTGAATGAATTCTGTTGTGCTCTGTGGCTCTGCCTGTCTGACAGTGAGACTGAGTTCCAGATATTCCTGTGTTTGGTGGAGATGCTCTGGTAAGTGGTGGTTTTGCAGCTGGTTAAATAGCAGCCGTATGCAGGGAGCAGAGTTGATGGGAAGGTAACAGCAGTCTGTCTTGCAAAGGTTTTACTAATTATAGAGTAGCAGCTCCTCTGCTGATGTGAATTGTCACAGCCCTGCCGGAAAGCTCAAGCTATAAAAATTCACTTCAGCTGAAGCCTCTTCACATCAGCCAAGAATTTGCTATAGCTTTGTCTCATTAATATAAATATTTATGTGGACAGATCTGGTTCCTCTTGTGATTTGATATTCTATGACATACGCACAGCTTCAGACCTCCTCGGTGCCTCTCTGCCTCATTATAGCTCTAACAGAAGGTGTTAGAAACAACAGAGCTGACTTCCTGACATCAGGATTTTTTACTGAGCCTTGATTCCATGACATCGGTTCATATTACCTTTGGCAACAACTGAAGTACATGTGGATCACCTTTGTTACCCTTGTGGATACTGTATGCTCAGATTCATTCTGGCACACCAACATACCCAGAAACGAACACAAGCAATTAGAACCATGCATCAAATTTCAAGTGGAACACTTCCCTATGTCTTGCTCGCTGTCTCTAACAGAGCACACAGGTGAGCACGTGTGTGTTTAGGGATCTAGCTGCTCAAATCTGGAGATGAGGGTGGGTATCTAAGGAAAGAAAGAACACAAATAAATGGACTGCTGTTTTTTCAGACACTTTCTGAAGGAGGCCCTGTGAGCATGGGGGATGTGCTGTGGCACCCAGAAGGGAGTAGAGAAGTGCCATCACAGAACAAGTCAGCTAGAGGAGATACAAAGTGAAGATCCACCTCTGGTCACTTCCATGAGTCTGAAAACCTCTGCTCAATTTACTACTTCAGTAGTAAACTGAATCCCATCCTTATCTAAGACAAAGTTAAAGTCTATCTTCCAGGAGCCAGGATGATCCCTGGGAGCCTGCTGCCAGGTCAAGGATCTGTCCCTATGCTGAATAGCTGTCAGAGGATGTCAGAGGTCTGGGAACACAAACAGATGTCACTGGTCACATAGTCCTTGCACTCATCTGAAGATGAGTCCTTGTTCCTTTTCCTTATTGCCTGGGTTGGCCCTATGTGATAGTCTGACGAACCTTGGGATGAAGTGCAGGAGCAAGCATGGGGAGCAGGACTCAACACCCTTTCTCTCTCCTGGGTGCACACTGGGACTGGTCTGACTGGAACTTCCCTCATAGCAGTCTATACAGTGCTGTATTTCGGATTTGTGGCTAAACTAGCATTGGTAGTACATCAGTGTTTTAGCTATTGCTGAACAGTGCTTGCAGAGCATCAAGGCTTTCTCTTTTCCCCAGTGTGCCCCCACAGCAAGTAGGCTGGCAGGAGGCAAGACGCCAGGAGGGGGCACAGGCGGAACAATTGAGTTAAATACTTAGAAGAAATGCCAATACACCCCTAACAAGTTTTTATGCTTTCAACCACAAATGCAGAAGTTTTCGTGTGTTCACAGATGGTTACTGCCATCAGATTTCCTCCACAGTGCCATTAGAAATCACTGATCTGTTTTATTTAGAAAACTCGAACTATCATGCAAGGGCATGGAGGGCACATGGGCCATCTTTCCCCCAGATCAGTTTTAAAGGAGAAAATCCTGCTTGGTTTTGTGAAAGAGGTCCTTGAGCATCCACTCTGATAAGTCCTCTCTGGAGGTGCCTAAGGAGTGCTGCTTAGGGCTTACCTTGCTATGTTCTCAGCATAGCAGATCTGTAAGGCTTGCCTGGACCACTGAATATTTTGGGTCATATTCTGAGACCGTGGTTCGCATGTACACTGGAGATGTGTCTATGGGCACCCAAGAGGGTGCAGCATTCTGTGTTTTGCCCTCAAAAGGCAAATGCCTGGCTTGTGGGCACTCAGATTCTTAGTAAGAGTTGGCCCTAAGAAGAATGCATTTTAACCTATTGCATGTTATTCATAGCTTTGCATACAGGCTCACATTTCAAAGAGAAGAACACCCAGCTGGTGTGTAATTTAAAGGTGGAATCTATGGAGCATTGTCAAGTGCAGAAAAAGACATCTCAAAAGAACAAAGGAATTATGAGAAAGCGAGCCAAGGTCGGTAGAAATGCGATCTGTTATATTCAAAGAACCAGGGATGTGCATCTACATTTCCTGCAAAGTGAAAGCCTTGGAAATGACAAGGGCATTCATTAAATATAAGTAAAAACAAAGTATTGAGAGGAAAATAGTGTACAATGGTTCAATTTACTGAAAAAAAAGCATGCAGATTGAATTTTTATTCTCTATTTCAATGTAATTCTAGAAGGAGAATATACATATTCCCACGAGAAAAAAACCACATTAATGCTTCACTCTTCTCAAAAGCAACCAGGAGAATGTGATGTGATGGGTATAAATGTGTGTAATGTCTAAGAATTCTAACTTTAAATATTTCAAAGCAGCGACATCTCAAAACTCACAATAGTAGAAAAATAACATTCCTAAGATGCTGAGAAATAATTGGATTCATATTTAGATTTGAATTAAGCTATGAAACCAGAGAAACTACTCAGTCAAGAATATCAGTATGTTCCAGAGATAGCAACTTATTTGTCTTAGGTGAACGTTATAATTCTAACTCCAAGAAAGGGAGGAAGGAGAATGGTCTGGTGCATAAGGTGCTAGTTTGAAATCTAGGTTCAATTGTTTGTAGCTGTCCTTGGCCTCTAATCAAAACATGTATTACAGCTTAACAGCTGGAGGGGAGGCTGGATGCTTTTGGATCTTCTTCACTCTGTCTTTTACCTCCCTCTGTTCTTGGTGTTCCATGAACTAGATACCATTGGGATTAGCCTGGCTCTGCCTTTGCCTAATGCAAGTCCTTTCATTGCAGCATGCAATACAAAGACTAATTTTGGGGTAAGAAGCTTCCAGTTAGACTGCACATGCAGTGCGGCACAAGTACAAGGGAAAGAAGCAAACCACATTGCAGGACACCAGTGGGTCTTTTGCTGGCCATTAAGTTTGGAAAGTTTTACCTCTGGTTTTGAAGTTTTTTCTTGACCATCTCACAGGCTTTATTGATTTTCTGTGATCTTTGATCCTGTAAATATTAACTGCAGTCAATTTGTTTGATATGGCTGCTGCTGCTCAAAGGTCTGAGTCCTACAAACCTGAACCTAAATAACACAGTGTGACTTTTGTTCAGCAAGAGCCAGAAAGCATGTTTTGGCTCCTGCGTGATATGAATCACAAGTGAAACCAGAAAATGCATGGCTGGAGTTAGCTGAATAAAAGAAGGGCTGTGTTACACAAGCGCGAAACCCTCTCTTGCAGACAAGCTGGGGACTTGTAAGACAGGGGACACCACTAGCAAGATGTTCACCAGATTATTGTTGCTCACTTACTGACTAATTAAAAAATGCTGCCAAAGTGGCGCTTTCCCCTTCCCCTGACCTCGGGCTGTGTTTCAAGGAGAGGTTTTCAGAGCTTGATTTTGCTGTGCCAGTATTTTGCTCTGCTCTTTGCTGAGGGCAGGATCTGGCCCTGGGACGGGGCAGCGGTTGGCTACAGCTCCTCGGGGACTGCTGCTTTCATGCCATTGAATCACATCCAACACGATCCTTTCCTAGTGCCCCAAACTCCTTTTGGAGTTGTCGTCAGGTTTGTCTAACCTCCAAGAGAAGCTCTTGGTGCACCCCAAGGCAGCATTCCCTGCTGATAGCCGTGTCAGGGTCTGAGACCTCATTTGGGGAACAACCTGGACACCAATGCAGCCTTCACCACTCTACTGCACACCAGGGTCAGGGTCATGACATTAAGTCCTACTGCAGGGCATGGTGGGAGGTTAAGCCATGCCAGTGGCACCCTGGGCAGTTGCAGGGGCTGGAGGCAGGAGCAATGGATGCAGTGGTGGAAGTACAGGAGAAGACCCCTGCTCCCAATCCACAGCCCAAGGGTTCATCTGACAGCTGCAAGGGAAAGCCATTTTTGCAGGGCAGGTATTAAAAGCACTATTTGATTTCATAGCCTGTCGTTGTGGGTTCCCATGGCACTTCAGGGCCTCCTTCCATGCTGTGCCATAGCCATGGGGCAGGAGCCACCCAGCTGCGGGATACACCTTGCTGTTGGGTGTCCATTGGGATGAAGCACCTTGAGGTTCTTGTTTGTCCCCTTCCACCTTCTGCTGCTGCTTGATGCTCAGGCCTTCTTTTTTAAGCAGAATCGGTCTGAACAAGGACATTGGAGTTAAGGTGACTTACAGCTCAATAAGACATGCTTTTACATTTTAAAAAGGAAACTATAATCTGATTTCTGAAGCCTGAGCAGCCACACTGCATGCTTCAGATGTCCTTGACTAGCTGGCAATGACCCTGTGTGGAGGTTAAGGCAACTCTGTTTAAAGATATTTCTTTCATGGTGAGACAAATAAAGTCATCCTGGACAAACCAATGTTAAAGCACTGAGTGGGGAGGGCTTTCCCCTGCGTTAGAGCCTTTATGCAGCACTGTGAGCTGAGAGACCAGTGCTTTGCAAACACGAACCCATCAAACACAGCGACCCAGGCATGACTGGTGCCAACCACAACTGTCTGCCAGCTACAACCTCACAGCACCATAGGCTGAGGTCCCCATGTACCTCTGTATGTCTCTTTACCCATTCCCTTTTCTCCCTGGCTTACACGGAAGTGAGGAAGGAAAACCACCCAGCACCCATTGAGTGCTCAGGGAGGTCACCGCCTTAGCCCCAACTACGTCCCCACCACGGGTCTGTTGTCATTGCTTAAATATTTGACACTTGGCAGGAGGGCTCTGCCTGGACATACCTCATGCCCACTCGCACTGGAGCATTCTGAATACCAAGGAGGAGGAGGGCTACCCTTCTGGTTTGACAGCATTTTCTACTCCCTTGGCAGAGGCCTGAGCAATGACAGTGGTGGGGTGGGGTGACAGGGGATCAGGACCCTATTTTCTACAATAGCTGCAGAACCAAAACCACACCAGCATGAATCAGCTGGTGCCCAAAGACAAACACGCTCACGGCCACTCAGATCAATTAAGCTTAAATCTACATTGTTTTAAGAATATTTGCTCAGTGATGTGCAGGAGTCTGACAACACTAAGCTGAGGCTCAGCTGCTGCTTGCTGAAGGGCTTTTACAGATCTCTCATACCTCCCTGTTGAAAGACGTGCTGAGAGGCAGGAGTTATCACAGCAAAAGGCAATGGATTAGCCCATGTGCCTGAGCCATGATTACTGCAGCTGGCAGCCTGCTGTGTGGGTATGGGATAACTGGCACTGACTGCCACAGTGCAGAGCGGGTCAGCAGTGCTACAGCACTGCCACAGGTTCCCTCGGCAGCACCCTGTGTGCAGCACTGGTGGCCAGGACAGCTTCTGTGAGAGAGCATGGTGCAGGGAAGCCTTGGCACAGTGATTGTGACCATGGAGCAGTTATCTGTGTAGGGGCACTCTGTTCCCATGCTGGGGTACTCCACAGCCACAGGACAAATGTCACCATCACACTGTAACGCAGGAAGGAGCCTGCAAGCAGTTCCCATAAGGGCAATTACACTGCCAGTGTGGCCTTGCCTCTGTCCACAAATACAGCAAGAAGTTGTGATCAAAGAGTCATAGGATCTACGAAACACTGCGTATATTGGGGGCTGAAAGGGACCTCTAGAAATCGAGTCCAACGCCCCTGCCAAAGCAGGATAACAGCACAGGTCACACCAGGCTGCATCCAGGTGGGTTTTGAAAGTCTCCAGAGAAGGAGACTCCATAACATCTCTGGGCTCTGTCACCCTCACAGTAAAGAAGTTTCCTCTCATGCTGAGGTGGAACCCTCTGTGTTCAAGTTATACTTATTATTTTGTCCTGCTACTGTTCATCACAGAAAAGGAAGGAGGACTTCATCTACCTAGACCTGTGCAAAGCATTCAACACTGTCCCACACGACATTCTGATCTCTAAACTGGAACAATACAGATTCAATGGAGGGACCACTCATTGGATAAGGAGCTGGCTGGATGGTTGCTCCTGAAGAGTGGAATTGAATGCACCTCTGTAAGTTTGCTGGTGACACCAAACTGTGTGGTGAAGTCAACACACTGGAGGGAAGGGATGCTATCCTTTACAGGCTTGAAACTGCATTAAAGTCAAGGAGGGCAAGTGCAAGGTTCTGCACCTGAGTCGAGGCAATCCCATGCATGAATACAGATTAGGAGGAGAAAGGATTGAGGACAGCCCCGAGGAGAAGGACTTGGGGGTGGTGGTGGACCAGAAGTTTAACATGAGCCATCAGTGTGCTCTTGCAGCCCAGAAAGCCAACCATGTCCTCGGCTGCATCAAAAAAAGAAGTGATAGTTGGTTAAGGGAGGTGATTCTCCCCTCTACTCTGCATTTGCGAGACTCCACCTGGAGTACTGTGTCCAGTTCTGGAGTCCTCAACATAAGAAAGACATGGAGCTCCTGGAACGTGTCCAGAGGAGAGCAACTCAAATGATCAGAGCGCTGGAGCAGCTCCCCTGTGAGGACAGGCTGAGCAAGTTTGGGTTGTGCACCCTGGAGAAGAGGAGGCTCTGAGGTGACCTCATAGTAGCTTTCCAATAGGTGAAGTGGGCTATAAGAAAGCTGGGGTGGGGCTTTTTACACGGGTGCATAGTGAGAGGCAAGGGGAAAGGGTTATCCACTTAAAGAGGGGAGATTTAGGTTAGACATGAGGAACAAAGTCTTTCCTGTGACAGTGGTGAGATGCTGGAACAGGTTGCCCAGGGAAGTTGTGGCTGGCCCATCTCTGGAAGAATTGAAGGCCAGGTTGGATGGGGCCCTGAGTAACCTGATCTAGTCACGGTGTCCCTGCCTATGCAGGAGGGTTGGAATCAGATGATCTTTAAGGTCCATTCCAACCCTAGCCATTCTGTGATTCTATGATTCTATGATCATGGAAAGCAATCAATAAAGAAGCCCCAGCATTTGGCAATCCACCTCATCCATAAAGCTTCTAGTGTCCATGTTCCCTGCACCTGGATGCTGGTCAGGTTTATTCTTGGATCAATCCATATGATGTTAAATCATCCCCCATGCAGAGGTGTTTTAGTACTCCACTCCAAAGCCTGCATGATATAAAGGACAAAATTCAAAAACTATGATAAAGCTGATAAATTATAGATGGGATCTTCAACTGTCACTGCTGATCACTCTCTGGAAGCCAGGAAAGCACTCAGAGTGCCTTTGACTTGCAGCTCGTCATAGCCTCGCCTTCAAGGAATCTAAACCAAAACCAGAACTGCAACAAGTGCAGTCTACGACTCCTAACATTACTAACAACTTCAACTCCTAGAATGCCAATAAAATACAAATAAAATACAATACAGCAAACTCAAACTAATACCCCTTGAGAATTTTTTTCAGCACATCTAATCACTCCGTCGAGGAGGTACAAGCACATTGAAGAAGGCATTTCTGAGGTTTGTTCTGTCCCTCTAACTAGCACCTACTACTCCTCATGCTATTCGTGTTTATAGCAAGCTGTAGCCACACCATTGCAAGAGGAGAAAAAGGCCTCCTAAAAAGAATAACTTTTCCAAGTATAAAAATGTTTTGCCTTCTATCACCTCTTGCATGTGCAGTTTCAGAACAGTCTCTCCCTCCTTCACCTTCTGCAGTAATCAGGACATAAGGGCCATTCCCTCTACAGAGGCACAGCCCTTCAGCTTTGCTGGTGTCTGTCCAGGTCTTCTGCCTCGTGATAAAGGAAAACTAAAAATACAAGCTAGCACAAGTATCACATTTTGGCAGAGGTACTCAAGGGCAAGCAGACGATCTGGAACTATTTTGACTTCCCTTTTCCTCTTTACTGCTTCACTTCCTGGCACATTACAACGAGAATCTCCTAACTCTTACAGTAAAACATTGCATCACATAGACCAACAGTTTGCATGGGAACTGAAAAAGAGGAAAATAGTTTAAGACTTTTTCAGTCTTCATGCCAGAAGAGTTTCCCCCTTCCCTCTCCCTGCCAAGTTGTTTCATGACTAACTTCAGGAAAAGGCACCCTTATAGTGAAACAAAACTGTCCCAAGCTTCTGGAAAATTAGGCTTCTGCTGGTGGTCCTGCATGCTAAAGCAGCCAGCGTGGGAGACTCTCACTTTGCCGTTGGCTCTGTTGCAATGGGCACCACCTTAGCACCCCACTGCCAGCTGGAATTCACAGAGGTTAATTCATTAAGATAAATTTGAAATATCAAGATAAAGAGTGTAATATACAGATTTTTATTCAGCAGATTTATACTTTTTGATAGATTTATTACTGTAAAGTAGGTCATGGATGAAGGAGATTTTATTGTAATGGTAATGCTCTTTCAGAACATTTCCAACCAGATTTCAAACATATATCCAATGGTGCAGCTTTTATTAAAAAGCTGTGATTGAGGGTTTTTATTAGAGCAAAATTGTACAGCAGGTAGATGAACAGATCCTATACTGGCCAATAGTCATAGCTGGAAAGAGCTGAAAATTTTCTAACAGATTGGTACGCATGGGAAAACGTTGTTACGTTGGAACCCAGACTCCCCAGGAAATAGAATTCAGTGACATTTCTTAGGGAAAAAACCATAAACACCCATTTGAGCAAGCTGAAAGTTCTACCTTGGCACCTCCAGAACACAGTATTTTCATTTCATAGTCTAATAAAGATACTTCCACATTCAAAACATTCACACTGAAAAGATTTCAGCATTCAACACACGAAATCTGAATGCATCCAAATCTTTTTAAAATGTCAACTCATTCGAATCCCTTGAATTATGGACCTTCCTACGAAGAAGATCTGCAACTTCTAGCTCCACTAGTTGTGAGTGAGCTGCCTTTGGTTTGTACCACAGAGCTCAACACAGCACCTGGAAAGCTGAGCCTTTTACAAGGAATATGCACTTGAAACTTCGAATTGAAAAGTACACACATGATCATGAGCTGCTTTGCTGAAATGCCTCCCAAACCTAGCACTGCCTGAGGAACCTTCTCCTACAGTTCTAAGAAATAGTTAGACTTCAATATCAAAGTAAAAACCCTCAATCTGCCTCTACTTTGCTAAGTTTTACCTGATTAGGTGTTTTGGCTAAGAGTGTAGGTTAAGGCAATTCACTGAGTCAACACTGTAAAAAATTTTTAGACAAAAATATTGCTGCCATAGAAAAAAAATCCCAGTTAACAGAGTAACCCAGGCGCGTCCTCATTGCTGGTGTGGCCTGAAGCCAAAAACCAGGGTCTCTCCCTGTCTGTGCCTTACATTACTAAGGTTTGATGAGGCCACTAGCTTCTCATGAGCAAATAAGCTGTTTCCAGAAGTGGGGCCAGAACAATCTTTTTTCAAGGAGTCTGGGTGGAACAGCGGTGAGCTCAGCTAAAATTCTTGCGGGAACATGTGTTGCAACAGCAGTGGAAAAACCCTCTGCTCATACCTGATGGAGTTTTTGAAGCCCAGCTTATCCAGCCAAGACTCCGAAGAACAAGTCAGATGTAATACGGCCACAGTCCAAACCTGGGGTCCTGGTCAGTCCTCTGTAGCATCCTTCCTTATATTAAAAAATGAGGTCTCTTCCTGTAGTCCTCTTTGTGTTTCTTTAAGCCCACCTACTAGCACCAAGCCAGTAGCCTGGTTTTGTCAAAATCCAGCTGAAGTTGACTCTATTGGGAACTGATTAAGCTCATAAGTAAAGGACAAATGTTAAAAGTATTAAAGATCAGTCCTGGCAACCAACTTAAGACCACAGTGATACAAAAATGTGGGCAAAAAATCTTTGCTCCAAGCAATTGAGGCCATCTCCAGTTCCGGGAGAGCAGATGACATGCAAGGAGAGCAGCCAGATTGTAGGAAAGAAAGACTCAAGCGTTTTGCAAGCAAACTTTAATCAGAGCAAGGTGGAACTGCTTTTCTCAAAGAAGGGGAGACTCCTCAGCATGTCTTATCCTCATCCTACTGGGTGTTTGCCAAGACGGTGGCTCCAGTCGGAAACCAGGCAGGAGCAATGATGACTCTTGGTCTGTCATTGCATTGTTGGTGACCTCTAGGCTATTACAGAAATGAAAATTGTGTCTACGACCTTTCTGTTAAACAGCAAAGGTCCCAGGAGTTTGTGTTCATCCTAAAGCAGACAGTGGATATTTCTGATATCTCAGATATCTGTGAGAGCAAAACCATCTCCATCTGGATGCTCCTCATAAAGGTTTCTGCTCCAAGATTTGTTTATGCTCCAAGGAAGTCTCTATGCCTGTATGGTTACAGCATCCATCAAATCAACATGTCAAAAGTAAATGCATTTAAGAGTAAATTCTCTTCTACTTTAGGCAATACGGGGTTTACCTACTTCTTACTGTATGGTCTGGTTCACTAGTCGGTGAGTTAGTTGGCATTTAATTTATGTGCCCTTAAATGCTAAGGACATGTTCATTATCTGACAGGATTGGAGTAGCAGTTGGGTCCTCAGCTGGAGAAGCACTTGATGGCAGATCTGGAAATAAGCTGAAGTACGTTAAAGAAGGGAAAGAGAAGGCAACATGCCAGATGTAGGGTGCAGGCAACAATGGCTATTGGAGACAGGCAGCTTGGGCTCCTTTGTCTTTTCACAGTAAATCCAATGCTACCTCAATATTTTTATGCATGTTTTCTCATATTTATTACAGTGTAGGTTTATCACTGCTCCCACACAACAGACCTGTTTATTTTGTACTAGGAAAAATATAGAACTCCCACTCCCTGATGTTTGAGCCTGTGTCCTTAGACAAAAGGATAAATTACTAAATAGCTTATTTGGTTGGATTTTGTGCAGATCTACACGGGTTTTTTTCTGAACTGCAGAGCCCAAAGCCAGCCACCCAGGCCCTTATAACACAAGAACAAGAGAGCCACCAAAAGGGATGTTTTGACATCTAATGCTGAAATTACAACCGTAGTCACTTTGGCTTCCTTTGAAAAGCCCTCAGTAATCCTTATGCTAAAAAAGCACACTCAGCCAAGCCAGCAAGCCTTTCCTAAAACTTCTAAATTGTTGATTCCTTTATAAATCCGCTGAAGAATTCAAGTAGCAGAGAGCATGTTATGCCTTGACAGTCCTTGATAGCTGGCTGGGTCTGCCTCAAACTACTGAGCTTCCTTTCTCCTACATCTCATGTGCCACCTAGTGGCTTTCCAAGTGGGAAACTCCTTAGTAAACACTTTTTAAGTGTTTAGTAAGTGTTTAACTCCTTATGAAACACTCCTTATTAAACACTTATTAAGACTTTCAGGCACGGAGCTTCTGCCTGTTGTTCCTTGTGTCTCAACCACAGAATCAGACCTAATCAGAGACTCGCAGAGATTGGAAAAGACCTTCAAGACAATCGAGTCCAATCATCATCCCGACACTGACAAGTCCACAACTAAACATTATGCCAAGTGCTATGTCTGCAGGACCCCAGAGATAAATATCTCTGGGGGGGTGTAGGGTGAGGTAGCTCCACCACTGCCATGGGGAACCCGTTCCAACGCCTGATAATCCTTTCAATACCGAAACTCTTCCTTGCTAGTGAAGAAGTAGCAAGAAGCTAAGGCACAGGGCACTACAGTGCAAACTCAGCACTACTGCAAACCTCCCACTGGCCCCCTCTCAGAAGCTCCACCAAGATCCTGGTCCTCACTGCACCCTCAGGGACCTCCTCCGCGAAATTTCCCTCACGTTGGGCTTTGCTTACAGCTCTTTCCTGTTTGCCCATCACGCTCAAAGCTTTCCTGGAACCTGACACTCCTTTGACTGCCCATGTTTCCCCTCTGCCCCAACAGCTTAAACAAATGTCTGGTCTCCTGTACATTTTTCTTTTAAGCAGTCAGTGATGACAGACATATCAAAATTCACAGGTTCACTAAAATCCAAGTTTGTTTTTTTAAAAAATAAGCTAGAAAGGTTTCCCTCTTCCTACCTTCTGACAAGGGTCAGGGAGGATTTCACTGCTCAGCTCAAGAGCTACTTTTTGAGTCTTCTACAGCCATTTTCATCCAGAATAAAGGTGTAACACCATAGCACTGCTGTTAGGCAATTTGGCCAAGAAACAGGAAGTTTTAGTAGAGAGCTATGTCTTGTCTCCAGAGCAGTTAATTTGATTGGACTTGCCTCCTTCTCAGCATGGTCAGCCCCTGAATGCTGTGGGCAAAGTGAGACAGTGGCTGCAGAAGAGGTCACTGGAAATCCCCTGAGCACTATCACCTCCACAGTCACTTGGGATGAGCCCAGCTTCAGCCAGGATGCCTTGACAGAGGACACAGAGCATGTATTTGGAGTTACAGAAGGAAGAACTTCATCACCATTAAATTTGGGTAATGGGTGTCCAAGTCACGCTGGGGAAAGAAAGGATCCAGACCCGACTCCCATTGTCTTCAGCACATACATTAGGCAGTATCAGGAATAAGAACAAAGCCACTTTTCCCAAATATTAAATTATTGTCTTTAACTTCAAACACTTGGAAACAGAACAGTTCATGTTGGAAGTGCCAGACATTCCCTTTTCTGCAACACTGATTTTTCTGGAAAAACTAAAATGAAGGGACTCTTTCACCATTCCTGAACTGGTTTACCATTTATTCCTTTCAGACCATTTGAAGAAATTTCTGTGTGTTAGCGAATGGTCACTGCCAGGCTTCACCATGGCTGATGAAGATTCTTTCTTCACACTGCCAGCCCTAAAATCATTTTTACCTTCACCAGTGTGGCCAAGCAGAATACACAGAGCAACTGCCCGGCACGAGAGGGCGAAAGCACTCCTTTCTCTCCTCTTCTCCAATCGTGTTTTCTCCTTTTTTCCCCATGTCATGATATAGTTGATGAACCTGGCAGTGCTGGACTTGATGATCTTAAAGGTCTCTTCCAAACCAAGATGTTCTGTGATTCTGCTATAGGCCTGACACTGGATTCTGGGGTAAAAGAACTCCAGAACAACAGACAGAAAGTGAGGAAACACCACGGAAAGACCCTTCCAATCCAGCCTTCCCTATTTCCACTGCTTTTTCTAAACTGCTTCCCTGTCCAGCTGCACTTCGAGTCGTTGTCTCCTCACAGTCAATTTAATTACTCAGTCCTGGCAGCCAGAAGATTTCCAAGGTGTGCTCCACTTGAAGCAACACATGCCTCAAGCCATTAGCTGCTTAATCCACAGCCCTCACCACTGCTTTGCACAGCAGCCTGTTGGCTCACTGCTACGTGCCTTTGAGCCAGCATATGTAAGCAAGTGCAACCATCAGTTTGACTTCCCATAATCTAAAACTCCAAAATGCTGAACATTTCTGGCATTGCAGGAGCTTTATGCTTTGAAAGTTACCAGTCCCCTGGAACATAAGTTACTTCTTCCTTTCTCCCACATTTTTCTGGATTCTTTTATCCAAATAATATGTCTCTATATATTTGATCTACCGCTAGGACCTATTCTGGCCGTAGCCCTTGTCTTACACCTCATCTAAATCCAGGCATTGACCTTAGGTGCCATGCATCACCAGATCCTGAGTGCAGTGAGAAACGTCCTGCCCTTCAAGGAACGGTTCCTCACCATGATGAAAGCAATGCAGGTGAACTTAAGTCATGAACCTGGAGAATCAACTTTATGGTGTGAAAGTAAGTCAGTCTTACCTTATCAGTTCATAGTCGTCCAGGTGGTCTTGCATGTCCGTGCAGAGGAACCACGTAGCAAACCCAGCTGGAGCCCATGAGCCAGGCAGAAAACAGCGGAGCCCAGGGAGTATGAGGGGAAAAAGCAAACCTGTTTTAAGTGCTGCCTGCTGTAGGAAAGGCAGGGAAGCAGGAACATGCATGTGCTCAGCAGCTAGAGGGCAGGATCCATTTTCCTTTAGAGTCTGGCAAACACTTCCTTGGGCTGCAGGGAATTCCAGAGGATTCAACAGAAATTACTAAGCTGTAAGTCACTTGGGGTTAATTGGAGAAGTCTTCTGAGTATTAGTTGGTGGAGGGACACTCCCTCCAACCGCCAAAAGTGAAAAATCACAGATACACAAACCTGATGGTTGGTTTGGAAGGCTTGGCTGCGTCCAGTCAGACCTGTTTCTGACATGGCAGAGGGGCAAGAGTCATGTCCAAGACACGATTACTCCACAGTGTGGGCCACATCTCCACAAAGAGCATCTCCCAGGCTTACGTGATGGAAAAAACTCATCAGAAGGGTTTACAAATAGCACTCGTGTAAGCTCTCCAGAGGAAAAACTTGCTCTTCTTTGGTTGGTTTGGGTTTTTTTCCTATTCAGAAAAGGACTTGCAAGAGGAGGGAATATGTGAAGTAAGCAAAGCAGCCTCTGCAGAGTTTGGTCTCAAGTGAGTTATGCACTCCATAACATCATATCTTCTGTTATTTTCTGTGGCCAGAAGACTGCGGAACGGGTCCATGGCCTTGAGCACAGCTGGAGCAACTGTCCACTTGCCAGGACCTGGTGGTGCTGGGTGCAAGGCTGCCAGGCCAGGACCTTCTACACTGCCATGCACCCTCTCAGACAGGCAGTTTTACATCTTCAAAGGCAATTTCTCCTTCTCTTTGTTGCTTGTTAAAAGAGCCATTGAAAAATCACCCCTTGTGCTATCGCTATCACTCTTTTCAGAGAAAACATCCTTTCTGAAGTGTAAGAGGAGACTATCACACTTCCTGGTATCACTGCTGTCCCGCTGTCCCGCTGCTGTCTCACATTTAAGGACCAGGACAATTAATGCTACAAGAAGTGCCTGAAAATTAATACAATTACAGAATAGCAGAACATTAGGGATTGGAAGGGACCTTGAAAGCTCATCTAGTCCAATCCCCCCACCACAGCAGGATCACCTAGCTCAATACAGTTATGGAAGTTCTGTCAATGCAGGGGTTCACAGTGCTAGCCTGGTGTGGACAGAGAGGTGATGCCATATAGAGCCAGGGGAAGGATTTCAAAGCCCCTGACACATGCTAGCTACCTGTCAAAACAACAGACAGATGCATAGCATGAAAGCAAACTTTTAGAGGCATCACATTTTTTTCCCCCTCCTGCAGCAGTTTTTGCACCTCCTGACTGAAACAACCTCAATAGGCACCAACACGGGGGAAACCCACCAGAGAAGTAAGGCCTGGTCAGGACCTGGGCACTTTTGTGAGCTAAGCAGCAGCCAGAAATCAGGAAACTTCCTGGAGATACAATATTGGAAAATAAAGTCTTGTTTGTCTTGTCTAGTTGCACTGAGCTGAAAGGCGATAGCCAGCCTTCACCTAAATACAGTCCTCCATAGATACAGTTACTGAGACAATTATTCCTCTCCTTGAACCTCTTTCTGCGTATCTGCAAATGCCAAAGCCTCGTGGCTGTAGCAGGTACATCTGATGCGTGAGGTATCACCCGGTTCAATAAAGAAAAGCTTGGGGTGAATTCAGATCTGGATAGTTAAGATGCCATTAGAAGTCTGGACACCTACATCCCTGGGAACAGGAAAGCCATGAGGAGTGCCTGTCTTCTCACTGCTCACCATCCACGGAAGACAGGAAGACAGAGGTGTTTTACTGCCAGGATAAGTCAATGCAGACAGCTGAGAGAGTGCTGGCGGAGGAGGAGCTGAAGGGACAGAGCCTGGTCGGGAGAGCTGCTCACTGCACTGCTTTGCCCTGCCTTTCTCTTTGGATTCTGCTCACAGCCACGTTTCAAGTGACACAGTTTAAAAAACCCAAGTAACACAAAAACCTTGCTGGCAGCAGCCACAGCAGCACCTGATGGCTTGGCAGGCTGCTTCTGCTGGGCTGCTGCTTCTGGCCTCCTCCTGCGGCTCAGTGGCTGCTGTGTTTGGATGACATTTTACCCTCCTGGTAGTTTTTGCTTCTCGGTTGGCATAGCTCCAACTTGCTTTCCTCCCTGTGCCCCCAACTTTCTTTAAGGGAGCTACAAACTACTTTCTACATGTGTAAGGCCACATCTGCTGAGGAACAAGCAAGCGGCGCTACACAGCTTGTTTATTTTTCCTGCTTACCAAAGGTGTGAAACCAAACCATGAACACAACAGAAACATTCCATATGGGTGTGTGCAGACAAAAGAGATGCAGAAGCAAAAGGATTAAAGGGCAGACATTCTGCCAGCAAAAAGTCTTGACCTCAGGTTTAACACTCTCATCATAAATCGCTTTGGTCCAAGCCCCCACAGGACAATTACACTCAGCTGATGATCAGTGAACAAATTTTCCCGACTCCCAAGTATGAATTCATTGACAAGTTTTTAAAGGGGGGGGGGGTTGTTTAGGAAGGGAATACCAGCCAAGGAGGTAAGGGGGTACACTGGGGAGGTGAAGGGATGCACTGGAGAGTAAAGGGGTGCATTGATGCAAGCCATGGCTACTTGTTACAGGCACCTGGCTCTGCACCTGCCTGGACTCTTCCAGTGCCAGCACCTCTGCTCTAGAACCTGCATGAAATTCAGCTGTTCAGAAAGCTGAGCTGCCCCTTACTCAAGAGAGGAAACACTACGGCACTTCCTTCCTTTTTATACACAATTTTTTAATAAGTTTTCGCTTACAGAGAGTGGAAGTGGGGACAGGTAGCCTGGGAGGAATATGGAGGAATTGTCCACACAGCCAGGGATCACTTTAGGGGAGCCGAAGCCCAGACAGAATTAAATCTAGCCAGGGACACCAAGGGCAGTAAGAAAACTTCTACATGTATACTGGTGAAAATGGAAAACTAGGGAGAATGTGGCTGCGCTCCAGAAGGAAACAGGTGACTTGGTTAGCTGGGATACGGAGAAGGTCAAGATACTCAACGACGTTTTTTCCTCTCAAACCATGCCAACCCAACTCACAGAAGTCAAAGGCTGCGGCTGGGAGAGGAAATTACCGGTCATGGCAGAGGCAGATCAGGTTTGTGACTATATAAGGAAACTGAAGCTTCACAAGCCCATGGGACCCAACGAGATATATACACAAGTCCTGAGGGTAGATGAAGTTGCTAGGCCATTATCCATCATATTTGAGAAGTTATGGCAGTCTAGTGAGGTTCCCTATGACTTGAAAAGGGAAAATATAACCTTCATTTTTGAAAAGGGATAAAAGATGACCCAGGGAACTAGAGGCCAGTCTTAGCTCTGTGCCTGGCAAGATCATAGAATATAGAATCCATTGAGGCTGGAAGAGACTTCTAGGACCATCAAATCCAACCATCAATCCAACATCACCATGCCAACTAAACCATGTGCCAGATCTACACATTTTTTTAATTCCTCCAGGGATAGTGACTCTATCACTTCCTTGGACAGCCTGTTCTTATACTTGACCACTCCTTCGCTGAAGAAGTTTTTCCTAAAGTCCAAATTAAACCTTTCCTCATGCAACTTGAAGCCATTTCATCTTGTCCTACTGCTAGTGACTTGAGACAAGAGACCGACCTCCACCTCTCTACAGCCTCCTTCATGTTCCTGGAAACTATGCTAAAGTGCATAGACAGCCAGGGCTATCTCCTGCCCTGCACAGTTGTCATCGGGAAACCGGGTTGCCACCTGTTGGGCTTCCTTTTCTCTGGCTCCCCACCACCCTCACCATGCAGAGAAGAGGTGTAACGGGTTGAAACTAAGAAACTGCTTTGCTCCCAGGTTTTAAGGGGAAAGGAAACCAAAGCAATCAGGTCTCAGTGAGATCTCGGATAAATTTGCCAGACAATGGATTGCTTAGGAAACTGAAAGAGGAAAAGTTTATTA
>JAOXOE010000001.1:8737077-8771564 GCA_028565055.1 Phoeniculus purpureus
TGAAGTCAAGACAGACCACATCCACCACTCTGCCATCATCTATCCACCTGGCTATGCCCTCATAAAAGGCTATCAGGTCGGTCAAGCATGACTTCCCCTTGGTGAAGCCATGCTGACTGTTCCTAGTGACCCTCTTGTCTTTGCTGTGCATGGAGACAGCCTCTAGGACAAATTGTCCCATCACCTTTCCTGGGATGGAGGTGAGGTTGACCAGTCTATTGTTACCTGGGTCCTCCTTCTTACCCTTTCTGAAGATTGGAGTGACATTTTTGCCACAACTCATTTGTTCTTTGGTGAACTAGACAAGGACATAAAACTTCTGCTGTCTGTGGAAGACACACAAACTGAAGGATAATAAAGATGGGCAAAGACAGGCTACTGTTATGCAAACCTGACTTGCCTGGTCACAGCCCCATGGCATCCACTGGCAGGTAGCTAAATACCAACTTACACAACGCCAGAGACACAAGCAGACCGCCTTGGCAAGCAGCTATGCAGAGACAGATTTAGGAGTAATCATAGATGATCATTTCAGCATAAGCTGCCAGTCAGCTGGTAGCTCAAAAGGCTGCTTACGCAACACTTTCATGTGTAAAATTAAGCTATCAAGAAGAAATAGGGCAAGGATCCCTGTACAAGGAGTTTGTGAGAGATCACAGCCCACGAAAGATCACAATTAAAACAGACATTTCCTTTTATGAATAGAAAGCAAACACATTTATATGCACCTGCTAACATACAGGCAGATTTGTGTCTCTACATGTGCAAATACCTACATGCATGAGACTCCTGTACAGTCACTGCATGTGAAATATCAGCTGCCAGCGCTCACTTCATTCCCAGAAAACGCGTCAGAGGCACATCAGTACCTTCAGTATACCCTTGTGTCCTCATCAGATCTCTCGTGAAGTGGCAGGTGAGGCTGACTTTACTATACTGTCCAGCTCCCCTGTTTGTGCGGGTCCCTGAGAAGCATGACCAGGTGACAGACCTCCCACAGGCTGGTCTGTGATTCAGTAACCACTCGCTTTTAACTCAAGACAATTTATCTTAGCCACAGGTTGAATTGCCGTCCCTGGATGTGTTTAAAAGTCATGCAGATGTGGAGCTCAAAGACATGGTTTAACAGAGGGCCTGGTACAGTTAGTGCTTGGACACCACGATCCTCAGCATCCTTTCCAACCTGAGTAATTCTATGATCCTACCTAAAATAGGTGACTGGCAACACGTGAACAAGGCTGTAGAATCTTGTCAGCTTTCTGCTGCTGTGTACTGTAACCTGACAAAGACAGTGGGAGGTGAGAGTCACTTCCACAAATTCACAGAGCTGTCTGCAGTCAGATTTTTCCCAATTTTCAAACGATTTTTTATCTTGTGGACAAAGGCACAGAAAGATCAAAGGACTGGAAGTTGAAGGTGCCCAAACTAAACATTGAAATTACAGTGGAAAGAAGGAATTGATGCTCCTGGGGAAAACTCTGCATGATGTGTGCAAGAGAAAGTCATTTGCTTTGAAGTCCTATGAAGGAGTCAACAAGTGTGTGGATAAGGGAGACCCTTTTAATTTAACCCACTTTAGTGGCAAAAAAGACATACAAGAAGGTTTCTGATTAAGTCTTGAAGAAAGCTAAGAAGTTTCGAGGCGTGAGAGGAGGTCCTTACACAGGTACAATGCTGATCAAAGCAGAGAAGAGCGTAGGAAAAATGCTCTGCTTCCACAGAAAAATGGTGACGCTCTGTTTAGTGATCTGTGCTGAACTCACGCTGCTCAACATGTTATTAAACAGTCTACAGAAGGATGAGTAAGTAGGTGGCAGTTTGCTGGAGATGCTAAGTTACTCAGGGTAGTAAAGATAGGAGTTAATTGTGAAGAAATGCAGAAGCACCTTATGAACACTGACAGCAAACTAAAATGAAAGATGAAATTCAGCATAAAGTGATGCATACAGGAAAAAAAATAATCCTAAGCTCATGCATGAAATGATGTGTTATGATTCATCTACTATCACTCAGGTAAAAAGGCTCAGGAGTTATGAAAAATAGCTTAATAAAAATGTCAGTGCAAAACTCAACAGCACTAAACCCAAACAGACAAACAAAACCTCATGAAATTCAAATGTTAAGGAAAGAATCAGAGAATCATAGAATCATTAGGGATTGGAGGGGACCTCGAAAGATCAACTAGTCCAATTGCCCTGCCACAGCAGGATCACCTAGCTCAAGTTGCACAGGAACACATCCAGGCGGGTTTTAAACGTCTCCCGTGAAGGAGACTCCACAACCCCCCTGGAACAGAGACAGGAACACAGAGCTAGGGAAATGACATGTGGCTGCTGGCTCAGAGTGATACTTCCAAATTCTATGTCTTTTAAAGTGAGTAGTGGATTAAAAAACCCAGAGGAAGCCCTACCAAACATGTGTCTCACAGTGTGAGAGTATAGTAAGCTATAGACCACGTAGTAGAAACTCTCTGCCAGAGCAGGTTTTCCTAGAGTGGGTCACAAACAAACATGTCCAGGTTGGTTTTGAACATTTCCAGAAGACTCCACAACCATTCTGAGCAGACTGTTCCAGTGCTCGAAGTGAAGACACTTCTCATGATTAGGCAGAACCGCCTGCATCCCATTTTACCATGGTCTCTTGTCACTAAGCATCACTGTCAAGAGTCTGGTCATGTCCTCATGACACCCACCCTTAGTCTTCTCCAAGCTAGAGTGCCAGGTTTCTCAGTCTTTCTTCATAAGGGAGATGCTCCAGTCCCCTAATCATCTTTGTAGCCCTCTGCTGGACTCTCTCCAGTAGCTGTCTCTCTTGAACTGGGGCACCCAGAACTGGACACAGTACTCCGCATGCAGCCTAACCATTGCAGAATCAAGGGGAAGGATAATTTCCCTCAACCTACTGGCCACACACTTCTGGATACAACCCAGGACACCATTGGCCTTCTTGGCGGCTCACAGTCAGCCTGTGGTCCACCAGAACTCCCAGGTCTTTTTCCACAGAGCTGCTCTCCAGCAGGTCAGTCCCTAGCCTCTATGGCTGCGTGCTGTTACTTGTCCCCAGGTGCAGGACCCTGCACTCACCCTTGCTAAGTTTCATAACTCTGACCAAGTTTGCAGCCTGTCCAGGTTACGCTGGCTTCCACACACAGCAGAAGCACAGCCTCCTGGTGTGTCAGACACCTCTCCTCGTTTCGTGTACTTTGATATCCCGGTCCTTCCTGCAGTTAGAACCATCTCAGGGATGGCATTCGTGTCTAATCGAGTGAGTTGGGAAGGAATGGTTTTTTACCAATGATCACAGCCTGCAGAGCCGCTCCTTCTCACGCTGCATACCAGCACGCCACACATTGAACAACCACACGGCTTCTCGTGTCAGAACTACTTTTGGTAGGACCCCACTGTAACAGGAAAGAAACCAGTGAAATCTTTCCAGGTCTTGCCTGATCCAGCATGAGCTCTGAAAGACAACCCAGGGATGATACATGTACAGGCTTTCTTACACCATACTAGCCACAGGAATTGTCTCCACAGCTGTTAGCAGAGCTGGAGATGAACTAGGCTCACCAAACTGATCAAACCACATTTTTCCTTTGGGGTTCAGGATGGCAGCAGGGAACTTCTCTCATACAGTGTTGGACTTCCCAGCAGGCACAAGACCCAGCACTGTAGTCTTTACATACTTGAGTACTTTGTCTTGCTATTCCACGTGCTAGGGCAGCCTCTGTGCGTAAACCACGTGGAATCTGGCCGAGACTGGTGAGTCAAGAAGCGCTTGCAGAAACCAAGTTGAAGAGTTTTGAGTATTCAGCTATGTTCTATTAATTGCTGTAAAGATTATAACTGTCTAATTCAGGATATGGCTTTCATGAGGGACAAATTCCTAATTCTGCCATATTCTCACATCTATTAACATTTCCATGGTCACAACTCAGGACATGGAAGGCATCAAAAGGGCAGCTTTCTTTTTTGATTTTAGCGTGTGAATGTATTAGCTTTTGTCTGAAGACTGTAAAACCTTGAAGAAATCTTCCTGTTTATCTTCAGGAGATTTACAGTTGCAGTAAAAGCAAACAGCAGCCTTCAGGCAACAGTGCTGGAGGTGAGGCTGCAACCACCACAGCACGTGGGAAGAACAGGAGCTTTAATGAAGTTTGTCACTGGCATTTGGCTTAACAAGTAACTACAAGGGTTGAAAAATGGATTAAGGTCGGACTGAGGCACGTGAACAGACCATTGCAACACTGTTTTGGTTGAACAGCCTCAATGTTTTCACAGCAGATTATAGGATAGACTTGAACCTGCTCAGATCAGATAGAAATCACAGGGAGGTTTGGGATGCAGTTTCTCACCAGGGGGAGATTAGCTGACAAACTCTGACCTTTGTGTGACTTACAGACATATCTCTACCCAAAACTGTTTTGCCCAGAGATTATCCTCTTAAATTGCTGGGGTACATCATCCTCTGGATACATCCCAACGACAAGCCACAATTCCTTTTGCTTAAAAAGTGCTGCATCTTTTGAACAGGGAAAAATTCCTTGAAAGGGAAGAACGTGCCAGCCTTGTTCTTCAGACAGAAAACAGAAGAAACTGCATCCCAAACACCCTGAGAAAACAGCTTTTTTCTTCTCCCTTTTGTGGGAGAGGGGAAAAGATTCACGTTCTTCACTGCACGTTAGAAGATACAAGTTGGTCTGGTGTGTCTTACTTTTACTGACATGTGGGGACATGAATACTCAGCCATTATAAAATAAGCTTTTTCATGTCCTCTTGTATAAAGAGTTGATGTGAAACTCTTAAATAGCTACATAAATAATCTAAATTAGTGACAAAGAAGTAAAAGTGTCCGGCCCTCTGATCCTTCTACTTGTTCTTTATCTACCCACTTGAATTTCTTAAATTACTGTAACAAGAGAAAATTCTGAAGGCATTTGCAATGATTTATAATTGCTTGGCTACATGCCATGTATTTACTTGACATAAGCATTGGAGCAAGGACCAAGAATCATCTGATCTCACACATCAACATTAATCAGTGAAGCATAAGAAAGTGTAGTTACCTATATTACAGTGTGTTCATGTAAACATAACTAGTGATTTAGCAAAAGCTTGAATTGATTTAGATACAATCTAAATTGCTGGGGAAAAGGTGTCATACAATCAAAATTTCCTGACTATTTTTTTCCTCAAAGTTAAACAAACTTGCCCTTCTACTCAGAATAGCTGCAGAAGGGGGAAATACAACCATTGCTGGAGGTGTAATGTCTCCTTATTCATCCTTAAGACGAATAGCCAGGAGCTCCAGCCAGGACCAGGACAGGTGACTAAAATTCTGATGCCAGGAAACCTCGCCATAAATTCAAAACTCTAGAAATTCTATTCAGAAAGCAGTTAAGAGTCACCATTTCCAGAAGTGTTAAGAAAAACTGTAGACGTGGCACTTCAGGACATGGTTTAGTGGGCACAGTAGTGTTGGGCTGACAGCTGGACTTAGTCTCTTCCAGCCTCAATGATTCTATGGCCAACAACAAATGACAGATCATCTTTACACTGGGTGCCACATACACCCACACTAACAGCAGCTGTCTATAAGGTACCCTCTGCAATTTCAGGTTCGGTGGGACTTGGAAGTGTAACTACTTCTAGTTACAAAAATCCTGTCCAAAGGGACATGAGACATTCTCTCTGCTGAACAGCTGATGTTTTTTGACAGACACTGAAGTGAACCAGAAGTTGCACACCTTTGTTTAATCTGCTTTTAAACAAGAACTTTTACTGGCTTTAGAGATAAAAATTAAATAGTGACTGGCTACTTGAGACAGGATTATGTAACTATAAATAGAGGAGAATTCCTTACGTCAAATTCAAGCGCTTCATTTTTAAGCACAAACAGGCAAGATGCTGACACACAGATCTGCTCACATACACCCCCTAAAAGGCAAAAAAGAAGAAGAATTAAACAAGAGAGCAGTTTTCCTTCTCTTCTCTAGAACTGAGCCGACTGTAAATTCAATCACATAACCACAAACTGAATGCAAGTCAACTGAGCAGCTCGCCTCCAGAGAACTGTAACAACGATTCAGCAGTGCTCTGGTCGGCAAAGAGCACAGCAGTGGAATCTGATGCCCAACGTTACAACTTTAAGACACGGTCAAATGGCTATTATTTTCACTGCCAGAACTAAACTTTATTTCCATGTGTATTACATACCAGTATTTGATGCCAAGTACATTAAAATTACTTTAACAGAGGATTTCAGTGAGGAATCTTTATTCTTCACTAAACAGGTTAAGAAGGAATGTAAAACCTATAAGAAAACTGTTTAAGCTTTGTTTTGATTTTGGCAAACCAAACAGTTAAGTACCCTTCTGTTCTCTCCTCAGACCTTTCGAAGTACCAAACAAGCATCTTTTCATAATCATGCAGCTGAAGGAAAAAAAATTTATAAAATCCATTTCTTATACTAAATATGGTTACAAATAAGAGTATTAAACACAAAACTCCCAATTCCTATTTTTAAATACAAATACTGTATTATATTATGAAATGGGGGTAATTAAAATATACGAATGACTACAAATCTAGTAATTTAAAGCAAACTTAAAACATGCTGTTTGCTTTTATGTGGAAGAATTAGGATACTGTATGGTTCAAGCACTGCAGTAATTTCTGTCAACTCCTTGATGCCCAGAATGTCAAACCACTAAACACAGACAGACAGGTATTTGAGTCTGAATAGCACCAGGTGTTTATCTTTTTTTTTCCTTTTAAAGATATTAACATTTAATAAAACATGTGATGTGACACCTTGCTGAAAGTGACATGCACAAGTAGACAATTTGCTTCAAGTCTCCAGCTAGTAAGTTAAACTATTAGACAACACCAAACAACTACTAATGCATTTCATGGTACACAAGAAAACAGTGCTTCCACAGTATATCCTCAGTTCTCGAGTACAAAAATATCAGTTATGGGTATTCAATAGTTATCAAAATTTTTATTGGTACAGAATGAAAGCAGCATTTACTTTATTGGTTTTTAAACCACACATCATAAAATTCCCTAGCACACACGTGGAAGAGTGAAATAGGCTCTGTACTATTTACCTGCTATGGATCCTAGGTCCAGATTTAAAGTATTTCCCGGCCAAATACAAACAGTATCATGAATAGCAAAGGGAAGGCAGTTTCTCAGTGTGAAAGGTCAGCATTTAGAGTCTTACTAAAGCACTAGTTTGGAAACATCACTTAAATGTATAATTACATAAGCTACAAGTGGGAAACGAGTTTTTATCGACAAGAACTATTGAGACTGGGCATAAAGGTCCTAACCACAAACCTTGAAAATAATGAGTGCTCTGATGTGTCCTTTTTTGGCGAGAGAATAAGAAAAATGAAGTATGGCTTTTCAATCTTCCTTTAAAAGCACATTTTAAAACACTTTTTAAGCTTAAACTATTTTAGAGGACCCCTAGCATTTTCCTATAACCTCATTTACTAATTAGAAGCATTAATTACATCAGTATATTCAGCCACTGGCTGACAGTTGATCACCAGCATAACACAAGAGCCATTTGCTTTTGCTGTTGGGTTGTTTTGTTTTTAAGTAAGGGAGGTACTTTTCTAGTGAGAGCCATCCTACTGTACTATCAAACATTTCAGAGGTTACTACATTGCTTCTCAAAATAAAATCCTCAAGTTTTGTTTTCCAGCAGATATTCACATCAGACATATGCAGAGAGCAAATACAATCAAGTACAGACAGTTCAAAAGTATCTCTCAAACATTGTTTTACAGTTACCCTCTGCAAAATAAAAACCTCTCCTCATCCCAAAGACATGGGGTGAGAGGGGAAACAGGTCTGCCATTTGCGTAGGAGTTTGGCTAGCATAAAGTTTTATTAAAGTTGTTAACAAAAATAGTTAAAACATTTTTACAATTTAACATCCAGTCTGACAAAAGGCAAATCAATGAAAAAAATACAAAAAAGTAAAAAAGTGCACTACCCAGTCCAGTATTTTGCTTTAAAGTCATGTCACTTACAGCATATGAAAAATAAACCCAGAAGTGTAATTACTTTAAAATACACCGCTTCCATATTTCAGTATTTTACACATATATTCTATAGTGGAAGAGGAGATCTCTTAAAAACTTTTTACTCTTAAAATATTGAGGTGCATATGCCAAGTGGGGTAGACTTGGCAAGTTAAGTTGCAGTAGAGAATCCTTTCAAATTTGGCATTGCATTCACATACCTTACTGTGCCAGCAAGGTCTGTAGTACCTAAACCTTCTAGTAAGAACAGTAATTTTCTTGAATGCAGATTTACTAATACAGACAACTACAAGAAACAGTGAGGTCAGCAATTCTATGGGATCTTAAAGAGATACGAGTCCTGATTCAGTCGTCAAATGGTACAATGTCACAACAAACTTTAAGGCCATGTTTTATTTGCTGATTAATGGACAAAAGGCAATGGATTTCCCCACCCCCCCCAAGTATTTTCTTGAAAGTCTGTGCTCATAAAAATCATGAAAAGTTGGAAAGACTTAATTATTGAAACTTTAAATATATCTTACACAATCTTGTTTGTACAAAAATACAAGTTAAATATAAACATAAAGCAATCATGATAATTTCATGTAAATCCGTTTTGTGATATTCTGTTATATATAAAAAAGTTTCTCAGCTCTGTCTCATTTGTGAAAAGATCAATACCAGATTGAATCACTACTGGCAAAGGGCCCTAAAAAGCACACTTTAGCGTTAAATACGTTTTACAATGTAAGTACCATTTCCTGATTTCATCTTTTCTAAAGACTGGCAAAAGATAGGGCAGTATGTCCATAAACCAACAAATAATTTGGCTACGATGTCCTAAAACACAAACACACAAATCTGTACAATAAACCCAGTAGCTATGCAGTACGTACTTGTTACAAACACATACACAGACATGGAATGAAACTTAGTGAGACGCCGTTTCTATTTCACTGTTCTTCAGCCTGGCATTTTGTCTTACTTCATCGAAGGAATACGACTTCGTTACCTTTCCATTCTTAAACACTGTATGAAGGAGATCCTGCAACAAACATCACCGCTTCAGCAAGACTGACTTGGCAAATGAACAAACAACACAGGTTACACAAATACAAGCATGAGCACCCCGATCAAGCCTGGTAAGACTAGACCATTAGACTGTTGAGATACCATAATCTCTACAGCTTCTCCTGGCACTTTTTACTAATGGATTTCAGGCCATGCTGTGCACAGACAGATGCTTTGAGTCAATTAAGTCCCTAAAGTGAGTTGTCCCCGTCTGGCCAGAGCTAAACGCACACATGCTAAGTACACCTTGCTAGAAAGGTGACATTCAACCAAGTAAATGCAATTCAATTACAATTTTTTAAATGAAAACTTAGTTTCTACTAGAGCAATGATGGAGGAAAACACCAGATGTCATCACCTTGCTTCACAGCCCCCTTTGCACATATATTTTATAGAACAGCATATCAAGGAGTGCACGAAAAGAAAGGGAATACTGCAACAGCCTCAAGTACAGCCTCATACAGAGATGTTAGCACAAAAGTAGCACTGAGCAGTCCATATGCTTGATACTACACTGGAAGGACTTGAGGCTTTAGGGTACAGGGCTCACAAAGGAATGTATTTCCCTGTCATTTCCCAGGAAGCCCCTGAACCTCACAAATAACCCTCTCTAATAAGCCAGGACACTAATTTTAAAATGAATTATTTAATCTTTAAAATATACAAGGATATAGCTCTCTAAATTGCAAAATATTTCGCCTTCCAAAACAATGGAAGATCTGCCTAATTTCAGAGTCAAAAGTCTTGCAATCTGTTTTGAAGAGATTGCTTATGATTTGATCCCTCCCCCTCCATCCGAATTCTTCATGTAAATTTACATCTTTGCAAACTGGGCAACTATTCCACATAGAGAGCATTCATTATCACCTGAAAGAACTATTTAAAAATCTCAATGAGGAAGTAGAAACATATTTTATTATGTCTGTCCCTCTCCCACCTCCACTCTAGGTCACTAGTCAAATTGTGCAATATAGTCCATACAAAAGTATTTGGCTACCATATATTCTGCAACATTGAGATATTAATTTTGCAAAAAGCAGCAATATTTTCTTGACGAACAGAGAGAAAGCTTTCTAACTGTAAAGCCTGAACATTCTGTCGGCATTCTAACATCCTGCTGTTTCTAGTTTGGCACTGGGGATATTTCAACGGTATTAAGATGGAGGTTGAATGAAAAGACAATAAAATATGAATTCTGAGACTAAGTTACACTCTGCCTTTTCTCAGTTTCTTTTTGCATGACAGATGACGCAACACATTTTGGAAGTTCCTACCTGTCCGTACTCTTCAAGATCTCCTTTGCCTTCTTCAAGTGTCACGTAATCTCCAGTGGGTGTCCTATGTAGTGAGAGTCGCCCTTTTTTTGACCTTTTGTTTGGATCTGCAACTGGATCCTTGAAGACATTTACCTAAAATGAAAAGAATACTTCATTTTAAGGAAAGCACTTTGTAGGGCTTCTGCACCTAATGCACAGTAATGTAACAGGAAATGTCAAACAGGATTTCAAGTGGAGAGGCCTCTACTGAAGACATAATGGTAGAATTCATGCAAGGACATACCCCGAGACCGTTAGTCACCACATAACTACATTTGAAGGAACAGTTTAAGAGATCTCTGGTTAGTTTCTGCAACAAAGCTCCACCAGATCCAAAGGCAATGTTCTCAATACTCCATTTATTCTTCTTCATTCCCTCCACAATCTAATAAGAAAAAGAAAACTATGATGTAGCATATTTTTAGGCCACGACACTTTTCAAAAAAATTATTACACTACTTAAACAAGATGCTTTTACAGACAATTAACCAACTAACATTCAGTTTCCAGGAGATCCATGTACAAATTCTGTCAATACCCGGCACACTGTTTGCATTTTTATTTGAGATTCCAGCATGGCATAATTACAGAAAGCTTTTGCTGTAAAACTGTCACCATGCCAGCAAATATAACTGCTGGGGTAACACAGTAATGCAGTGTCCAGACAATCTGAACTCGAAAGCTTCACGGGAGTATTGCAGAGCCTTCCAATTTCTCAGCATTGTGGGAAGACCTGAAAGCACAGCATGTATCCAGGGACAAAGCAGTCATCTTGCTCGTCAGCCCCTGAAAGTTACTACCCACTTTGACCAATGACTTCAACAGAACAGTTCTGAAAATCACACTGACTACAATAGATGAGCAAGTTGGGAAACTCAAAATGTTTGGTTTTCCACCTCTTTTGGTAGGCACAGATCAATATGAACTGCACTACCAAGAGTAAAGTTAAAACTTACTCTCTAATCATTTCCCCCCATGTCCAAACAAACATGACATCCTCTAGCCTGGAGTAATGGGTGCTAGTTTAGTCATGCTCATACATGGGTAAGATTTATTCCGCTGACCTGTTACCATAATGACAATCTGAAATGATGGTCGTAGCCTCAATAAAAGAGAGTGTTTGAACTTGTATCTCATAACTTACATCTCATACTAAGAAATGTGGGTGAGAAAACTTCAGAGCAAGTGAAATAGCAAAATCCCACCTATCCAGGGGAAAAAAAAAGACTTGTGAGAAGCAGAATGGAAGGACATAAACTACAGGAAACAGTCTGGAACTTCAAAAATCCTCATTGACAGAAATCTGGTAGGTTTTTGTGCAGTCAGCCTCCTGAATCAAAAGGACATGCCACTGCACAGGCAAAAGTAAAGTTTCATAAAATTTAAAAAAGACAATTCCAATTTCAGGCTGTGGTAAATGGCATACTAGTATTTTGTTTATCCATTCAGTCACATGCAGGCTATCTCTTCATAGACACTCTCAAAGCCTGCACACCTGACAGAGGCCAGCCAACAGAAGAGGCTGGCTGCAAAGCCAGAACCTTCTGAGTGTATGCTCTGAACACCTTCCCGCTACATTTTTATCAGCTATTTCCTCAGCAGGGATCAGTGAGTTTCCATCCTTGTAATGGTACCAGCTAATTTAGCCTTATCCAAGAAGCCACGCAAAATGAATCTTAGGGCATATCACTATGACTTTCACATAAGAGATCCCTTTGGAAGTTTTGTACCTGAAAAAATATCCCCTCAGTGTGACAATCCTGGGGATTTTAGCAGTAGCCATCATATCCTTTGAGACAGTGACAGTGCACAAAAGAAAACTATTTTCAGGTGGTTAGGTTCTCCTGGAAGCATTTAAAAGGAGGAGAATTTCTCAATTCAATCCTTTATCCCTTAAGCATAAGACTAAATACTACCATAAGAACACAGACTGGACTGGACCTGGATATGGACTTTGCTTACACACACTGTTTTTGAAACTCCACCTGAACTTGAATGAAGTTCTATCCAGTTGCTGACCAAACCTGAAGCCATAGCAACTATTGGTGAAGCCTGAGACAATGTATTCCACTCCTTACCTTACTCCTTACCTTACAATGTCAGACAATAAGTCTGACATCGTACTCACTTTAACACACCTGCAAGATGTAGCACGAACTACCTGATATAAACAACATCCTACCTGAGCACATGAGGCTTAGACCTCATATTCACTGGCAATTGCAGGTTAACAGATGCTAGTACAAGAGTGGTATAGCTGGGCCATGGTTCTTTAACCTTCTTGTCTAGGTGAGAAAAAATGTGAACCCCCCTTTCAGTTAGCGTTCCTGCTCTCATTTTCATTGTTCATCTCGTGCTACAACAGGCACAACCCTTACCCTCAGCCCAGATGAAGAACCGCTTTCCAACCTTCCACTCTCTCCCAAGGGATTTCCTTACTCAGATTGATCTTTAGCTGATGCGGGGGTGGAAGGCAAGGGAAAGGAAAGGAAATCAAGACTAAGTGGAAAGACAGCTCTAACTCTACCAATGACCCACAGCAGAGGACCAGGTAACAGCTTCCTGAGACATGGGGAAGTGATGGCAAAACAGCAACAGTAATAGGGACACACTGTCTCAAACCTACACAGGGAGAACAGTTCAGGTATCAAAGTTTTGCCCAGTTTGCTCTGACCACTATGAGCATGATTAGTATATTGTATGTGACTCCAGATTAGAGGATTTTCTTTGTATAACAATGTAAAGGCATCTGGAAATTGAATGTTCAAAGAAGATCCTTTGAAAGTGTAGTATACCGTGGAGTTAGCAGATTGGAATGATTTTTAAAAGTGAAAATACTAGAAGAAAGTCAGAAAAGTTTCCTTACCTGTTCTACCAGCATCCCCTATTAAAACAAAGAATTTTAAAATCCAGTTTATACTTGAGTTGTTTTCTGTATTATTGTTTCAGCTCATTTGGATAGTTAAGTGAGACTGACTGGTCATTATTCATTCTAGATTTTCCTATCATACTTTTCATCTGATCCATAACAATAAATAATGCCTAGAATCTAAGATTAATATGTGGTAATTAGAATTATCACTTGCATAGGCTACAAGAGGGGAAACAACCAAAAAAGTTGGCCACAACACCACATTCATACTTGTTCATGTAAAGTCCTTTTTGAAAAGGATTAATTGGGTTGGTTTTAGTGGGGTTTTTTTCTGATGGTGTGCTTTTTCGTTTGGGAAGGAGGAGCGATGGGTTTGTTGTTGTTTTGTTTTTAAATGGTAAGTTATGACCCAGTCTTCGAAAAGTCAGTGTGGTAACCTTGGTTTTGCTGACATAAGAGGACAAAGAGATCCATGAACTTTAAACATGATTACAATGCAGCTGCAAGATCATGGTCTTTTTGCTCCAATATGACTTGCTGCTATTAAATGAGAAGTGCCTCTTTCCTTCCTGCCTATTTCTCCCAGGTCAAAACAAAAGTTACTCTCCTGTATTCTGCTAGCAAGTACTTGTCCCTTTTGTGAGACAATTTAATTCACTAAATAAAAAAAAATAAATATTATCTGTTTTGCCTAAGTTAGTTTGCTGCTACGTGTGTGGACGATGCTTATTTTGTGAACAGCAAGCAGTTCAACGACTAGAGCTGACAGGATGTGCACAGCAAGGTTACAGAGCCTGTAAGAGGTGTAAGAGGTGAGAAAGTGGCCACTAGGCAGCAGAGAGTTATAGCCGCTCTGTATGTCTTGTGGAACTAGATCGTCACCACACGCTAAAGGTAGACTTTGCCTCATAACCAGTTACAATTTGATGCAGAAAATATGTAAACAGGTAACTCATCTATGTTCTGAACAAAGAATTGCTCCTTCTGCTTATCTTCTCCCATCAGCTTCTGGAATTATTTTCCTGCTCCACTTGGAAAGCCGTGCAACGTAAAGATTTCAAATGTTTTAATATTTTGATCACAATTGAAGCAATGTGTCCAGCTTCTCTCCTGTCATGACTCGGGAAACTCTGTCACAACATACTCTACCTAACACAGACATCAGTCCTGTTAAATGCTTGTTGAGAACAAGCAGAAGTCTATTTTTGAAAAAAGAAAGTATCTTCCCCTGGTATCTAGTGATAAGACTTTCTTTCCACTTATTAGCATCTCATGATTGTGCTCTGTAAGCATATTAGCAGAGTTTGCAAAAAAACTGCATGAGACAAAAAACCCAGCATCTGCTTTAAAGACATCTGGAGGAAGAGCAGACCTGTAGTGCATGTGGCATACCAGGTAACAACCTCAATATTAACTGCTCTCCAGAGATCTAAGTGAAAAATGGAAGTTCTGTCACTGAAATTTGCATTATGCACCCATGTTAGATATACAGATCGTTTCAAACTACCCAAGACCTATGTCTCTCTTACTTATAATTTTGAGGCACAGCAAAAGTCAACTTTGTTAAGAAAAACCTAAGGATGTATCAAGCTAGAGCACTAAGACAAGCATCAATAAAATTAAGATTAATTTTATTCAACTTATTTCTGGTTTTGAACTGTAATACAGCTGTAGATAAGTGTTCCAGGACAAACCTGATAAAGACAAGTCCTCCTTTTACAAGACCTTCATAATTTGTACTTACTGCAGTCTATGCCTTCGTAACCAGATAGCATTGCCTAGTATCTCCACCCAGTCAACAGTGGTGAATTTACAACTACCTTTGAGCATGCACCATCTCAATAACCACTTCTTTTCTCGATTAATTTGCACTTTTGACACAGATTACAGTCTAATCTGTTATATTTTCTGGACTTTCAGGAATTCCTATTCCACTAGTTGCCAAATCTAAAGCATTTGCCTGCCTCACCCATGTTTTTGAAAGGACTCCAAAATTTGTGTGCAAGCAGACTTCAGATTGTACATAACTAAAATGCCAAACCAGTCAATTACTACCATTGCTACAGCATGGCAATCATGCAACAAGCCTTAGATATCAATGAAAGGACCAACACTGCCAGATTGTGATCTGAATTACACTCGACAAGCAGGATGAAAGCAAACAAAAGGAGAGACAGTGGGAGGAGAAAGGTTACAAAAGGGTGATTGGGAAATGCCTTTTAGGTTTTTTTATGCATCTTAATAATTCCCTGTAGAGTTTTAATGAATTTGTTTTACACATTAGGATATCCTGCCACTGTCTGGAATGAAGGGCAGGGTGAGGTCAGCAATCTCTGTTGCAACTTCTGACTACTCATAACAGAGTCCAGATTAAATATCAACATTGCTAGTGTCACCCTGACACATGAACAGGATCTCCTACCTCTTGCAATGTGTTGATATCTACACCATCTCCTTGAATAACTCTGAGATACGGTGGCAGTAACTTGTAGCCTTTGGAGTTCTCTGTAATGGGAAACTTCTTCCCCAAGATCTCCAACACCTATTGAAAAGAGAAAGGAGACAGGTCAAAATGAAAACAGAAACCTGTAATTCCAATAAAGAAATGCATTTTCACATGAGTCATGCTTTCTCTCTCAAAAAACCCCCCAGCTTTAAAAATCCACAAATATACCCACATATCCTGCTCTAAAGGCACGCAAACAAAAAACATGCCTGTCCCTGTGGTGAAAGCCCTTAGATTAAAGCATAGTCCATATGGACTTCATGAACTTGTACTGAAAAACTCATCAGTACCATGCTTCCCTTTTTTCTCTTCGCTTGCGGTGAGTTTTTGCCATTAAAAGTATTAAGACTGTGGATGAGGCTTTCAGTTTTCTGGATTTTCAGTATGATAAAGACTTTTCAGACTGCAAGAGAGTTTCCACATCTATCATGAGATAACGTGAGAATTAACACTTTTCATAGGTACAAATTAATCAGCATGAACTATGCAGTATGCGTTACCAAGTTCGAGCATTATGTTTTCTATGTTTGTTAGCTGGTCATTACACAATAAACACTTGCCCTTCGCAGTCTCACATACAAATAACTTAAAGAAAGGATTACCTTTAAAACAGTGTCAAGAGGATTCCCAGAATCTGGTCTAATAATAAGTGGTGCCTCTGGACTTCGGGCTTCAATTATATGCCTTAAGTCATCACCCCATATTTTTTCACAAGCATTGTAAATGTCGTAGCTGTCACTAACGACAGATACAGGCACTGAAGAAAACTGTGTCACTATGTGTTCAAAAGCAGCTTTTTCATGATCTTTCCCCCAAGCTGTTATGGTACTGTAAAGTTAATTGAAAAAAGTTTGTGTTAGAGCAGCATTTATATGTTAAATCACACATCCAGTATTTCCTACCAGCAACAGTCCAAGATAACGACAGGCAACATGATTACAAGACAGCGTAAACTACATACTTATCAGCTCAGTGTTGAGTGGATAGTAAATATACTACATACACTAAGTAAACAGCACCCTGGACTTAGCTTTTGCAACTCAGACAAACTCTTGACACGTGAAAGGTCTTTCACATGTAAATGTGAATTTATTTATTTATTTACATTTGTGAAAGGGTTTCTCTTTTAAATATGAAATTCAGATCGGAACTTCACATGCAGGAACCGAACATCTGCTCTGACAACTTCAAACTACAAAATGGGAAGCAGAGAACTAACAGCTTGTATTAGAAATTTCTTGGAATAAAACACAATTTGCTTTCTTTTTTAAAACCACTATGCCTGCACGTACAAACATTCCTCGAGGGCAACCTCAGGGCATTACCCTTGGTGCAAGGGTACAGGCAAGCTCAAAACAGAGTTGCTAAGAAAGGTAATAAGTTACTGAATGCCAGCTGATCTGCAGTAGCTGTTCTGTGTATGGCTGTCGGGGACCAGCTGATATAACTGATAGCAGTAACTTGCATACAAACACCTAAAACTACAAAACATAGGTGTGCAGTTAAGAGCTAGTGGACGATGAATTTTTAATACTAATATTTTATGATAACTACTGTAACTCCACAACGCAGTGACAAAATTTGTTTCCAAGAGTTTGGGGTGGTCCAATGAAGGACCCTAGTGGCATGCCACCAGAGGTAAGCACTACACTCTCCCCACCACCTCACATTGGAGTTTGTGGAATAGTAGAGCAATCTTGGAAAAAATTTTTTATGTCTTGCACCAGCCCCTTTTTGTGTGTTAGCTTGGAAAGGTTGACTGCAGTCTGCATTTGGCAATGCTGACTTAGTAACTAAGACAGTTTAATTTGTGTGCTCTCATACCACAACTTCAATATGCTGTGCAAAAGATGCTGTTCTTTGACTCCATGTGTTTGATTTTATCACAAAGAATTCCGTAGTTGCTGGGGCTATAATTTTTTTATTTAACTGTAGTATTAAGCTAAGAGAAGATGTTTCAAACAAAATCACTTCTACTGATTGATCACGAGTTCTGAAACCATGTAAGAGCAATGGTCCAGATAGTCATACAAAGCAGTATCCCACTGAGGCGGATCACTACCCTGCAAGTGTTATTCATGTAACCCTTTCCATTATCTCACCTTGCAAAACAAAAGCGAGAACAGTCACTACTGAAAAGCATTAAGTTTTGTACTTGAGACAGAAAAGCATCCTTTTCTTTATATTCTATTCATTTCAGTTTGCAGACACACAAGTGAAATCTTAGGATTTACATTCTCTCCTGACCTTATACAGGATTTGGATATAAAAAAATGAGAGCTCTTAATCTCAAATGTCTGAGATCAGTTCCTTACTCTGAAAAACTCATCCACAATTCTTAGTGAGAGATCAAGGACCTACCATTGGTTGAATTAGTTACGCTGATGGAAAACTTTAGAGTGATTGCTCTTCTGGACGGAGAACATGATCAAGGAGAGTCCAGACTTGCAACTTACAAGTTTTTTCATTTTAAATTTTTGTTACAAACATAAAATCGTAAGTTCATAACATGAATCCTCAACATCTATTTTGAGCCTTCAAGTACATTCTAAAAAGAATTATCCAAATTTACTTGCACACTAAGAAGGTTATAGTTACAGACATTTATAACACGTTTATAGTTAAACTATAAATATATAAACTATGCTACTGTTGTGCCCCTAGAACATACGAAGGCACAAACATTGCATCAGCAATGGCTAATACTTATGATAAGTAAAACAGCTAAATATTTCTGTATACAACAATAAATAGGAAAAAAATTACATTTTGCTAACTTATTTTTACAAATCGGGGATTTAACAGCCCAACATCTTACCTGTGTTCAGCAGCTGGAACCGAATATCCTGGAACTGGATCTTTTGTACCGTAGTACTTTTTAATTAATGCAATTCCTGCTACAGTGTCTGTTCCTTTGAAGTTCACCAAATGAGCTGAAGCTCCTATTCCTGCAGTCTGAAAAAGATGCAGCTTTCAGTTGTCACACCAAATATAGAAGCCTAAATTCAGTCACCACTAGCACTAGTTTGTAACAGCAAAAATGACTCAGTTCTTGTTTCACCAATACTCTCCTCGTGTTTACACAGCAAAGCTTCCATATGGGAAAAAAAACTCTTCTATTAATGCTCACAGTTCAGACAGACACATACCCACCTGCTATTCCAGATCTATACAACAAATCCAAACTATGCTCTGTACATTTACAATGTCACTGTTGAACAGAGACACAACTGTTAATAAATACTACAATCCCTTTACAGTTAAGAGCAATTAAAATTAGACAAGTAGTATTACCTCTTGTGAAGAAACTCCTCTGTAGCCAAAGTCATGCAGTTTATACTCCAGTCCTTCTAAGCTGCCAGAAGTCTCTAGCAAATATTTGGCCAAAATCTTTTTCTGCTCTCTAGAGTTTGTAGCCACTGTGATTGGATACCATGACTGCACAAGAATAGTCTGTAAAGAAATCCATCACATTAGGAGGTGTATACTTGTGTACAATTTAAAAATCCCCCCCACCCGACATTTAGTCAGATACAGAAAGGTCTATTTATTTTCATCACCTGTTCAGAAAGTACTGATACTACCAACAGTTTACTTTAGGGCTAAAGTAATTAGAATATCTTTAAAAAGGTAGGCTAGGTACTGTCCAACTCAGGAGCTACCATACCCAAGCTACAGACACATAATTCCTTCCTATCTTTCTTTCCTTGTGTAAAAGGCACTCCTGTGAATTTCTGTAGAGTTATTGCAATCTCTTGCCACGTAGGGGCCAAAAAAGGTTTGTCTAATAGCATTAAAGAAGAAAAGAATTTAGGCTTATTTAAAGCAGAAAAATAAAACTGCCAGAGATTCCACTCAAACCAGTAAGGGATTCAGCCTTTAATTAAAGTGTATTAATATTTAGTTAGAATCAAAAACATACTAACTTTTGAAAACTGACCTCAATCCAGTTTGTGAGCCAGTAGCATTCTGGATCTGTGTTTTCTACTGTGAAGAGAACATTTCCTCTGGGGATTACAGAGCCCTCAGGAACAGCCTTGATTTCTATAGGAAGATGGCCATCATATTTCTGTGCAGGAAACAGTACTATTGTTAGACAACAGGAAAGATTAGGACCTACCTCTCTTTTAGATTACTGCAAAAATTTTGACTGTAAAACACTTCAGTCCTATCTACAGAATAAGATATATTTGTTACTTACTGGTCTTCAGTATTTGTGCTTGAAGTAAGCTAAAATAAGTGCAGCTATTATCGATGCCTTCAAAAAAACAGTCTGTAGTTTTGTTTGGTGTGGCTGTATGACTTGTTAATTTATTAGAACAACATTCTTTTTTAATACTTACTTTAATGAATATTCTTCTTTCTCAATTACTCACTAAACATGAAATCTAATTGGTTTTAAGTGTTTGATTCCTGAAGGTCTAAAACATTGTGTGAAATACACTTTTTGAAATGGATTAAGTTGCAAACAGCAACACTTAGAAGAGTAATTATAACTTTATGAAATAGCTCTGAAAGTTAAACTGGTATTACTTAAAGCGTTTTGTATATTAATATATTTTGACAGAAAGCTTCTCATGAGATACTCATTAAAGGAAACAAAAGTTGCCTCAATTCAGGGAAATTACCCAGATTCATAAGTAGCATCAAATGTATTCTCCAGTGCCCAAAGCACACGAGAAGTCTCTCTAAAGCCTCTTCCATGCTACAGTTTAAAACGTAATATGCTGAAATAAATTGTGTTTACATACTGCACAGGGTTTACTTATCAGACTTGGAGATGTCTCTTCTGCATTAACAGAGGCTCAAAATTATTTATTAATGATTCAGTGAAGACAAAGTACAGTTAAGTGGGGAAAACCAGTAATTTCAAATTTGCCATAGGTGTTGATTTTGTCCATGGAAAAAAGCAATATGGTCATGCCACAGCACTATATACAGATCTTTCAAAAAATTTTTGGTAGAACCAATTCAGGGCTTACATCTCTATCACCAATTATCAGTTCCTGCTAACTTCCTGCCTTTATACTACCCCCTCATTCTCTAGGCAGTCCATTCCTCTCTTTTACCCCTTTCATTCTATCAGTATTTACTCATTCATTTACTCTTGGCATAAATTCATTCATGTACATTACAAATTCACTCTGGCATTTCACTCATACAGCTGTCGCTCCCTCCACTTTACCTAACACTACACTTAACAGACAGAGAGAGCAAACAGTATGTGACTATAAACAGGAGTTCAGCAAGCAGAAGCAGCACCTGTGTGCAGACAGGCATACGAAAACAGGATTCAGAAGTGGAAATCGTGTTTGTTTACACCTATGAGAAATTTTAACACAATCTGACAAATAAATAAACAATGTATACCGAGGGTATGCAGGAAGAAGGCCTTTTTTGACAAAACCAAAAGTTTAACGTGGTTTAACTAACTCTGTTCAAATTCTGTCAGTGTGGACAGACATGCAGCATTAAAAGTCTATTAACTCAGCTTAGCCAAAGGGGGACCAAGATTAAATACATACAAGAGCAATGCACAATGTATAACGTAGGTTAAACTACACATGAAATCACATGTGTAGTTACCTGAAATGGATGCAAGTCCTCTACAAACATCTATGTAACTGCCTTTTAGAAAACTGGTTTTATTCACCTTGCTGCCATTTTTTTGAAATACACTTTTCTCTTGCACACACACCTTACGGTCCACCCTGGTTGCAAGACGACATCCAGACATATTCACAGACAGATGCCACCACAAAGTACATCCAGTCAGTATATCCAGGGAAAAACAGAGCTAAAAATTGTGTTTTCAAATGCTAAAAATATCCCTTCACTAGAACCCACAATGAAACCTTGCATTTAATTAATCTGCAGAGATCCAAACAGCTCTTAGTATAAATCTGCTGCCGCTTTTTTTTTCCCTAAGAAATTTGCAATTACTTGAAGATTGACACCTTTTTACACAAAAGGGAAAGAGGATAATTGTGAAATGACTTAATTTGGAAGGATTTGTATGTCAGATGTGTTCAAACCCTGTATTTCATAATAAAACAAAATTCAAGTATCTCTAAAAAGTTGGAAACAAACAAACAAAACACTTTCTGGAACTGTTTAGACACACAAGAAGTTGTAATGCTTTCTGCATTAGAATAAAAATGGTTACGATTAGTTACAGAAAGATTCAAGCAATCACTAAGCACTGTATTACATATGGAGAGTTGCCAACAAGCCCCCACTTACACTAGTTGGCTGACTGCAGCCATAAATCTTTACTACCTGCAAAGCTGTATTTGGCATCTGAAAGGATGAAAAATACTTTTCTCCAAGGAATTACAATTATATTGTAATTCTTTGACAGCTGCTACTTCCTGTACTCTAAGCATCAAAAGTTAAATTTATCCAGCCTTTACAGTCATGGTTAAAAGGAGAGACTGCTGTATTTATTCTGCAGTTTATTCATAAATCCTTCATGATCTTATGCCATTTTCATAAATTTTTACCTCCAGAATATAGTTCCATCCCTTTTCGTTGAAGACATCATCTTGAAAATGTTCCCTATATACTTCTTTGGCTTCCTTGATTTTCTCTTTGGTCACCACTTTACCTGTGGTTTCAGAAACAGATTAAAGCTTAGAAACTTAAGAGTATTTATCAATTTATAATAAATAACAAAAAGGTTCAAACACATAAACCCCACTTGTCTTCAGCAAAGGCATGAAAAGCAAGTCAAATGCAGTATATTAGCTATGTTAAACACAGCTTTTACTTTCATTTTTTATATAGATTAGGATGCTCAAGGAACCCACAGGATAAAATACACCTGTGGTTCAAAGGTTACATAGGACCAATTTGAGATTATAACTCTTTTATGACAGTTTTAGCAGTAGTGCTTTTCCCAGAGGAGTGTGATGACCGTGCAAGCTGGCACATGCAACAAGACAATAACCAGACTACCACAAGGGTTAAGCTACACTGCTCCAGGGAGAATCCTCATGGAGAACCAGTCTTTGACCACTTTGGGATAGGAACTGACACATTAACTATGTTATTTGAATAAGTTTTGCTACTGCTGTAGGACCAATTATCTACTGGAAGCATTAGAAAACAATCCTCAGATGGCTAAAGAGAAAAGAAACAAGATTAACAAGTGTTTTACAGTAGAATTCCAATCTTTGGCAGAACTAGTAGATGTAGATATAGTTATGGATTCTGGATCAAGACAAAGCTATGTAGCCATATGACCAATATTTTCCTTCTAAAGCTTGGCTAAAGGCAACCTGCATTCAGGTTAGAACTGATGATATTTGCCCATAATGGAAAAATTCAAACAAAATCTTCAATACCATCACGGAATTTTCAGAAGTTACTCTAAAAACTGCCAATATTGAAAATGCTTTCACACGTAACTGCCACATTCAGTGATGTAAATGGCAAGCAAACTTTAAGGGAAATTAAAACCACTATTAGCTTAGACGCTAAATAAACCAACAAATGCAGACTAAAGTTTTATGTTCAGAATAAAAGATGTATTTCCCTTGAATCCTTTATCATCTTGTGAGTCTATGCACAATTTTGCTCTATCTCCATTCACTTCAATTTAGCCCACTCTGGTTGGGATAGGAATGCCTCTCCATTTTTTATAAACCACTGGCATAAATAAACATTGCAGAGAGGTTTCTGAATTAGAATTCAATACCATGTTACGAGGGTGGACATCTCATCTTCAGAATCACGTAATTAAGAGCTTATCCTTGGTACTACCTACACTGCACAAAAATAACCTGGAATCACTTCAGCTGTAAGACTCTAAGTTTGAGGAAAATTAAGACATTTATTTACAGCTAAAGTTTTACCAGAATTTGAGACAGTTACCTTTTAAGTATTTATTCAGAATATACTGCAAGCCATAAAAGACAGTTTCTTCATATTTCACTTTCCTTAATTTGGAATTTTCAGTCTTCTTCTCACGGCATTCAAAGTAGGAATATACTTTGCTTGTATTAGGTGGATATTGCTTGTAGTGTGTAACCTACATTAAGAAAAACTTCAGTAAGAGCTCAAAACATCACTACAGAGAACAAGAGAAAATTTGTAGCTTAGATTAACTCCCAACTCTTCTAGACTGCTATCATTTATCCATTCACATTCTATGCAGTAAGAGCAATTGCCTATTCTTTAGCCACCTTCAATTTGCAGTTCAGGAGACCATCTTCCCTGTTTTATTCTCTACTTCTGTTTCAAGCCTTTTTCCCCCAGAAAAATCTTCATGGTTGGCTCTTCCACGCACAGAATCACAGAATAGTAATGGTTAGAAAGGACCTCCCAGATCACCAAGTCCAACCATACTGACAACAACAAAAGCCTAAATACCTCAAGACCTAAATACCTGATTGATCGACAAACACAACACCCTACATGCCTGCCACTATAGCATGTAGTCAGGCACCATGTCTACACTTTTCTTAAATACCTCCAGGGATGGCAACTCAATCCTTCCTAGGAAGGTCGTTCCAGTGCCTCACCACTCCTTCTGTAAAGTGCCTGATCACTCTTTCTGCTTCTTAATATTCAATCCAAACCTCCCCTGCCTCAACTACCTGATTGCTTCATTTGGATTAACTAGGAAAAACACTTGGAAGGATTTTAGGAGCAGCACTGAGCGCCAAAATGTTGGGTCAGTTTTCACTCTCCCACACAAGGCTACGGGAAGCAAAAAGTTGCCAGTCACTACCTGTTATTTGAAGTTTCGAAGACCATAATCACGTCATTCAAATAAAAGCCATACAGACTTGAGAAGGCATTAACAATGGCCTTTTCCCAAGTATCTCATTAGCCAAGAGAAGAGTGGGGTTCCAAAGCCCTGTTTATGTCAAAACCAGCTTATGAACCTGTTAATGCCAGTAATGCTATTAAATACTACCTGAGGTTTGTACCTTCTCACAATTTGTCCTAGATGGACTTTCTCCCAGTCTTTGAAAAACTTCATGTTCAGCCTACAGAAAGCATGAACAGCACTTACAGCCCAATACATAAGTGTGTGTTGCACTGAAACTGGTCACATGAATATTCAATGTTATGCTGGATTCAACTATAACAGCTTTTTAGTTACTGATAGCTAATCTACCTGGAAATTTGCTTTGAGTAACATTTCATTTGCAACAGATACACCCTAAACATTAACAATTAACCTGCAAAATTTCATCTCCCAATGTGTAAAAACACAGTGATAGAAATTTCATACTAACAGGATTTAAATCACTGGATACATATAAAGGCATTCCCAAAGGTGAACCGTAAAGGTCTCTTAATTTATGATTAAAAGAAAAAGGTTATGAACAAGTCCATACATTTCACAGGGGAAAAACGTCCCTACAGCCAAGCAAAGCACCATCATACATCACAACAGAACTCCAAAATGTGTTAATAGTCATATCTCAATTTTCTCAGATGTCTAAAATCCCAGGGGTACAGGTTACAGCACAAGCTCATTGTAAGTTTCTTGTTGTCACTTACAAATCACTTCCCATATCACCTTAAAATTTGTTTGTAGTTTCTAACATCACAAAGAATTGGGGAAATGGGTAGTTTCACCACTCCTTCCTTGTTGTATTGTTTTTCAGAAGTACCCCTGACACTTGCAAAATAAAATATTTGAAGGTTGTCCTTGCTTGCATCACTAGAAGTGTCTATATAAGGATTTTTTTGTAAATACAGTTTTCTTTTTTCTCTCAAATATCACTTATTTTTAGTATTTTGCTCTGTTTGGACAATGAGCTAGTGTTCTATACCAGCACATCACCATTATCATTGTGTCTCCAATGCTAAAAGGAAACATTTAAATAATGAAAAAGTCAATTTTTGGATCTTTACATTGTCTTTAATTGTAATTAAGCTTTCAAGACCAAACAAATAAAACCCAAGTTTGTCATTGCAAGTTTTCTGCCTTTACTTCAAATGACATCCTGCAAGAGAGCACAGATTCTGTTCCTATTCCACAGCAAAAGCAGAATACATAAGGGTGTCACAGAACATTAGGGATTGGAAGGGACCTTGAAAGATCATCTAATCCAATCCCCCCCGCCACAGCAAGACTCAAAACCAAAACCTGCCTTTTAGAGTTAGTTCTAGCTATAAATAAGTCTCACTCCACAAATTATAGCATGTCCTATGCTAGTTCTATGCAGAACTTCCAAAAAAGTAAATCACACTGCCAGCACAGAGAAAAGTCTCTTCAGGATACCATCATGCTTAAAGGAAATAAAAACAAACAACCCAACAAACAAAACAAAACTAAAACCACACCCCCACCCTAAACACCACAGAGACTCTCCTTACTGTGAGGCAGGCAGAAATATGCTCTCTTTGACATTTTTTTTATACTAGTGGGAATACAATCAAAGATATAAAGCCTCCTTACAAAAAAATTAACTGGACTTTGAGGAAAACCAGCCTGAACCGTCTAATGATGTTGCATTCACTGTAAGGCACAGGGTAGAAACTCCTTATTTCACCTTGCTGCTACTTACGTAAGTTACAGCAACTGTATGAAAAATTTTGCTCTTTTTTTAATGACATGGACTAGACTTTGGTGCTTTATTATTTGTTTGTATCATCTGGGAACTCTGTTGACCTTTATTTCCATTGTTCATGCTAAAAGCATGCTACAATTTTGTGATTTCAGAGTAAACGCTCACCACAGAGCCCACCCACTTCAAGTGTGCACAGCAGACACCCCCGGATCAGTTCCCCAAAATGGTATCCAAATTCCTTGTGACAGGTTCTAGAGCAAACCAACTAACACAATGGTTTCAGCAAACCAAAGAAAATTAAACCGTGTAAGACTGCCTACTCAGGTTTCTTTAAAAAACTTCAGTTATCCAACTCACCAATTATGGGCAGGCTGCTGAAGCTGACACCTGGATTATAATGAAAAGTTATGGGATCTTCAGCCACCATCTTTAAAAAGAAAATTTACTTTTGTAGTTCAAAGACATCTGCTCCAGATAAATGGTTTTAATCAACTGGGTTACAGGTCCAGATTAGCTTAAGGTATAGAGTGCAGACATTTTGCTGGTGCCAGGTTTTCCTACTGGATTTAAATACAGGGTTTTTTTAGGGACTTCCCATTACAGCTCTGTTTTGAAGCGTGATCACAAAACAGAGTGCTTTGTCTGCACATCAAAACTTAAGGGCTGAAATCAGCCTGGAATGCTAACAGCCAAATATATCCCTTATGTAGTGTACCTGGGGAAAAAGCTCCTCTGGACTACCCTAAAAAAACCAACCAATCACAGCTAGTTTTTCTGACATTAGGTTAGATCTTAACCTGGAAATACATATGAGTAGAGCCTAGAAAATAGTTGTTTCTAGAGATTAAAGCCTAAAGTAAAGTTTTGTGTATGACAGAAATGCCATGTTACCAATTAAATTGCTTTGAGTATTTGAAAGAGATAATGAGCTAATTCTAGTAGTCATATGTGTAAGATTCAATTATATTCTTTACACATGAGAATCTATTTAAACAGTGAAAAACACACATCCATGGTAATTAAGATATTTACATCTAAGTAAACTTTACATCTGTAATTTTAAATAACTTGAGCTTCTTTTAACATTTCACAACACTATTTGCTTTCTATATAAAGCTGAAACACTTTTTGTGTGCCCTCAAGGCATCTCACAGACTACTCAGTATTCAAAGACACAGTCACAATTTTAAATTACCGCACTGTTTACTTCAGGCATGCAACAAGCTAAGAGGCCCACATCCCCTGTTCACTTATCTGACCATCTGGTTTTGCTTCCAAGCTCTCAGGCAGTGCACCAGAACTAGCAGGAGCATCTGCCCACAATGCATCATGGCAGCTCGGACTGCTAGCTGGCATTTCTAGACTATCAGGACACGGTGAAATAATGCCCGTGCACCATAGCGATGGTTAGGGTGTCTGACATGCAGTGAACTGCCTAGTAGTGAAAGTCTCAATGATGAAGTTCTAAGGAGCAGGAACAATTCAGAGAAGACAAGGAATGTCACTGAAAATAAATAAAAGTAAAATCAACCAATCAATGACAAAAAAGCCCCCAAACACCAGAACACTGCATGGCACTTGAACAGTGAAAACTGTTTTAAAAAATTAAATTTTGCATCTTTCAGTATGCTAAAGAAGAGCGGTAAGAACAACCAGTGACGCAGTACAATATTGGAAATGTACAGATCACAACAGTATTGACAAGTCTATGCTTTCAGTTAGAGGCTGACAGAAGTAGGACTTGCACAGATGAGCTCTTGGTAAGTAGGACTGACTACAAAGTCAGTAAGAAACTCCTCTACAGAAAAAAAATAACAAAAGCCCCTACTGAGACTAAGAGACCCTCACAAGAAGACAAAACTCTAAAACATCTTCAAAGCCCTTTTGATATTTAGTTCAAAGGCTGGGGTTCAGGTTTTGTCTGCACAAGTATGACAAGCAGCCTTGCAACCACCACCTACAACAAGGTTATGTACTAGGCTTGAAATAGAGCGCTTTTATTACAGTTGTGATAGCTCTTTATGAAATTTAATCCAAATACAAGTATACTCTGAACAAAGAATACCTCCACAAGGACTACACCTACCTAACTAAATCAAGTCAACCATTTGAGAAAAACGCAAAGCACAAATTGCATCTAGATCAGACATCCAAAACCTCACCTTAAGTATTTTAACTCTTAAGGAAAAAGTAAAAGGCATTCACCACAAAACTGAGGTAAAAGCTGCATTTCTATAGGTTAGATAAGAAAACTCTTTGGCATAAAAGCCAACTAATCTTACAATCTACACATTTTGTTGGACAAGAGATTGCAATTAAACAACTTAAATAACCTTTTAAAGTCTATACAATTTTTTACTTCGAAACAAGAGAAATCTGTTTCCGACACAAGTATGAGTCAGGCATGGCCAAATTATTCATCGGTGGTTTACTCCTCATACCCACCTAGGTCAGATGAGTGCTAATACTGGAAAAAGGCCACTGGAAGAGTGGCTTTACCTAAAGCTTCATGAGGTTTACCCAGTAAAGCACTTAAAAGCAAAGGTTGCCAATAACTTGTATAAGAAAAGAACACAGTTCATCAACAATCATATGAACCAGTACTTGGAACAAAGGGAATGCTTTACCAAATATACCTGATTGGGATGAGACATAACAGCAGGTATAAGGTAGTGCTGACCCCCTTCAGGAGAAAAACCAACCAGCAAAACCTGAAACACACTAAACTTGGGAAAACCCCACAACTGTAGCTAGCGGTTATATTCAACAAGGATGCTTTTGTAGCTTTCAAAGCAATCACAAGAGAGATGCACACCACAAACAGAAGTGGAAATGAAAATCAAATCAAAACTCACTGTGGTTAAATGATAGGCTGATTTGAACAAAAGAGAAAATCTCAGAAGAATTCATCTTTAATAAGTCAACAAAAAGGGCATCCAACAATAGCAGGTAAAGTGCAAGTCACCTGAAGCAAGTAACGAAAGAACTAGGAAAAAAAACCCAATACAATGTCTAAGACTTAAATACAATCTTACTACTTTGGTTATACATGAGCTTCAAATTACCATAGGAAAGTAGCCTTAAGACCCCTTATTAAAAATATGTGAAACAAATAAAGATTAAGACGTTTAAGAACTAAATGGAGAATACTGGGAGATATCTGCTGTTACGTGATGGTATTCTATTTCATCCATCATGTCCTATATGCATATTAAAAATTAAGAGGATGAGAGGTGAGCAAAGAAAAGTCAATACTAAGAAAAGTAAGGAGACCACATGCAGGAATTCCTGTGAAAGCTGCTCATTAACAGCAGCAATGCTCAAAGTGACCATGTCCACATTCATTTGAAAAACAAGGTCACATGTAGGCACTAGACCTGAATTTATTTTAAGTGGATCAAAGGAAATACGAATTTTAATACAGGTAACACTTTCGAGCAGATTCCTTTACCACTAAAAATGTGTGTGTTCTGCATCAAAGTTTATCATAAAAAAGATGACAAATGCCTTAAGTTTATTGTTTACACATTTGTGAACAGTCAGCTGCAGCACTTTGCATACTGCTACAAGTTTCCTGTTCCTTAGTGAAAAAGGGAAAACACAAACCTTTTCAACAAAGAAAGTTGCAATGATTGTGGAATGGGTTACTTCCCATTAATTTGAAAACTAGCTGAAGTGTACAGTTGTAGCGTTTTTCTAGACCAGTGATGACTCGGGGTTTGTAACAGCACCATGTGACTGCAAATAAAAACCTGGAAGATTACAAACCTAGATAAAGCAAAGAATGCTTCTTATAAAGAACACTGAGCCAGACGTTTCCAATGATGGAATTATGGGAGGTAAGAGAACCCATTCACACCCTTGCTACAAAATTTTAATTAAAAAAAAATATACATATGTGTTGTTCAAAATATTTTGCAGTCATTGAGCACTTATAAAAACCAAAAAGCTAAAGAGTACTCACGGCTCCTCCTCACATATCTCTAGCCTTCTAAATAAAGAATATGCAGGCTGTCAGAGTCTTTAATAAACACACACTCACGTGAAGTGCTTTAGAAGTGAGTGCTCTCCTACATGCATGCAGAGTAAATGTAGTCATTCAAAGTGACAAATACTTAAAATTCAATGGGTAAGGCATACAGGGCATCCTTGAAGGCTCCAGAAAGATCTGAAACAGATCTCATTTACAGTCTAGATAGTAAGTCAGCTCCTCCTTTGGAGTAATTGCACAACAGCTTATTATAGCTATCAGCTTAATCATGAAATATTCCAAGCAACAGTAACACCTTTCATTAGTAAAGCAAAATAATCTGCTATTACTTTAGCAAACAAGGTTCAGTCCGCATTTGGATAGCTTTTCCCCACTTGCAGCTTTTGGTCCATCCAAACTAAGCACCGTATAATTCCAATTACTGGTGTCTTCTGACTGAACAACACAGCTCTACTAAGCTGATCCTTCTAGTACAGGTTCAGACTACACATACCCTTAAAGATTTATGGGATACAGAGCACTGGAAGTCAAAATTAAACAAAACATAGAGGTGGTGTGTCAACAACATCAGGCAAATGAGGAACCGAAGGGCATGGACCTTTTACCTTGGGAAGCGCAGTAGGTGAACAGAGCTCTCACTGCTGCAGAGAAGATTGCTGAGACTTTATTAAGTGTAAGAGAAGACTTTATACAGCATGAACTGCAAGGGGCCCGCTGATGTCCCCTTGCAGCTTTCTAGCAACAAGGATTTTGATTTCAAATGCTTCCCTTTTTCAGTCACTAGCAGAAATCTTTACTATTAAAAGCATCATTGCTATACCAGGCCTTCATGCAATAAGGGTCCCCAGGTAACATCACCACTGATTAATCTCTTGGAAGTCTTATGATGCAAAGAATTAAAAACACCACTGTGATTTGTCAGCAAGACGTGCACACACACCTCATACCATATACCCACTCCTTGTCTCTGAGGGGATGGCATATAATACCCATATAATACCATTGGGGGATTTGGAGAAGCTTAAGAACATGCAACAAAGTACACAGGAATGAAAAAAAAAAATCTCAACTGATGTTGTTACTGTGGTTAGACATAAACTGCACAATTTGAAGCCTGGCCTCAAAATCCTGGAACACTCATTCAGTAAGCCAAATTCATAATTGGAAGCCAAATACCGGATCCAGTATGTAACAAGTCTCCAAAATTCACCCACTGGGCACTATTTGTATCTAGAAGCATTGGCTATGCTGAAAATCAGCCTGACCCTCTGCTGTTTTGCAAAAATTTAAGATTTTGAAAAAGAATATTGGACGATCTTCTACAACTTAAGAGGAAATGTCCTATAATGCACACAAACACACACAGGAAAATAACTTAGAGGAAGGGGAGGCTGGATTAACTGTCAACAGACAAATCTTTGCCTACGAAATGACTATTTCTGAATTTTTATAGGCACTAAACCAGTAACCAATTTTCTGTCCATCCCAAATTTTAAGCTGTACCAACAGAGAACTTGGACACTAGAGCTAACAATCAACCTAATGAATTATGACAGATATGACCCTGTGATACCAGAACCTTTTACTCACAGACAGCTGCCTAGGCCAGGGTTGTACCATTTGTGACAGTTTGCACATTTTTTTTTTCCCAAGCTGTTTTATTTCCACATGACTTTCGCTACCATCATTAGTTTGTATAGATCAGCATCTGCTGCATCAACTCAGCTTTTGGACTACATGTTCTTCCTCAGAGTCTGGATGTTACACACAGTACTGCATAGAAACAGATGCTGCAGTTGTGGATAGGGCCCAAGGATCTAAAAAAAAAAAAAACCCCACCCCAACTACATGAGATCAATTCTCATTTCTGTTCTAATTGCTAGTAAAAATGTTTGGTAACTCCTGTAAAAAGCTTGATGTTGCAAACTACCAGATATTTTAGTGCAATTGTTACTGAAAATGCTCTCACTAGGTGTGTTTCATTGATTAGGAAACAATAGTAGCATCCAGGGAGAAGATAAATGATGTTTTCTCATATTACCTAACAGGATAAAAGAAACTACTTGTTTAAGCTCTTTTCAAAGACACTGGAGTTCCTGAGATTCAGAGAACAGTGTACAAGAACAGACAAACTGAATCATCCTAACAGACAACCTCAACAGTTGTTAATATAATACAAAATGCTCCTAGCTGCCACAGAAAAATTCAGTTTTAAACTAGGAAAAAAACACCCAGGCATCTACTTTGACCTCTTTAAGATTTCTACCATTCATGGAATGTTACCAAATCATTTTTCCTAAGAAACAGAAGCAAGCTGGTCACCTGACATTCCAGTGCTCCTCACTGCCACTAAATAGATCCAGTGACTTTAGAAAAAGGGGTGTGGAAATTTGCTTTAAAATAGGTACCGTTTAAACTCAGATGTACAGTACTCCCATTCATGGAAGAAAAGTGAATCTTCCATATTTGAATAAGTTTGATAACAAACACTTAAACACAGTTCTTAAAAGAGCACTGTAGCTAGATTAAGTCCCTAATGAAAGTAGTTTTGAGAGCCCCTCAAATGCAGCGTTAGGATGCTCTGAGTAGTCTGCTGTAAGATTTGCCATTGTCTTCCAGTCTTACAGCTCCCACAAACTTGCAACCTTCCCACAAAGAGCAACAATAAATGTTAAAGAGTATCTTTACAAAGAGAGCATCTTAATGTAACATCATATAGTATCACAGAGGAGCTGGGAAAGGGATAACAGCACAAGTCAAACCATCGGAGCACATACTATACTTTGGTAGTTGTCCAGTAACAAGACCTGGCCTTTAACTAAACATTTGCTTTTTTAAACGCTTCTCTTCTAAAGTACCCTACTCCCAGAAACCCTAACTCATCTCAGTGGTCAGATCTTTAAAGAGCAGTAACATAAATGCTTTCAAATGATAATCAGGCCTGCTACTGTAGCGTTGCTTAGGGCACCAATAACCCCTTAAAGGTTGCAATGCAGCTCCTGAAGGAAAAAAGTTCCTTTTCCAGTATAGGAGACACAGGATCTGTTCGACTAAACCCAGGGAGTCACACGTTGGCTCTTCCCAGTGTCCATAAAATGCAGTGCTGCGCACAAGCAGGACTTGGGCCTGGGCACACTGACGTTGTGAGGGATGTCAAGAGCTTCTGGGTCAGAAACCACCAGACCAGAGCGCTGGACACCTGTACTTAGCCACTGCCACAAAGCAACGCGCTTTCAAGTAGTTGGAGGGAAGAAGGTTGTGAAGTGCGATGTCTTGCCAGTAAAGACATCTTGCACCCTGTGCCCGGTAAACCGGACATCACGATGACCAGAAACTAAAGCAGAGGACCAGGAACTGCGGCTGTTGAGTCAGGCGGCCCCTCGGCGCGTCCGCATCGCCACTACACATGGCAGCGCAAGCAGCCGGTAACCGGCACAGCGCGGCCCCGGGGCTGGACGGAGCGGAACACGAGAGCAAATCGCACCGGCTCCGCACGCTTCGGCAGCGTCCACGCTCGTCCCGGCGAGACGCGGCGGTGAGAGGAGAGTGTGTGGGCATCTCGGCCAGAGGATGCTTAGCAGCGGGCAATTCCCGCCTCCAGCGTGCCCGCCATGGCCGTCTCCAGCGTTCTGCCCACCCCGTTCCGCGCCCCGAGGCGGTGGCGCCCACCCGCCCGCTTTCACTTTCTTTTCTCGCCCAGCCACCGCCTCCCGGGAGCGCGGCCCCGGGCACCCGTGGTGGTGCAGCCTCGGCCGCCTCCTCCGCGGCTGAGGGCTGCGGGGCAGCCCCCGGCCAGGCTCCCCCTGCGCCGCAGGGAGGCCGGGCACCCGCTCTCCCGCCTCTGGAGCGTTGCGGGGAGCGGGCTCCAGCACCGGGCGGGCAGGCAGCCGGTGACGGCGGGGACAGCCCAGCCCTACCCAGCACCCTATGCACGAAGCACCCCAGCTCCAGGCCCGACGGGTCCGGTGCGGTGCTGCCCACAGAGGTGACCCCCCGCCCGCCGTGTCCGCGCCCACCTTGTAGGAGTCGGTGGCGAGGAGGATGTTGAACTCGGCCCCCGCCGCCGCGCACTCCATGTCGCCAAGCCCCGCACAGACAGGACCGGGCTGTGTCGCCGCCAAACGCTCGGTGTGGGGGGACCCTCAATTAATTCCTGTTTGA
>JAOXOE010000001.1:8771664-8803307 GCA_028565055.1 Phoeniculus purpureus
CAGCAGCTCCCTGTTTAACCACACAGGTCTTCTGGCTCCCTTCCTTGACTTCCTACCTGTTGGAATGCTCTTGTCTTTGGCCTCAAAGAAGTAATCTTTGAATGTTCACCAGCTCTCTTGGGCCCCTTTACCTGCCAGTACCCTGTCCCATGGGATTTCCCCTAGCAATTGTTTGAAAAGGCCAAAGTTGGGCCTACTGAAGTGCAGGGTTGTGATTCTGCTAGGGATTCTGTTCCTACCACACGAGACCCTGAACTCCACCATCTCATGGCCACTGCACCCAAGGCTCCCTCAACCTTCACTCCTTCAGCCAGACCCATCTTGTTGGTGAGAAAGGGAGATTTCCAGTGTTGGCCAAGGAGGATCCAGTGGGCACAAGTGTGGACAGTGGGGAATAGGACCTGGCTGAGGCAGATTTTCTTAAGGAAAGAATGTGAGAAAAAGATGGTCACAGCACAGATTTCTCTAGCCCCTAGAGTCGCCCTGAAACAAAGGGCAAAAATCTTTGGTTGTGTCCTTATGGCCACATATCTCAAGGATGGCACAAACCAGCTCTATATTGCTGCCTTCCCAAATCAAAGAATCAAGTATCCAGATGAGAAGAGTGCTGCTGAGCACTGGCACGTTCTTGGAAGTTGCAGGTGAAAAGTATGAAGGAAGCTTCTAAAAACACAAGTCAGAAGTTTTGGTTTCTTTTTCCTTGCTCTCAATGCTGAACGATTCAGGTTAATACTTAAAGATGGCTAAGCAGCAAAACCTGGCCTCTGACTTTGTGGCAAATCTGATAGGGATTAAGACATCTTAAATACTGAAGATAAATGTAGATGACCCAGGATGATCCAGGATACCTGATGTGCAATTATGCTTTGATTGAGAGTCAGGCATTTACAGAAGCATCAGGAACTATCTTAAGACAGAGTCAAAGAGTAAGATACCAGACCAACTACCCAAGAGTCTGCAGCATGGTGCAGCACAGCATGACCAAGTTTCCCAACTTTATGGATTGCTTAGTCCTAATGAATAGGGGAAATAAAATGGCTACAGCTAACCTGCATCCTCAAGCAGGTGATGAACCCGATTTCTCTTAGCTATACACATCAAGACAGCACCTGTTGTCTTTCTTGCCTTCAGTGAAGGCCACACACACAGCAGCAGCAGGTGTGCAAGCAGAGCCAGAGCCCTCAGGAACTCACTTGACATCACAAAGTACTGTTCATCTCTAGTACAATAAATACTAGTAAAATAAGTAGTGCTAGCCTGTTAGCTGGCATTTCTGCGCCCTACCTATCTCCAGCCTGTGCTTGAGACGGGTTTGCTTGCAGGAGAGACCTTAGCAATGGAGATCCCGGAAACACACTATGAGCACTGTCTGCACTGGTAACTGGGGATTTGATGCTGTCAGATATCTCTTGGGCTTCAGTTCCTATGGTTTTTCATGCAGGTTTGTGGAGAATGTCTCCAGCATCACATCATGTATCAGACTTCATTTTCACTTGTAAGAGCTGTGTAACCATAGCCTGCTACCAGAAGAATTCATGCAGTATGAGGGGATTTTCATAAGCTTGCTGTGCTGATGGCTGTCAGAGAGATTGCTGCTAGCTGAGGCTATCATACCTGTAGAGACCTGGCAGATTTCCAGGCCCTTTGTTCCCTCAGTACAGAGGGATCAAGCACACTGCTTTTCCTGATAGCAGTGGTGATTGTTATGCAGTTAAGATAAAGCTGCTAAATCAGTCAAAGAGACTTCTTGTTTTCTCCCCCCAACTCTCATGAGTAAATAAGACACTGAGTATTGCAGTGCTGCCATCGTGAATGTGGTGCCAATTCAGAGGCAAAGACTGCTCAGCCCTTTGTGGGTGTCCAGGGTAAATGAGAGCAGCTGCTTGCTCCTGCTGCACAATGCTTTCCATTTCATCTCAGCTGCAGGACTCCAGCAGACATCAAAGCCAGCAGTACCCTGCTTCAACCCCTCCCTCTTGCAAAGGAAAACAAGCCTAATCCTAATGAGCCAGAGGGGCACATGCAGTTATTGTCCCATCATATAATTTTGCTCGCTGTGGACTACATGTCACACTCACCTTGGAGCTTGCAGAGCCAGGACACGGTAACGTGTAGCTGTGTAGAACACACACATCTAGATTGAATATCTACAAAACAACCATGCATCGGTTGATCTGTATTTTACCAGCTACAGTCCTGATGGCTACACTGGGTCTCCCTGTCTTCTGAAGGGCAGCACCCTGGGAACGGGACATACAAAAAAAGTGTGAGAGAAGGTTCAATCCCTATGGAAAATAGGGAAGTCTCTTTGGCTGCTCATTAAATTTAAGGTTTTGTTGAAGCAGCCAACCACGGTGTGCTAAGCCTTCCAGCTTTCAGTTGTTGGCTAGGTCTTTGCCATCAATAAGGCATACACAGATCTAACCCATTCCCACTCACACGTGTGCAAAAATACCCAGTCTTAGAACTAATTCATCCCAATGACCCTAACGGGACTATTGGTGACAAAGTCAGTTTATCTTAGAACTTCAGTTGATTAAGCAGAGTTGTGTTAAAAATAGTAAGTGTAAATGAAAAAAAAAAGCCTTCTAGCTGCATCATGTGTGAACTTAAATCCCAAAGAAGGAAGAGATTGAAAAGCACAACCTATAATTAGCAGGATCCTTTCTTAGGCAATATAGAAAGCCTCTGGCTAAAAGAAGCACACATCCAAAAAAGATACAGAGGCAAGCAGCGGCCCATTAGGTGTTAGGGGAAAACCCACATTACAAAGAAGGTCCTTCTGAAAAAAACCCTCAAACCTTCGTTCAACCTCTAGCTAGTACTCTAGGAGTACTAACATTAATCAGGTGACAAATTCTCATCTACTTTAAGCTAATTTTCAATATTTAAAATGCAGTAATAGAATTATTACCAAACCTTCTAAATATTGAGTGTCATGGTAATGTTGTACCAGTGATCCTATTATAGTTCAGCAAGATGAAATAACACAGCCTTCTCTCTCATGTATCTGTTAGGAAGAAAGCAAGGGTCCAATCGGTTTGGACCTGGCAACAAGAAAAATAAATTCCTATGTGCAGAAACAAAGACATTTTCTTTTCCCAACTCTTCCCAACTATTCATAGTGAGATATATACATATATAAATATATATAAAACACTTTACAAAACAAGCCATCTGCAACAACTGTCAGTTCAGGGCAGTACTAGGTAATAAGTGAACTCACTTCAAGGAGTGATGAGGATTTATGGTCTAAAAATCAGTATTTTGAATGTGGAACTGATGCAAACGAAGAGATCAGAGAGGATGTCACAAAAGTTGTTGTCAGGAGGGGTTCAAGAGGCAATAGACAGCACAGACCACTTATAAATAATACCTCCTCAGATGTACCTGTCTCAGTGCTTTAAATCTCAGTAAAAGCATTGCAATCGATACACACACAGCCTTTCCACGAGAGTCACTTTTAGCTCAAAGCTATTCTATAGCAGAGAAAAGAGATCACAGAACATTAGGAGTTAGAAGGGACTCCACAATCCCCCTGGACAGCCCCTTCCAGTGCTCTGTCACTGTGAAGAAATTCCTTCTCATATTCACATAGAACCTCCTATTTCCCAGCTCACACCCATTGCCCCTTGTCCTATCACTAGAAGACATTGAGAAGAGCCTGGCTCCATCTTCCCCAACACCCACCCTTCACATATTTATAAATATTATGAGGTCATCCCTCAGTATCCTTTTTTCCAAGCTCAAGAGACCCACCTGCCTCGGTCTTTCCTCATAAGGGAGGTGTTCTACTCCCTTCATCTTTGTGGGTCTCTGCTGGACTCCCTCCAGCAGTTGTGTCCTTCCTGAACCAAGGGGCCCAGAACTGGACACCATATTCCAGATGTGATCTCACCAGGGCAGAGTAGAGGGGGAAGAGAGCTCTTGATCTGTAACCACCTCCCTTTATCACAATTTTGTTTTTATTGTTAATACATCCAATGAAGCTTCAAGACCCAATTCAAACAGCTGAAGTGACAGAAGATATAATGATAGAACTAATTTTATGATGGTAACAGAAGTGCAAACAGCACAGATCTACTAGCAGCATGTGCATGCGCTGGCCCATGTGCTTATGAACTCTACCTAACATGTGGAAAGAGCTGGGTCAGTGACACTCAACACCAATCTGCCTGGAGATCTTTGTGTGTGAAGCTAAGAACCCCTTTGTCAAAATAATTTGTCAGTTTCACTAGTCCTTTATATCATAGGTCACTGTTATTAAAAAAGGAAAAAAAATCACCTAAAATGCCTCACTTCTGGACTTCATAAAGATATTATTCTTCCTAAATCCCATGCCCCATTCTTGTCCTTCTGAGAATTTCCTCTTGGGCTGCAGAAGGTCCAGAAGACATGAAGGTCCTGAGAAGACTACATTAAGGTTAGATAGAATTGAGCACTGCATTTCTTATCTTCCCTCATGGGCCTTTGTAAAGCTGGGACTTCTCAGCTTTGAGAGAAGCTTACAAGGGTTCTTAGTCACTGTATATAAATATTGGAAGACTGAGTGTCAAAAAGAAAGATGATCTCTTTTCACTGGCACCCTGTGCTAGGACAAGAGATAATGTGTGTAAGTTGGAGCACAAGAAGTTCCATCTCAATACGAGACAGAATTTCTTCTCTGTAAGGGTTATTGAGCACTGGAACAGGCTGCCCAGGGAGGTTGTGGAATCTCCTTCTCTGGAGACTTGGAAGTTCCTATGTAACCTGTCTTATTTTCTATGATCCTGCTGGAGCAGGGGAGGTGGACTCTATGATCCCTGGAGGTCTGTTCCAACCCTCAATGATCAGTGCATCTGTGTAACAGCAAGTAGTGCTGAGGAAACAGCAGCAGCTTATGCTGTCAAATCACTTATTGCAGAAACAAGGAGGAAAAGAAGAGCATTGCACTCCTTTCCTTTTTCACGAGGAAATTCAAATCATGGACAGTTGTAAGTAATAAACTTCCCCCATGGGCTGGCAGAAAAAAATGCCAGGCAGCACCAAGCAGCTTTAGTCTGCAGGAGTGATAGGTAGTCCTCTGCAAAAAAACCTCGAGGCATCATGTAAAAACCCTTCTGTAGCACAGATAACTCCTTCAGCTAGCAAGGTCAGCAACAACTGAAGTTGTGTCTGTTAGCTACAAAGCCAACACATTTGCATCACTGTTAAAGCAGTAAGGACTCAAGGCACATCCTTTCTGTACCAATCAAACTTTATTATACTCTCTGGAGTGGAAGTTTAGCAACAGAAAGCCAGCAGCTCCAGGACACTGAACAATTATATGCACTGTTGTATCCATTTTCATCCTAAACAGGATAAATAACCCTCCTTCCTGCCCCAAACAACCACTGACTAGATTGTCAAAACAAACATTTTCTGAACCATTCACAGAGAGGCAGATCTCTTATTAAAGAAATCTATATTATAACAATCAACTATTGCTCCCATTGAATAAGCTGAACATCAATGATGTCTTTGTCATATTCAGATATCTCCAGTTAGGTCTTTTCACACATTTCATATTTCTGCCCAGGCTTGTTAGAACTAAGGAAGCTGCAGTCATAGCCAAATGCTGTTGCCTCTTACCCATTCCTTCTGTAAGGCTAATTTAAGAACCTATTAGGGTCAGTGTCCAGACAATCTTGATTACTTGCTCCTCAGAAATTAATAAAGCTGCACAACTTTGAAAGGCATGTTTTGGGACAGCACAGTTCAGCTGGGGCATCTGAGACTTTATGTCAAACCATAGTACCAAATGGAAGTTTGTCCAAAGCATTATCAGTTATTATTGAAGTAAATCCTAATGGTGCCATGCTGTTGGCGATACGATGTACAAGTGTTACCTTGCTTTTACATTCCTCTTTGAGTTGAGCATGTTCCTGGACTTTCAGATATTGCTTGATTGGTTGTGCAGTTTGGTGTCCTTGTACACAAACCAAATATTTCCTCCCCATAAAACCATGTTGAGCAAGCCAAACACCTGCAGGTTAAGAACAAAAATCAAAGGCATCTGGGTTTTGGATTCACTGGTTTTGTTTGTAAGAGAAGCACCAAACAACAAAAGAAACCCCATCCCACAACAGATTATTACTTCAAGGTAAGCAAGAAACCACCACTATATTTAAACCATGTGGAAATCATAGGTGACAGAGTATTACAAGCCATTTTGCTAGACTTCTTTGGGCAACACCATGCTCAGTTTACTGTCCACTATACCAAACTGATCCAGAGATAGATCCTACAGAGATCTTTGAGGAAATCATTTGGCTTTTAAAGGAAAGATTTGGTTGCTGTTTTACCACAGTATTAATGGGCTTGAATGACTCATCATCCATGAAGCAGTCTTAACACATGAGGCAACATTCAATCGGAAGAACAGGGCTCTCAGGTGCCATAGGCCCTTTTCCAACACACCTGTTGTACAGATGTGGCAGAAGACATACATACCACAGACACATTCAGACTTTTCATGCTGGAGACTGAAGCAAAGCGACAGGTTGTGGCTGGTGCTTTACAAGCTGCAATTCCCAGAATCATGTTGGCTCCTGTGGACATTTTGATGTCAGCAAGTGTTGCTGCCCAAGCAAAAGTACCGGCCAGCCAGAGAAAGGCTGTTATGACTGTGACAGCCAAATCCTACAAAAGAGAAGCACTTGTTACTAGGCTAACAAAAGTTGCATCATTGTACATAAGTTGTATCATTGTACATTGACATAACAGTGTCAACCCTATCACCGAAATCATATCAATGCTAATGATCACAAGCAGATTTAGCCATTAACAACTTTGTAATTGTAACGCTGGTTATGAGCTGTGTTGCTACTCAGCAACTGAACTGCATGCCTTTTGCATCTGTGAAACCTAAGTAGCTTTTACCCTTTGTAAGGAGTTAGCTTCTAAAAATCAGATGCCTAACACTTTTAAAAACCTAAGTCCAAGTTAACTAAAGTGAGAGTGACAGGAGAAAATGTAGATTGTTTAAATATCTACAGCTGATGTGCTACCATTTGGTTTTAAAAGGTCTGTTATTTAGGATTCTGTGACCTGCACACAATCCTAGATGTTTAATTCTGAGGATCAAGGCACTGGCAATTAAGGTGACTGAAATTCACAAGGTAACTACTTCCCTCTGCCAAGCGCATCTGCACAGCAGGTGTTTTACACAGAGAAAATTCAGAACTACCAGAAGAGGTTCCACCTGTGGAAAAACTGTATATTCAAGGGCATGATACATAAAAGTCGTGAAGACAGTGCACACTGAGAAGCTGCAACTTCATTCCACTCTTTGTGTCACTAACTGCATAATGCATGATGCCACAGATGTTCTAGGGCTTTGGGTCCCCTTTTCTGCTAAATGGCTGTTGCAACCAACTCCAGATTCTAGTGTTTATTGTTCATGCTCCTAGTAGCTTTTGGAGTCCCTGAGTAGTCATGAGATATTCATATACTCACATTAGCAGTATTTCTCATCTCTTCGTGGTTTCAAAGGCAAAACATAAAAGTTCTCTTAGTATTACTTACAGTTAGCGGAAGCTTTGTGTTTTGCTGATACACATGTTTATATCCAATATACACCACAAGGGCAGCAAAGCTGTAGAGGAATGCCAGCACTGCGAGCGTAACAAAGAACTGTGCGGAAGAGGAGAAGTTGCCCACAAGGTAGACATCTGTCCAAGTACCACCACAGTGGTTTGGGTCTGGTGCACTAAATACAACAGTATTCAACCTGCAAAGAGTATAGCCTTCATGTAGCTAGAGTTTGCTACTGTGGAAACACAGGCATGCTTCACACTAACAGAGCCTCAGCATTCTCGTGTAAGTTTACTCTAACAACTATTTCTATTTTAATAAAGCATTAGCTGTACAACTGAAAGGTACAGCTAAGATATCTGAAAATTGTTCCTTACCCTATATCAAGACATACAAGAGCAAACTCACAAGCAGCTTAATCTTACGTTTAGAGCAACTGAAGAAAAACAACCCAGTTTGAATTAGACTTGGCTATTTTAGACTTAACAGTATTTTGGAGACTAGCAGATAAATATAAGGAGATCAGAACTTACAAGACACCAAGCTGTCTTGCAGCTGTAAGAAAACACAAGCACTGAATCTTCGAGCACAGGACGTTAAATAAAACCCGTGACCAGCAGCATCTGTCCAGTGATCCGAACAAAATCCTGCTGTCTCCAAATGCTGTTACAGTGCTGTGTTTTAGGACCAAATTCTAGAGTTCTGTAGCAGATTTTACTAGCTGCCCTCTGAATCCATTTCTGTACTTACACCAATGCTTACTGAACACTAACTCCGTGCTTATTGTAACTGTGCGGCTGTGAGGACAAAAAGGAATCCTTCTCCTCCATGTGCCCCAGGGGAGGAGCTTGTCTCCGAAAGAGCACTGACAGTGCAGTATTTAGTTTATGCATACACCCAACACACTCACCAAGATCATAACAGAATAAACTGAAGAGTATTTTCCATTCAGTCTCTAAACAAAAGTATGATACCACCACCTCCAAAGTAATCTTATCTACTTCTCCAAAGCAGCTACAAGCAGGTGAAGAGATAAGCAAAGCAAGTAATCATAGCTGCTTATTACCTTTGGTAACAGTCACACACTGCTAGACTAGAGCTTGAAGTAGGGTGATGCCGAGCAGTAACACAGCTTGTTGTTTCAACCTGCTTTCTATAGAGCACTTGACAAGCACAACACTTTGAACAACTATAGCTCTAGCGATTTGTTTAGTTACTATTGCAGAGGAAGGGAGAGATTCCACATATTAGTTCAGATATCTGCAGTAAACACAGATTTATGAGGAGACAAATGGGTGAAAGGACAAGTAGGGGAAAGTGAATAAGAAGTAATTAGTGTAGGAGTGGCAACTGAAGAGCTAATACTCACCTGAACGGGTAAGCAAAAGCAGCTGTTACTGTTTTGTTTACCACACCTTTGCAGGAAACTAGAAGGGTAGTTTCACCTCGAAAGGTTCCACATGTGGCAAATGCAAAGATGGAAAAAATCTACAGGAGTGGATACACAGCTGTATTAGTACACACCACTAGAGCTCAAAAGAAACAAGCTTTTACCTGAAAGAGCTGATGAAAGCCAGAAATAGGGACTAAGCTCACAATGGGAAATTACAAAGCAGCATCAAGAATAACAGAAGTGTTGAGTTTCTATAGCCCAAAAACATGAGCACCACCACTAACAAGTAAATCTGGAAGTTCTTTCTGTTATAGCTCCACACTAAAGCTTTTTCACACTAAAAACCACCACACTCTTTCAGTTCATTAAGGAAGTATTTTTAGGAGTTTCAGAATCCTGCAAGCACTGCTGGAGTCTCCATGCACAAAGCACATCAGCTTGTCTCTCTAAGCAGCCCTTGTTTTCCATCAGTTCACTAGCAAACCCCTACTATCCTGAAAGACAGAATACAAAGCAGCATAAAGTTACTATGACAGATTAACACAGAGACTCCATCTATCTGCAGAACTGCTTCCTTCCCTCACAGTCAGAGGCACTGGCTGAAGAGCAGCATTGGGTTGAAGCACCTTGCATTGAACACCCACTGCCATGAGGCAGAAAACAAGCAGCCCATCAGCACACACCTTCTTCAAGCCTGCCCAGCTAAGACACAGAAGGAAAGCCAAGCCTGGGAAAGAAACAGCCCTACTGTAAGAATGAGGCTTCCCATTAGTACCTCCCTAGAGTCACTCACCCACTCAAGGACCTTAATGAAGCCCAGAGGCTCTAGGAGCAAACCAAAGTCCACTCTCAAATCAACCATTATGACCAGCTAACAAAAACCACCACCCATCCACAACTGCAGTCCTCCCCAGGCACCTCCTTATAGGGGCACCCCCTTGACACACCCCTGCTGGGGTCCTGCTGCAGCAAATCAGAGGCCAGGGAAGGCTGGACCAGTGGGAGGGGAGTGCCCAGCTGTGTGGGGAGGATACTACTGCCATGGAGGATCTTGACTGCGGGATGGGGAAGTAGCCCAGTAACTGCCATAATCAGAATCAGCTTGGGCCACTTTGTGGAGTGAGTCCTTCCTTGGGAGGCTGAAGGAGCTGTGATGGCTCCTTACCTGTGAAGGTAGAAGGTGCTGCCACAGTAAAGGCTCTGAGTACTCGTGGTCAAGCTTTCAAGAGGAATGGAAGGTACCAGGCAGAGGACAGCACACTTTGGAGGACCATCTGTGCTGTGCCTTGATTTTGGGTGTTGTGATTTCATTGATTTTATTAGGGAACAAGACAAAGGCTCTTGACAATTCTTACGCAATGGAAGCTCGCTGTTTGGTTTTTAAGCTTTAAATAATTTTTGTAACTGTTCTCTATTGTTGTTATGTTAAGCTTCAAGCTAAAGCTATGCTGAAGAGTGCCCTCAGCCCTCCATGACTTGACAGCACGGCTAGCCAAAGCAGCAAACAGACACAGCCCTCACTGCAGCAGTTTCTTGGCTCTGCTTCCAGAACTTCTATAGGCTTGTTCTGGGATTGCTGAGGGATTCCTGGGAAACCTCTGAGGAACATGGAGCATCTGTCAAGGTATCTGATGTTGCTTTTAAGAAGGAATAGAAATGGGAGGCTGTGAGAACTGTCAAGATTTAACTGTTCTAGTATTTTCTGGCAAACTCTGTGAGCTGCAGCTAGTCAAAGAATGCTAGGAGGTTTTTGTCCCAGCTGAGCCCTGTTACACCTGCCAGGCTGTTAAGATCAACTTGCAAATTAGTAATGAATTAATTAGAAGTGCTGAGCAGCTGGGTTGTCTATTGTGAGTCTCCAAGTTTGTCAGTACAAAACACACCTGGTGCTCAGTGCACTGAAGGGTGAGAACACCTGTGTGGCTGCCTGTGCAGCTTTCCTTGGCAGAGTGAGGCCATTCTGTATGAGCCCGGGAGCTGGAGACAGGGTGTCAATCCTCCCAGGACATCAGCAGGAGCTGTAAGCCGGATTTTGGTGCTGAAGTTCATCCTTCCCAGACACAGTGGAGCTGAACGGTGGAGGTGAGTTAGGAAACAAGACCAGGGCAGAGCTGTGCAGGTGGTCTAGGGTGTCTTTTATGGGCATGTTGCAATGGCAAATCTGAAATGTGCTTCAATTTGGGCTGTGCAGGTTGTGTAAGAGCAGAGTCCAGTGGGGAAGTCTGTGGAACTGAGAGTGTTTTTTCCATATTTCTTGGTGGTGTTTCTGAAGCACCTGATGAAGTGCACTCTGACCATGTAAGGGTCTGTCACAGGTTTCAATTAGCAGTGTCTAACCTAGGAAAATCTACCCTATGGGAGGCTACCTTTGCTCCCTACTCTCCAGACAGCACAGGAATGTCACCAAAAAGCCAACCCCATGATCCAGACAAGCAGTATTGAGCCAACTTGACTAGCCTAGCTGCCTGGCTAGTTAATGCCTTTAAGGAGTAAAACAGGTATGTAAAAAAAGAGAGAGACCAATATTAAATATGGAATACCTATTTGCTCATCATCTACACATCCTCCACATCCAAGATAAACTGTTCTGTGTATGCGTCATGAAATTGTGGTTCAGTCTAAATGAACCAAACCTCCTGCCCCCATCCAATTTATCTCAGTGCTTTATTTTTCCCTCTGTCTTTCTTCTTTCTCATATTCTGCTTAAACCCTATAAGCTATGTATCTCCCTAAAAATACATAGAGGTATGTGTTTGGTTCCTCTCCTTCTCCACTTGTCAGTTAAAATTCATTATTTAAAGAATTCTCAGCCCTGATCAATCTATTTTTTTTCTTCCCCCCCCCAAGTCTGTTTGGTTTCAGATGTCTGGTACAGACGTGCTCTGAACTACACGCTGTGGTCTAGCTGTGGGCTCCCTTAATTCAAAATCGGAAAAGGCTCTTAATTTTTCACTCTATAAAACTTATCTCTCCGCTGAGGTTAAAAGTATTTTGGAACAGTTTTGCTGGTGGATTGCATTCCAAAGTGATGCCAAACACTTTAAATATAGATAGAAGTTCCACACAGCTAATTTCATAATCTGAAACCAATTCTGAATCAACTCTTTGCAAGGATGAATTTAAGCAGGTAGACTGTATTCTGTTTAAGTGCGTCAAAAAAGCCCACTGCAGAAAAAGAGAGTTATTTGCCTTGGAAAATCAGTTTGGCTCCGAGAGGAAGTGACTGAAGATAAAAATTATATAAGAAACGGGAGAAAGGACTAGTTGGTAATAATGAATATAGATGAGAAGGCAGCCTATTGCACAAAAATGATAAGAAAGTAAAGGGACCAAAGGAACAGTGTATGGTCTACAGCCTGGCAGACAACAGCAATGCTTTTCGAGACACCGGAGAAAGAGGTTATACCAAAATGAATAGACAGTAAGGATGCAAACCACCAACAACAAAGCAAAAATTAAGAGAGGACAAAAAAAGGCAGGACAGACCTATATCATAGTGTGCATTGGGGGAAAGCAGAGAAGTATTAATATGCTAATCATGTAATAAATCCTTTCCACTCCAGCAGGGCTCAGGGGAATGTTGAGTCACATCTGCTGCAGCTTTTACATCAGCTGTCAATACCCAACAATCCCAGGTTGGACAGGGCTGATAAGGGAGCTCTCTTAATGTGAAAAATGATTGCTGGTCATCTTCGGAACGCTAGTCAAGATCCAGATGTCTGATGTGGTGGCAATAGAGGCCAATCTGTTTATTCCTAAGAAAACTGTGGGGTGACTGATGCAGAACCCTTAGAGATTGAGAACTAAATTAGAACAATATCGTTAATGTCGAGTTACTCGGTCATTAGGGAGTTAGTTTTTGCTGAAGCAGTGACGATCAAAAGGCCAGCTCGTAACTGTTGTCACTGTAATGTCGTTCTAAGTTCTGCAAGGTATCTGATCTGGTACTTGAGTGCTCTAGAAGGATATAAAACTGATGTGTAATGCTTCATTTAATTAGAAACTAGGCAACTGATCACCTTTAAACTGAAAATCAGTATTTTTAGTGTAAAAATGAAAATAATTCCTCAGTACACTGAATCCCAGTCATTGGAAAACAGAAAGAGAACACAACTGTGGGGTTTTATATTGCAGGGTTAATGGTGTCTGATGAGACTGTGGAAGACATCGGTGGGATTCCCAACTACCCTGGGGAGCCACATCTCCAGGAGATGGCAAAACCTTGAAGGCACTACTGAGAAGAGAAAGTGAGCTTGCCCTGCATGGCAGACTCAGGTACTAATACTTATGGGAAGTTAGTTCAATATACCTGGAAGATGAAGCTCATTTTCTTAGGCTGCAAGAACTTGGGTAGTCTAGCTTAGCAAACTTACGGGTAACTGAAGGTATTACTGCTGGCTTGAAGGGTGTAGACACAGGGAAGACTAAGACAGGTTGTGAGAGTTGGGGTTGTTCAGCCTAAAGAGGAAAAGGCTCCGGAGGAAGCTCACAGCAAACTTCCAGTTTCTGAAAGGGGCTTGTAAGAAGGCTGGGCAAGAATTGTTCAGTAGGGCATGGAATGGTAGGACAAGGGATAAATGATTGGGAAGATTTTGGCTGGAAATCAGGAAAAAGTTCTTTTATGTGTGGGTGGTTGATCACTGGAACAGGTTGCCTGGAGAGGTGGTTGAAGCCCCATCCCTGGAGATGGGCTTGGTGGGGCTCTGAGCACCCACCTTGGTCTAGTGAGTGATGTCCCTGATTGTTGCAGTGGGGTTGGACTAGATTCTCTTTGGAGGTCCTTTCAAACCCTATGATTCTATGGTTTGTATCGAAAGACAATTTTACCATAGAGATCACGGCACATGATCAAAAAATGTAATACGTGCTGAACAGTAAGTAAAAGATTCTGGAAATGTCTTCCAACAGAAAGTGCTGGAAGTTGTTTTAAGGAGGAGTTCGGAATATTTGCAGTATTGTCACTTGTGATAGCAGTGAAAAAAGGCTCGATGATTCATGACGTTCTTTTCTCATCCTAATCCCCTGCGCAGTCCAAACAAGGATTAATTCAGGGAAGTCCTGGGCTCTGCGCTTACAGATAAAGCAAGAGTGGCTGATTGAGTTAATCTGGCAGGGGAAGCACCATGGCACAGGGCTGCTCTGTCCACAGCACTGTCTGCTGTCTTTTACTAAAAGTCATTGAGACTTATTTCACCGTGCGTGCCGTTCATCTGGCATACCCAAGCAGGTTTTAAGTTCTATGGTTAATAAAAGTTAGATTTTCTGAGGCACTGTATGAAAAAAAACCCCACACTACCAGGCACTACTTACTGCCTTCATTTCATTCACCCAGAGCAGTCCTGTTGGTCTGCAGATTACTGGTACCCTTGCCACCTTGAATTTTAATTTTCTACCACTGCATCTTTAAAACTTCCTGTTCTTCTGCTTGATCCATCTGAGAGCCACTGAAGGGCGGCACCTCCACACCATTTCCGTGTACATTTCCAAAGGACAAGAGGGAAGCTAGCACTTCCCAGAGAGGCAGCAGCTCCTCTGGAGGATGCTTCAGAACAGAATTTGCTAGTAGCGGTCCTTGCATCCCAGGCAAGCTGGATTTCACGGGTCGTGACGATCTACAAATGAATCCTGTGGCTTAATTTTCGTAGCTTATCACTCCCTGTAGGTGTTAACTAGGCAGCTGTGGGACCTACTCTGTACAGGATGCTGATACGTGCCTTGTCCTGTAGGTACACTATGGAAAGTCATCACAGAAGTCAGAGTTCTGGAATGCAACAATAACCACAAAGAGCAAAGAGTATGCACATGGAATAAAAATTCTAAATTACACCGTAGGCTTGTAATTGTTCAGCCAGAATCAATTGAGTTGCTTGCCGGAAGGATTTTATCTGGGAGTGCTGAGGGGCTGCAGAACTGTGCAGACAGAAGCCTGTTCTACCATCTAGTGGTATCTTGTGATAGTGCACACGGTGGAAATTGCCTATCTTCAGGCTAGAGGTTATTATTAATTTAATAAATTATGATTAATTGATGTTTGTCATCTGTGAAACCCCTGAATGAAGTCAGGACACGAAGAAAGCCATAGATACTGATTTACAGTAGAAGGCATAGAGGAAAGGTGGCAGAACGTATGTCAGACCAACGGAGCTTGGTGTGGGTTGTCAGTAGTACCCCTGGATACACGTTAGTCTCTCTAAAGCCTAGTATTTTGCTACTACCTGTGATCCATACCTTATGACAAAACACACCTCTGCAGTTCTATTACTCTCCATCATCCTTGGGAAGATGTGCGGATCAGGATTGGTGCCTGAGGACTGGAGGAGAGCAAATATCACTCCAAAAAGGGTAAGAAGGAGGACCCAGGTAACTATAGACTGGTCAGCCTCACCTCCATCCCAGGAAAGCTGACAGAACAGTTTATCCTGTGTCTCAAGGCACATCAAGGACAGGAAGGTCATTAGGGACAGTCAGCATGGCTTCAGCAAGGGGAAGTCATGCTTGACCAACCTGATAGCCTTTTATGAGGGTGGATAGATGATGGCAGAGCAGTGGATGTGATCTATCTTGACTTCAGTAAAGCATTTGATGCAGTCTCCAACAGCATCCTCGCAGCCAGACTGAGGCAGTGTGGTCTGGATGATTGGGTAGTGAAGTGGATCGTGAACTGGCTGCAGGAGAGAAGCCAGAGTGGTGGTCAGTGGGGCAGAGTCTAGTAATCATAGAATCATTAGGAATTGGAAGGGACCTTGAAAGATCATCTAGTCAAATCCCCCTGACACAGCAGGATCACCCAGATCAAGTCGCACAGGAACATATCCAGGAGGGCTTTAAATGTCTCCAGTGAAGGAGACTCCACGACTCCCCTGGGCAGCCTGTTCCAGTGCTGTCACCCTCACTGGGAAGAAGTTCCTTCTGATATTTATATGGAGTGTCCTATGTTCCAGCTTACACCCATTGTCCCTTGTCCTATCACTGGATGACATTGAGAAGAGCCTGATTCCAGCATCCTCCTTCTCTGGAGACGTTTAAAACCCACTTGGATGTGTTCCTGTGACTTGATCTAGAGGATCCTGATCTGGTGGAGGGATTTGACTAGATGATCTTTCAAAGTCCCTTCCGATCCTTAATGTTCTGTGATTCTGTGGTTACTAATTTACTTTTTAGTGAATATAGACATTGGAAAACTACTTCCCTTTCCCCTCTCTTCATTTTCTGACAACTAACCTAGTAAGTTCAGTTTTATATGTTCTGGTTTCTACTCTGACAGAGTTAATTTTCTTCCTGGTAGCTGGTGCGGTGAGGAAGGTCATACTCAGGATTAGCATATTGCTGATAACACACTAGTTTAGTTGGTGCTAAGTAGTGCTTATACTTAAAATCAAGGATTGTTCAGCTTCTCACACTGGGTGTTCACATAGCCAGGTCAGCTGATCCCAGTTAGCCAAAGGAATATTCCAGACAGTATGACATCACGCCCAGTACATGAACTGGAGGGAGCTGACAGGTGGTGAGCATTGCATTGTGCATCGCTTGTGTTTCTTGGGTTTTATTTCATTCTCTTTTTGTTACCTTCCTTGTCATTCCCACTTCAAAGAATATCACTTCACTTATCAAACTGTTCGTAACTTATGACTGTTACTTGTTTTCATTTCTTCTCCCCATCCCAATGACATGAGGGCAAGCTGCATAGTGCTTGGTTGGCAGCTGGGGTTAAACCGCAGCAGCACGATGTGCCACTCTCAGGCAGTATCTGTCATCACACTTCATCCTAGTGCTGTGTTTGCCAGAGCTTTATGTGCTGCTTCGCCGGTGCCAGCACTTAACTAAACCAGCTCTGTTCGTGGCAGCACTGTGCTTTGCAGGAGTATGAACTGTCACACGCTTGAACTGATCAAGACAGGAAATAAACCCACGAACAGGATCTTTTCCTTTTGCACCACAAGGTACAAAAACTTGTGCTGGCAGAAAGCAAGAGGTAGTTTGGAGCAACATCCCAGGAGATAGAAGGGCAATGAGGCTTGTGTGGGGTCTGGAACATAGTAAGGTTCGGTTAAGGAGACTGGGGTTGTTTAGCCTAGAGATAAGAAGGCTGGGGGATGACCTTATCCCCCTCTACAACTACCTGACAGGAGGGTTGGAGTGATAGGACCAAAGGAAATGGTTATAAGCTGCATCATGAGGTTTAGGCTTGACGTTAGGAAGAATTTCTTCATGGAAAGGGTTGTCAGACATTAGAATACGCTGCCCGGGGCAGTGGAAGAGTCCCAAACTCTTGACTTGGACTCAAGATCAGCTGGGGTCTGTTTACCAGTGGCATGAGGTCTGTTGTTGCATACTGACCCCCAGAATTAAAGAAGCTTTAAAATGAGTCCATTTATCTGAAAGATGGATGACATGCAGCATCCACTTCACATGCTGACCTACTGCTGCTGTGCAGCTAATGCTGCTATAAAAATTGCTCGCATTTCTAACCACATCTCATTAGACACTTATGTCTAATTAATTATACGACTAAGCTGAATGCCTTGATTTTGTTTTCCTTTATTTTTCTTGAATGTTCCAGATTTCCCAACTGTTGACAAAGGATGTGTTAATGACATCATTATGAAGTTCTGTTGTTTACTGTTTTCTTCAACAAGTAGTAATTTTATTGACTTTGGCAGAGAAGTCGGTGTTTTGCATGATTTCAATAGATTTTGTGACACAGAGGCACAATATAAACCAAGATGTTCCAGAATAAACAGGACTATTACTACCAGATGGAAATAGCCCTGAAGTGTTATTGGGCTTGAAAAAACAAAACCATTTTAGGAGTCAGCTTAATAATCTTGAAAATAGTAGCTAGGTATAAATTACTGGTTTGCAAGAAACCAGTGGCAGGAGAAAAGGAGGAATTATTTCAGATCTCAGGGCTTTGCTGTCTGTGCACACATTTGCAGTGTACCAGTCCTTGGAAGACCTGCCAACACACCTCCTTAGTAGCTAACTACAAAAAGTCATTTGAATCGGAAACGAGATGTTCCTGATTTTAACACCAAATCAACACGGCTAAAACCCAGAAGTGATGTTCTGGTAGCAGACTTAAATATACTTGAACTTAGAGACAGTAGATGTTGGCTGACCTCATCTGGAGAGCTGCTCAAATCATTGATTGTGATTTTCAGATGAATTCTACATTTATCCCGGTAAACAATAGCTTATGCAATCAGTGCACATGGCAGGTTTATAACTCGAATCCGGGTCATGGACATCAGGCCACAAAATAAAAATTAATCTAGTCAATGGTGCGAATATTTCCCCTTCTGAACAGTGGGAAAGGAAGTCTTGTGCACTTACGTAGAATGACCGTGCACGAGTACAGGTGTTCAAGCAGAAGTTACTCGTCTACCAAATGAGATGCAACAGGTGCCCTTAAAGAATGAGTCAAGAATTTGGGAGCAATGAGAGGTACCGGGTCGGCTGTAACTTTGGGACCACAAATTGCAAAACCACGTATGGATTAAATAAAACATAAGCAGCAGTGAGACCCGAAAGCTGACGCAGACGACCCAAGAAGTGTTGCTGTGGAGGCAGTTCAGTTATTAGGCGATTTTCTAGAGAATGAAACAGAAACTGAACAAGTCTCAAGCAGTCTGTGTAAACCAAGAGCCTTTCCCAGTGTCATTAAATGCAAATGCTACTGGGTAAAAGTAAATAGTTCATAACTCCTCAGTCCAAAAATGTACAACCTTCCAAATGCAAAGGTAGGGTCTCTTTTTGATACAAGCCAGGAGTTTGGGCAAGTCCAATGTCAGACAGAAAAAGCAAACCACACTCTTGGCACTGTGATTTGGTAGCAAATTTGGTGCTGAAGCTTTCAGAGCCTTACAGCGTAGTGAATGCTGATCTAAGTGCAGTGTAAAATGCAGAAGAGACTTCAGTTCCCCGAGATCAGCTGCAGTAAAACGAATGTGGCTGGGGACCTTCTGGACATGGTGTTATCTGATTCTGCTCATAAAGCCTCAGCCTGCAAACCGTGGTACCTCTATGACCTGGAGTGAACACTGCCTGGGAGTTCATGTCCATGTGTCAAATTCCTGCCCCGAAGCACTTCCCCAGTTTGCCGACCTACAGCGCTCCAGGGCAGGTGAGCCTTCCTATACTGAAGCTTCATTTTTGTGGGAGGGCTGGAGCACCCATACAGGAAAAAGTTGTTGCCTGGGATTTCCTTCTTGTTTCATTGCTCTGTCACCTCTCTAGGCACTTGACTGTTTATATCGGTTCTTGCAAGCCTGGTTTCTCCCTTCAGCTGTCACCTCCCTCCTTCTTACCGCCTCCATTTTTTCACAGGATCTCTCTCATGTTAATCAATTCCTGGGGAATTTTTCCAACCTCTTGTGATGGGAGATAGAAGACAGCAGGAGGCTGGCAAGAAGCCAGGCGAGCAGGGTAATAATAACGCTGCCTTGTCTGCTCCAAACCCATTTCATTGTAAGCATCCTGCTGTACAAACCATTTCATGTGCTGTTCGTCATATTCACAAATGAGCCCTTTACTTGTAGATTTTGAGCAAAAGAGGGTTTAGAAGGAAAGGCTACGTTGCCTAATTACGTGGTTGCTCTGGGGTCATTTACACATGCCGCTGTCTTTGCGATGTGTCCTTCAGCAGACACCTGCACGTCCGCTGAGCACAGCCAGTAAGACGTGTCCTACCTGTGTGCAGTGCTCCGAAGCCTCCAGCCCCACTGGGCTGTCAGAGATACCTGTTGGACTGTCATCGCACAGTCACGGGCTGTTGTGCCTCTGCGTGTGTGTGTGTGTGTATGAACCTGTCATTTAAAACAACCAAACCCAGGAGTCAGTTCTAAGAACAAATACAGCTCATGTTTCAGTGCTAGAAACGCTGTGTTGACTAGCTTCCAGGGGGTTTTTCCAGTAGCTGGTTTAATCAGTCTCGCTGGTAGCCTGTCAGCCCCAGGCAGCCTTTTGGTAGTGTGTATCAGTGAAACATGAAGCTGGAACAACCTCAGAGGGCCACGGGCAGCAAACTGTGAGGCTGCCCCAGCTTGGCTGGTTCTGCAAAGGCATAAACCTGCTGTTATTTATTTCCTTCTTTCATCCCTTCCAAGCTGAGCACACACCGAACACAGGCTATATGTGGGGCATAAAAATTCTACCTTGATATAACTTCAGAATAACTCCCTTGGAGTTCGTATCCTGACAAACGGCTGCCACTGAGCATCTCCCAGGGCAGTAGACGGCTTTAGCGAGATAATTTGGCTTCAGCGTAAAAGCATGAAGGCAACCCAAATGAGAGCAACCAAGGGAATACTCCGCTCTTCTCTGTATGTACAAGGTGAGGTTCTTACCTGGACAGATACAACTAAAACTGGATGCAAGGAAGAATTTTTTATTATGAGGGTGGTGGAACACTGGAACAGGCTGCCCAGTGTTCAAGGTCAGGTTGGACAGGGCTTTCAGCAACCTGATCTACTAAAATATGTCCTTGCCCATGCTAGGGGAGTTGGACTAGATGATCTACAGAGGTCCCTTCCAACTCCTACCAAATTGTGATGGTGTGATACTGTGACCTTATTGCAGCTTCTCAGTACTTAAACGGTGCCTATAAGGAAGATGGGGACAATCTCTCTAGCAATGCCTGCTGTGATGGGACAAGGGACAATGGTTTTAAGCTAAAAGGATGTAGATTTAGACTGCATCAAAGAAAGAATATGTTTTCAAAAGGGTGGTGAAACACCCAGGTTGCCCAGAGAGGTAGTAGAAGACTAGAAGCCCCATCCCTGGGATTCAACTAGTTGTACAAAAGATTGTTGTTGCTACAACGCTACCAGCAAACATGGCACATCCCGTGTGTCACAACTCATCTGAGGCTGGCAGCAACATTCCACAGTTTTAGATATCTTTCCCCTGGTGTCATGATTTGAATTTGAGTGGGTTTCTTAGCCTCAGGGACTGGGGAGTTACTATGGCAACCTGTGATAAAGCAGCTTGGAATGAAAAGATGAATTTGTGATGCTAGAAAACCAGTATGACTAGTTTGGAGTTTCCTGTTTCTGGTTTCCTGCTTCTTGTTACTTTTCATCTGGTCTTTGTTCAGAGAGGAGCAGATGTCGCTGGGCTGGTCATGGCAGCTATCCTGCCCTTGGAACATGGCGAATGAAGAGAGTGGGAATTTTGGAACCTCAGAGATCAGTGGAGGAAAGGTTTTGTCTGTATTCTGTTGCTTGCTGAAATTGAGAGAGTTTTTTTCCCTCATTTGTGGCCTGCAGAAATTACTGTGGATGGAAGACTGGCTTAGAGGCACATGGCACAAGGAACTGGCCCTTCAAAGACACTTTGGCGCTGAGGGATGTACGCATGGACCAAAAGAACAACACATTTCCATAAGGAAAAGAACTGATGGAGGTTTCTTCCCCCTGAGGGGGTAGAGGTAGTAGCTCAGTTGAGTTATGTAAGAACATGTGATTAATCTCTGCATGTCTTTGTATGGGGGTTTTTATGTCGTGCAAATTAAGTGTCTCTTGTTTTTTCTTCTCAAACCAAGACAGACTTTGCTTTTCCCTGTGACTTTTGTAAGTGGTTTTGAACCCGCTTTGTTTTGTTTTTATTTTGGCCTATTAGCTCATTAAGTAAATTAATTGGTTAATCTCAGACCTAATCAAATGATCAACCGATGACACCTGGTTTTGGACACAGCCAGAGAACAGACGTAGAGTCAGACAGGCATGAAGTCTGATCTAGTATTGACATGTGCGGGCAATATAAATTCAAGATTCCTCACACCACACTAGCAACACTCCTCTTCATGTTCTCCCTGTATACTAATTCATCCACAGCTTTATTTTAGGCTCTTTTTGGCAAATTCCTACTGCCAAGTGAGAAGGGTGTAAAGGCTTCTGTGCTTAGCATGTATCTGGAGCTAAATTACAGCAGGTGCTCCATCGCCCGCTGTCCCCTGCCCAGCCAAAAAGAAGGATAAGGAAAAAGAGTGGTTTGGAAAGAAGATGGACTTAATGAAATACCAAAACTAATATCAATACTAATATTAAGTATACACAGATATACTCAGCCCAGTGAATGTACAGCAATCACAGTAAACAGGAAGGCATTCCTCAGGAGCAAGCCCATCCAGGGTTGGGGAGAAGCAGGAGGGGAAAGAAGAAGAGGAGCTCCTCTTATAGCAAACATCCTCCTTTATATTGAGCGTGAAATTTATGGTCTGGGATACACCTGTAGCCAGCTCGAGGGAGCTGCCCTGGCCTTTGCCCCCAGCAGCTTAAGCTCTTGGCCAGCTCTAAGCTGTTAATGGCTGGCATTCCACACCTGGCCTATGACACCATCCCAGCGTAATCAGGACAAACATCTTGGCACAAGATTCAGCGGGTGCTGGAGACGTGCCTCCCGAACTGTGACTGAATGTCAGCCAGCCATTAGCTGGAGATGATTTCATTTGATGCTGAGCGCTTCCACTTAAAATTAAATGTGCCCTTCGCTCAGCAAGTGGACCATCCTCACACCAGCCTGGCTTCCATGCAAAGCCCAGATCCTTGCAGTGCAGATCTGCAGGCAGCGCCTGGCTCAGACCCTGGCCCTTGTGGCTGGGAACATGGTTGTGGGCTGTCACGTGCCTGAGGCCAGCCTGGGTGGCTGCCTTGCCAGCACAAGCACAGCAATGTCCTTTCACACTCACAAGACCCTGACATGCCTCTGCCCAAAGTTGCTCTGCATTCTGGGCAGCCAGCCCGCTTGTGATTTTCCAGGGCCACGTGTTCGGTGACTGCTGCCGTTAGCTTTGGCAGATGCGACGAAAACATTTTGTAACCCTGGAAAATTCCCAGCACTCACACTCCAGCTGACTGGTTAACAGCATCCTCCTCCAATGGCATCTCTGGACTGAGAAGCGCCAGGGAGCGTATGCAACAAGCTAAGGCATTAGAAAAGAAGGAAGCAGAGCAGGGGGAGAAGGAGGAAAGGATCAGTCTTTTTTTTCTCTTTTCAAGAATTTAATGACATTATTTTTCATTCAAAGTATTCAAAAGTTAATAGCTCAAAACCAGATTGGTTTTAAGCCATGCAGTTAGCTTAAAGATCAGGCTCGTGATACAGCTGAGATTCCTTCTCGTTTGTATTATGATGCTCTACCTTTAGGAGGTGACATTTGCCAGCTTTTCTCTGCAGGCTCAGTGGCTGGAAACCTACTTTTCTTTGTCATGAAAGCTGAGATCCTCACATGCTCATATGACTCACAAAGCTGTGTGCAGAAGTACATTGCGTCCCACAGGACCAGCCATCGCACGCTGGCAACACTACAGAATTTCCCTGGAGAGGTCATCCTGCTGTGCTTAATGTCCCAAAGATAATGTACAAGTCTCAGATGAGCTGAAGGAGCAATCCAAAGGTCACATTCAGCACTGTGCAATGAACCAGCACAAGTCTACAGGTTGTGTACCTCTCAAGCAGGATCTCCAGCTAGGCAAAGCTGACATTGATGTTGCCCTCAAGACTGCACTGAATGCCCCTCAAGGTGCATTCAGAAAAGTCAGCAGCTCTGCTAGGGGCTGTAAAAGTGAGTAGAAGCAAAATCACAGTGCTCAAAGAGGGTTTGAGTCTTAGTTACTCCATAAGTATAAGGAACATACATGTGGAGAAATGAAAAGATTTACTTCTTACATGTTTTTAATTAAAATACTGTAGTTTTTAATTTCAAAATCATGCTTTATTCTGAAATGTGCCTCATTTAATAATGAGAATGGATTTTAGGCTGAGCAACAGACACATCTTGGATCCAAGAAAATCTTTCATCTGTGTGTGAATGAAACATGTTTTATTTCAAACCACACTACTAAGAAAATTGGTCCTCAGTGTGGGACTCAGACATTCTGACAAAAATTGTCCAGGAGCTTATGGTCAGCCAGGGCTGGAGACAGCAGAGCCCCCAGAGCTGCCCACACTGGTGTCGAATAATTAATGACTTTGTTGCTGCAAGAACTGTGCCGGGCAGAGGAGGTCACATCATGCCGAGCTGCTGCCTTCTGCTCCAGCTGGTGCAAGAGCACATGGCTTTAAGCCAGAGCTTGTGCCAAAAAAAGGGTGTCATCTATCTGGACTCCTGTCAGTCCACCACAACATTTACCTCCCTCAATTGAAGAGATGTTAAATTGATAGGGGAACTGCTGAGAGGCTAAGGAATTTGTTAACGATTGCGTCCCGCAGGTAGTGGGCGATGGCTCAATGGTGCTGGAAAAAGTGTTGGTAACTCAGGGATGTTTTAATTACTGCTGACCTGTTGGAGTGGGTCTGGAGATGGCCACAAAACTCATCAGAGGGCTGGAAGAGGTCTGCTATGTAGAAAGGCTCTAAGAGTTGGGGTAGTTCAGCCTCCCTCTTCAGGGAGACCTTGTTGATACCCTTTAGGACTTTAACCAGGCTGACATGAAAGACGGGGACAGAGGTTTTGGCAAACCCAGCTGCAACAGGACAAGGGCCAGTGGTCTTAAACTGAGTGTAGATGTGGATGAGATATGTACACAAAATTTTCTACATTGCATGGCCAGGGTTTTGTTAGGTTCTAGGTTCTAGAGCAAGTGCAGGCTGAAGCTTGTGCTGACCATTGGATTTCTTGTCCCTGTTTAGGTTAGCAGGCTGGTAGAAAGCTGACTTGGCACCGTGTTTCTTGGGAAGGCACTTGGTGCTTGTACCAAGTGGGCGTTGTGTGGCGCCTTTTGCCTCCTGATGTTTTCTCAGTGCCTTTCCCATGGCAGGGAATGGGGTAGAGCACCTCAGAACAGGATGGGGTGGCGTGCCTGGTTTGGTTTAGCACAAAAATAAAATGCAGAGTGATGAAACATGCTCAGACAGGAAATCACTTACTTCCTCCTGCAGCTGTTATGACAGCAGTGTTGATGTTGGCTCTTTGCTAGCTGAAAAATATATCTAAGTTCAGCAAAAGTAGACCTTGGTTTCTGTACCAATGAGTCGTCGGCTCACTCTGGAAGGTGGGTCTCTGCAGCCCCTGTGCCCGGGGCATCAGCTACACAAGCTACCAGAGGGGCATGCCTGTACATCTTCTTTTATCTCCAAGATACACAGCCCTGAGTAAGGAAAACAATAGTGATTTATTTCTGTTTAGTTGAACCCAGTAAGAAACAAGGAGGGATTTCCAATAGCACTTGAGGCAGTTTGGTTGCCATTGTCCTTGAGGCAGAGATTTATAGCTGGGTCACTTGAGGGCAGCACTCTTAACTCACGTGCTGCCTTTGGGGAAGTGGGGAGTAATCTTTAGTGACCAGAAAGTCTTCTCTGGTCATTTAGTGTGTGAAACTAAACGCTGATCTTGCTGTCGTTTAAGAAGGATGAAATCAGTCTTCTACCTCTTTGACAGAGGTCTCTGTCGAAGAGGGTACTGGAGGACACTGAGATTTGATGTGAGCTCAGTGCAAAGACAATCCAACTACAGGTAAAATGCCAACCAGAAGAGAGTTAGGAACCTCATGATCCAATGACTGGTTAATTAAATGATTGTTAGAGGTGCCCCTGATTGATGCTATTTGGTTTCACACTGGATTTACTTCAAAAGCCCCAGGGAGTGATGGTGATTAATTTTGTATGGCTCTTGAATTTTCTGTTTCAGACATAGAAAAGCCTTCAGACTTCTCCCTCTCTGCCCGTAACATTTATTAGAAGTGGTTTGGATTCTGTGCTCTATGAGCATAAAAAACCCCACAATGCCACCTCATTCCTGGCTATCCACAAAAGCATTAGGCTGAGCAGCAAGGAGGCAAAAAACCCCCAACAAGCAGTGGGTGATTTTTGAAGAACATAACATTAATTCCAGATGAAGGAGCCTCACATCCAGCTGCCAGGAGAGCAGTTCGGAGGTGACCAGCTGAAGACTGGAATGATTTTGAGTTTCTGGGTTTCAAACGGACACGTCTTTTGCTTCACTGGGGACCTGAGCGCAGGCAGGTTTGCAGTGGTTACACACAGCCCAGCATCACATCGTTGTTTCAGCCCTAGGAGGACAAAAATGAACAGCAGCAGCCCTCATGAGGGCTTGCAGGAGGATGAGGAGCAAAGACGGGCCACTTAGCATCTTCTCTAACAACCACGAACCAGCGCACTCAGTGGGTACTTGGGAACGTGAACAAGGAGGGCACAGCTGCACACAGCCTGCCTGGCTGTAACCTCAGAGAATGATTGTAATCACTCTTGTGCTCCTTCTCTGGTGTGGAAAGCAGAGGGGAAAATGACAAAGAAAGGGCTGACTCACATGTTTTTAAGTATCTCCTCCGGTTTTCCCCACCCACCAGTTATTCCCAATATATTTTGTGGACAAAAATGGTCTAGCCTTGAGCTCTGTGGTAACGGGTTGGACTTGATGACCTGTGAGGTCTCTTCCAACCTTGGTAATACTGTGATACTGTGAAAATACCTTTAACAGCGGGCAGGATCCTGACTGGACTTTTATCTTGCTCTAAGCCTGCCTCGCAGTAATTCCAGCACCGAATACTTCCTTTTTGGGGTAAGAAAGCAGCAGCAAAAGGGCAGCAAGCCTTCTAAGGGTGGTTAACACCGGTCAGTAAGATCAACGCGTGCCTTTAGCTTAACCTTAGTTCTTTGGTTTCACTAGACATCTTGCACTGCCTTTGGTGAACAGGGAAAGGGTCGGCAAGGCTCCACCTGTTGCAAGGTCCTGGGTTCGAGACCCAGTGTGACCCCCTGGGCGAGGGTCACACTGTGACAGGTGTGGTGGATGGGTCCCACTTCTCAGCTGCTGGGAGAAAATAGTCTTGAAGCAGAAATGGCTTCCCGATTTCTAAGCAACATTATTTTTGGTCAGGGTACTGGATATGTTTGTTCGGTGTGCGACTTTTCAGAGGACACTGTAGCTGCATTCTCGCCTGTCGCTGTAGTTTAACCACAGCCGTGAAGTGAACCCCACCCGGCTACTCTCTCACTGCCTCTATGCTGGGATGGGAGAGAGAATCTGAAGAGTGACAGTGATAAAACTTGTAGGCTGAGTTAAATACAGTTAAACAGGTAAAGCAAAATAAGGAAGTCATCCACCACTTTGCTTGGGTGAGCAGGTGCTCAGCTATCTCCAGGAAAGCTGTGTGGCTTCACCTCCTGTAATGGTTACTTGGACAGACAGAAGACCACCGCTCTGAATGAGCCGTCTTCCATTTCTGCTTCCCCCAGATTTATGTGCTGAGGTGGAACACCCCTCTAACCAGCTGCGGTCAGTTGCCCCAGCTGTGTCCCCACTCAACTACTCATTCACCCCCCAGACTCCTCACTGGTGGGGTGGAGTGAGAGTCAGAAGAGTCCTTGACTCCGAGTGAGCCTGGTGCAGCAACAACAAAAACATCTCTGTGTTATCAACACTGCTTTGAGCACAAACCCAAACCAGCTAATTTGACGAAAATTACCTCCATCCCAGTCAAAACCAGTACATGTGTCCAAGTGCAGCGTTCATGTTTTGCATGACTGTGCTCACACGCCAGGGAGTTATTGGAGCCCATTTCAGCAGAGATGCCCGTAAAGGAAGCGATGCCATTGCATGGAGCCGCCGTTTACTTTGAGCACAGGTGTGAAGACTCAGCTCCCTGGTCCCCATCTGCCCTGCAGCTTTCCTGCCAGGGCAGTTTAGCAGCCTCCTCCTGGAAACAGGACGAGCTTTCCACCCCACAGAAATGCAAATTGCAAGGCTGCTACTAACCGATGATCACAATGTGTTTTGGATTAGGTCAGTTTAAACATTTTTGGTTTAAATCATGCTGAAAGGCTTAATTTTGATTTCAGTTCTGTTTTCTTCTCATTTATTCCAATTTTCCTATTATTCTGTTTTATTTACTCCAACTGTGCATAAACATCGCATTGGGAGATATGCTGACCAAGATCGTTTCAGCCGTTTCAACACTTTCCTAAGGAGCTAGCGCATGGGCAGACTCACTGAAACGGAGCCTTTCTGCAAAGGGTTCTGGTTTTAGCAAACTGGCATTTTTGAAGGAAAAATACGCCTCACAGGAGAAATTCCAGTTCTCTTTGCCCAAATTGTTGTGCAAAGGCTTTCATAACACTCAAAGGTCAGTTTGTTTTCTGCAGAAAGCAACTTCGTATTTTCTTCCACTCTCCTCCTTTAGCTCCAAAGGAAATGAAAACAGATAAACAGTCTCCTTTTGGTGGTGGAAGTGCCGTTTTATACTTTAAGCACTTTCTGCACTTGAAGCACCATGGAAGAAGGAATTAAGTGGCTTAAAATTTCTGCATCTGAGCTGGCGAACCTGAAGTGGCAGAAACACTGAAGTCCCAGGGCTGAGACATCTTGAGCTTCTCAGCTTTGCAGACGTTGTCACTGGCCATCAGGCTTTGAGGACCTCCAGTGTTCTGTAGCTCCAGGGCGGGTTGCTGGGTCAGCAAAGCCCTGCCAGGGCTCCCACCGTGCAAAAACGCCAGAGCTCTCCTTGAACGTGGGGGTGTGCTCCATTGAAACGGAGTCCTCCTGCTTCTGGATTTATCCTCAGTTTTCCAGGGCCAGAAGGACATCCTGGCTGATCAGCCCCACTGATCTGACAAGGTCTTAAATGCCACCAGCACTCACCCACCCAGCATGTTCTGACCCAGGTCCCACCATCCTGCCATGGGGTGGGCACTGAACCAAGGGAACTGTGACAGCGCTCACACCCTGATGGCAGCGGCTGCTGAGACTTTGGAAGGTTGTTGTGGTGCAGTTTTGCTGGGGAAGGCAAACAAATTCCTCTTTATAAAGCAGTTTGCAGGATGGAGAGTGGCTGCACATGTCCATATGTTACAACCTGGGGCATGCCAGTGGCATTACAAAGGACTTGGGCTGGTGAGATGTGATGCCAGGAGGATGCTGCTATTAAGAAATCCCATCTACAGTGGGAAACAGCTTGGGAGGGGGAGCTGTTTGCCACCAGGCAAAGCAGGGAAAGCCTAAGAGCAGGCAGGAGTGTGCTGTGAGTGTCTGGTAGCCCCACATCCCAGATCCTGCAGCCCAGGTCACACCATCCACACACAGTCCAAGCAACTCACTGCTTCTGAGCCTCACCCTGGTTGCAAGAGGCTGTCTCTGTTGAGTGAATGTTAAAGCTCTGGCAGAGGTGAAGGAAGCCACAGTTTTAGCACAGTGCAGATGTCATTAGGGGAATCCTGCAGGAAATCTGCAGCCTTAGTGTAAAGTTGTTGCTGTGGCTTGTTGGTCAGTCAATTAATGATTGCATCCTTATTCGTTTAAGAGCAAACACCAGCACTCAGCATCAGCCTCTCTTTGTACTTTGAGGCACGACACGATGTAAGGCACTTTGCACGTAACCACAGAATGGTAGGGTTTGGAAGGGACCTCTGGAGATCATCTAGTCCATTGCCCCCGCAGGATCACCTAGAGGAGATAATGCAGGAACGCACTGAGGTGGGTTTTGAATGTCTTCAGAGAAGGAGATCCGTAACATCTCTGGGCAACCTGTTTCACTGCTCTGTTACTCGCACTGTCAAGAAGTTTTTCTGTACGTTTAGATGGAACCTCCTATCTTCAAGTTTGCAGCAGGGCAAGCAGGAGAGGAGCAGGAAAGAGGGAGATGATCCACCTGACCCTTTCAGAGAGCAGAGCCTGCTGATGGTGCCCAGCTGCCAGCGTCAGCAGCAAGCACTACGTGAGCACTGGGAATAGTGTAGGATACACAGAACGCGTGATCTACTGTGAGACCCTTTGCACTGAAACCACCAAGTCATCAAAAGGCCATTAGGGTGTGGAAATAGTATTTCTTGCTGTAAGCAAGATCACAGGAGGTGACATCCAGGCCTACAGACAGACCCTGTTTGCTTGTGGAGGCAGACAGCTCAGTTTAGTGAAGACTGTCTGGACTTTCCCTGAGTACGTGCTTATTCTCTGCATCTTGGAGGAGCAAACTGGAGGACATTTCCCACACTGTGATGATGATGATGGTGATGCCCTGGATTGCTAGTGCTCTGAGGAGGTGAACTAACCAGACAGTGAGTGTCATTTACTGGGTATGTAGGGTCTGCTCAGCCACTCGCTGGAAGCTCAGAGTGTAAGCTCCTTCCCACTCAGCATGTTCCCAGCAGAAAAGTCCCAAGTCACAAACAACTGAAAATAGCAAAATGATCTCATAGATCAGTTGCTAAAAATACAGAGATGAGTCTCGTTACAAACTCTGTGGCTGAGAGGTTTGTTTTTCACCCAGCAGAGGAAGGCATCAAAGACCCCTGGATTCTTCCACTTCCAAAATGATTTCTATTTTCTAGTGGTGCCCGCTGCCCTTCATTCACCAGCACTGAGCTGACACCAAGCCCACTGGAGAGGACATTATTCACAAGAGAGTGCCAAGGAACAAGGTGGGAGTACAGCCCATCTGGCATGTGCCACTGGCTCTGCCAACACCTGCCCTTTGCCCAGGGGTGGGTACCCTGTCCTGTGCCTGCACCAACAGGAAAGAAAAACCTCCCACCTTGCCCCGCAAGGGACACAGCCCTATACAGACACAAGGTGAGCGCCGTGGTTTTGACCAGAAGCCTGATGCTGCTTGAAGACTGGATGTTGTTTTGACCTGAGGTTGCCGTTCACCTTTGGGCCAGGACTGTCTTCTCCAGATCATTGTGGAAACCTGTTCTGTCAGACAGCCCAGTGTTGGCCAGATGCAACACACCACCTCATGTGTGGGGTGCTCCCGTTACTGACAGCGGCTCTAGCACCCCTGCAATACTGTATTGCAAAACCCTAGAGCCTTGCCTCAGCTTCAAAGGTGCCAAGGTTGAATGATGGCATTACTGGTTAGCCTTAAAAGGCAAGGAGATCGCAGACTGATATTACCATATATGCTTTATCTTCAGGAAGTCAGAGCTCACAGAACACTGCCTGGGCCCTCAAATGCCTCCAAGCACCCTGACCTGCCTCCCTTCACCCCCTGCCCATGGCCCAGGTGTCCCACTGCAGCTGAGCTGGAGCCCTTGGTCCTGTGGCTCAGCAAGTTTGGGCCAACACAGATATTTATGCAGGGATGACTGAGCTGACAGGTTTGGGCTGTTGAGCAGGACAGTCCCTAGGGTGACCCTGCTTTTCCTGTGACTTCACCTAGCTAACACACAGGTCTCACTTATCCTCTCGGACTGCTTTTTGTTTTCTTCATCCGAGTATTTCCAGCACATGCCTTACCTGAAGGTATTTCCATCCAGTATTAGGAATTGTAGTAGAAACCAGGTTTTTGGTGGCAGTGTTTTCTGCTCAAAGCTAAAGGTAGAAGGAGATCCCAAGTGGAGGCGGTTGTACTAAACATTTCTGTTCAGAGTAATTTAGTGGTTAGTGGTAACAAAGAGAATTAGGTAGGGCAGGTTCTCCTGTTACTGATGGGACTGCAGGTCTGTTGAACAAAGAAACCCATCGGAATGCAATGTTAAGTCCCCCAAGGCAGCAGTGCAGCACCACATTTGGCTTTAAAAACTGGTGCAATGTGCAATTGCCAGGTAATGAGCCACATGGATTAAAAACTGATTATTTCACTGATCTCAAAATACTGAGCACTGAGAGTCACCAACAGGGACAATCATGTTTAGCAGCAATGGCAAAGGGCAGAGACCTTTTTCACAGCATCACAGAATCACAGAACATTAGGGATTGGAAGGGACCTTGAAAGATCATCTAGTCCAATCCCCCTGCCACAGC
>JAOXOE010000001.1:8803407-8853226 GCA_028565055.1 Phoeniculus purpureus
GCACACAGCTGCTCAGGTCCCTCATTAAAAGAAGCAAAACCAGTGGAAACTGGCTCTGCAGTTTGGATCAGTAACAACTCGGATCTCGGCATGCACCGACAGTGAAGTTTACTGGAGTTCATAGGAGGAAGATGTCTTCCTCTTAAAATGGTGATGAAAGACCACAAGGAACTGAACTTGCTCAGAAGGGAGGAGACCTAGTTTAAATGAGAAGCGGGGAGAGGGGGGACAGCATATGACTATGTATAGGCGTAGGGGGAAATCTTATGAATATGTATTATTTGATAACATAAAATCCTGGTTCTCCAGCCAGTGTGCGGGTATGGCCGTGGAGGTGTTAGCCTTCCTCCATACATTACCTACCTAAAACTCAAATGAGTCTTGGGTGTCCCTCTCACTAACTCAACAACAGCGATAAATTTATAATGAATAAAAGTGAGAACAAGCTTTATTAACAAGGATAACAAAGGACAGGTAGAAAGAAGAAAAAAACCCAACTAAACATTGCCGTGGTCAGCCTGTGAAAATGAACAATGCAGACTCCTCCTGCATCTTCATCTCACCCTAATGACCGAGGGAGAAGACAAAAAAGAAAACCTGAGCCACACAACACTAAAAGCAAAGAGGGAGAAAAGGAAGAAGAAAAAATTAATAAAGAGATGATAAAAACAAGAGTTATAAACAAAAAGAAAAGTGGGTGTGCAGAAATGATCCAAGCCCCAGAGGACAGTTGCAGCCTCTCAGGGCAGAGATGCAGCTGAGCCCACAGGAGTAAAATCTCTGTTGTTTCAGGAGCCTGACACCCTGCAGAGTGCCTACCCTGCTGCTCTAATACTGGTCCCACTGCCTTGGCACTCCTTACCCAGCACATTGCTCCTGAGCAAGGTCCTCATCTCCTGCAGCAGCTGGTGGTCAGTCCCAGAGCCTGCAGGCAAGGTTCTGCCCTGCCTGCTGTGCTGTGGCAATGCCAGCTCCAGGCAGGCTTCCTGTGAATGTAAGCTCATACTCAGATGAGACCATTCCTCCTTCACCCTTGAGTCCAGGTCTTGAGCTCCCTGTCATCTTGGGAAGCTCCATCCTACTCCTCTCTTCCATGGACTCAGCAAGGAGCCCTAATTCTGCAATTTGATTCTTATTTAATTAGATTTTTGTCACTGTCTGACTCCTCAGGGTAGATTCCAGGTCCCAGTCCCTTCTGCATGGCCAGGAAAGCTATGCTTGGTTTTGCCACGAGGCTGTGTCACTGTGTCATCAGTGTGGTAGAGCTGTGGGACAGTGGCTGTGGCACTGCCACTCCTCAAGCCATGGTTAGTCTCCTCAGATGTTTTCTTTCATTTATGAAATATATTTTTACTGGTTCTGGCTGAGATAGAGTTAATTTTCCCCCTAGCAGCCCAGAGAGTCCTACTCTGTTTATAGGCAGATAGAAAGGTGTGTGTGAAAGCCAGTATTTTGACTGCTGCTGAGCAGTGGCCTCACAGCATCAAGGCTGTCTCTCCAACATTATCCCCTGCCCCCAAGGGCCAGTAGGCTGGAAGTGGGCAAGATCTTGGGAGGGAACAGAGCCAGGACAGCTGACATAAATGATATTCTATACCATATGATGTCTGCTCAGCAATAAAAGCTACAAGAAAGGGATGGGGGTGGGCGGGTAGAGGGGACATTCCTTATTACAACATTTGTCTTCCGGAGCAACTGCTACTTGAAGTCCTGCTTCAAGGGAAGTGGCTGGACATCACCTACTAATAGGACATAGGGACTAAATAATTTGTTTTCCTTTGAATTTGCACATGGCATTTGCTTTTGCTTTATTAAGCTACCTTTATCTTGACCTATTAATTCTTTTCCATCTTCTTTTCTACCCCTCTGTCCTACTCATAGAGTGGTTTGGCAGGCACCTTTTATCCTCCAAGGTTAACCCACCACTGTTCTGTCTGATGTCCACTGTAAGGCACAAGACAATAGCAGTTTTGTATTAAACATGCTACAGCTATAGTAGTTGTTAGTAGGAAGCTCCTGTGCAGGTTGTGGAGTTTGTTGGCTGCAGTGCTTATCTATTTGTTTTGCTGAGCTTGAGAACATGTTAGTAAAAATAGTGACAATGGATTTTCCCCTGGCATTGAGGGCCTTGCTTGCTGGGAGAGCTATTGTGGAGAGGATATAGCAATACATCTCACTCTTCCTACCGGGGATTGATGTGGGTGTTTTTCTGTGCAGCTTTCAGAGGTCCTTGTTCAGGCCTACATGAGCTGTTTGATACTACCTAACACTGCTGGCATAGTATGTGGTTTGTAGGATCTGGTGTTGTCGTGGTATAAGAGAAGACAAGTTTTGGGTCAGGCAATACTGAAATGTGCCCTGAGGCAGCTGGTTCCTGGGTGACAGGGGGTGTGGAAGGATTTGGACAGGTGTCTAGGGTGGTTATCACCTCCCATAGCCTGGGACTTTACCCTTGAACAGGCAAGCAACCCCTGCAAACTGACACACCACCTGGGGCCCAACAGCTCAGCTCAGACGAACATAACTTGTGCTTGAGGACTGGCACCACTGCGGCCACTGGATCTGTGTTGTCCATAGCTGAACAGCAGGGACATTCTGCCCCCCAAGCCTTGCAGGCAGCATTCCCTTAGGTGTTTGCCGGCTGCATTGGGTTTGTGTCTGGTGGAGTTTCGGTAGTATGAGTAGGCTGCTGATGTGGCCCCTATAAGATGCTTCAAGAAGCACTCCCAGTTGCAAGCTGGAGCAGCCACTCCCCTTTGTCCCACGATGAGAGGACAGGCTGAGCCGTTGCAACTCTTCTTCGAGATCAGTGGTGAAGAAAAGTCCCATCTGCAGCCCGTGGAGGAAGCCTAAGCTGGAGCACGGGGTGGATCCTGAAAAAGGCAAGTGTCTCTGAGGGAGACCTGTGCTGAAGCGGTTCATCACTATGAGGACCGCTGCCCGGGGGATGTCCTGACACTAACTGCACAAGTTCCTGTAGCACTGTCTCCTGTGGGAAGCACACACACACTGCCACGGGGGAGCACTGCCAGGGGCTTCTCCCCTGAGGAGGAAGGAGAGGCAGAAGCAATATGAGACAGGCTGGGACTGACAGCAACACCGCTGGTGGGGAGGCGGTAGCAGAGTTGGACCCAGGGAAAAGGGAGGGAGGGGTGGGAGAGTTGTATTGTTCACTGTCCCGTTGTAGTTCGGCTGGTGAATTCTGCGGCTCTGTGATCCCTTCACTGACCTCTCAATCCAGCCCCCAGCGAGCGCCTCCGCGGCTCGTGCGCAGCCTGCGTGGACACCCCCGTGAGTTACCGCACAACCGCGCCCGCACACCCAGCCCACCACTGCTGACGGCCCCTCTGACGTATCATAGCGTCGGTTTCCAGTGGGCGTGGCCATCCCTAGCCCTGCCCCCCGCCTCGCGGGGTGCGCCCGTTGCGCACGCGTGGAGCTCACCGGCACCTGCGCGCGGCCGGCCAGGAGGGAGCGGCGGCCCGCCGGGAGGTAACGGCGGGGAGGGGAGGGATGGGGTGAGCACTCCCACCGCCATTTTCTCTGGCCCAGACACCGCTCGGCGCTGGCGGGATGCCCCTTCCCCCAGCCCCTTCCCAGGCGCCCGCGCCGGGCTAGCGGGGCTCCTGCGACCCTCCTGCGGGGTGTAGCTCCTTGGCCGCGCCCCCTCCCTTGACTCCCGCGCTTCTCCTCCAGGGGCTCTGTCCGGGGACTGACGGTGTCGCCTCCTGCCGGGAGCCAGGGTCCGAGGAGCAGGAGTGTCCAGCGTGTAGCTGCCCCGCCCGACGAGGGCAGTGGGGAGTCACCATCCCTGGAGGTGTGCAAGAGATGCTCTGCATGTAGCACTTCCAGACATGGTCCAGTGCTCATGGGGCTGTTGAGTTGAAGGTTGGACTTGATGCTTTCCAACCTTAATGAATCTATGATTTTGCAACCACCCCCCAGTGGTTCCATCACCAGAAGGTGCTGATGCTCCGCATGAGGGGTTCAGGCCTGCTCAGGCCAATGGCAACCTCCAAAATTGCTTGTGGATGCCCCTGCTAATGGTGCTGTCACAGCTATGTCCTGCCTGTTAGTAGTCTGCAGGCTTGTCAGGCTCTGGGGTAGCACAGTGTAACCTATTAGTTGTGTTTCAGATGTTAGCTGGTCACTTGCTAACCATTGCTAAAGGAAAGCTGCTGTCATGGTTGATGGCTTGTGTCACGATGGGCTTTGCTCACAAGGGGTAGGGACCATCTTCAGCTTCCCTCCCCTCTCAGCAAGGGCTTGGAAACAGAGAAGCAGTGATTTTGAAGAGCAGGAGAACTTCTCAAAGCCATCAGCCCCAGGGAATTAAGCTGCAGATCCTGTTTGTCTTTTGTGGCATTTGCATTTTGTTCTTTCCTGTAGAGCTACCAGGTCATTACAGATGGCTCTCAGAGGTCCCATGGCCCCCAAGTTAGTTCAGCCATGCTCGTTTTGGGGTGTTTCTGTGCAGAGGAAGTGAAATTGGTAAGCATGTAGTTATTTTTGTACTTTGCACAGAAGCTAAGTTGACGCAGAAGTGTAAGTGTCTGATCTTGACTTTGTGGTAAGAACTAGCTGAAAGAGCTGAAACAAGGTTGAACAAGACTGTGTATGTATTTTATCCTGGAAGGAATAGGTTTGCTGATCTGATTGATCAGTGGTGTGTGCTCATCTTTGGGTTGTTTGGTCTGATGGTGTCATCACTAAGCAGCATGATGCTGTCTGCACCCTTCCCAGTAATGTTGGTAGAAGGTGTATGGAATCCAGGTACCCTCTCCTTTGATATGAGGCTCTTGACAGCTGGTTCACTGTTGTGATCAGCCAAAGCAGGTACATGTCCAGTTCTCAGATTCCAGTGTGTGGGAAGGCAGGCCAAGCAGAACGAAGCTCTCTATGTCCCCTGGATGAAGGGGAGATAGGAGTTACATGGTCTGTATGCTCATGCTAGAGACCCTCAATTTATTCTCTTTTGGGTTTAGCATCCAGGGGCTCTGCCCTTGTAAGAGCTGTGTTTCGTTTTACTTAGGGCAAGGGGAACTATGTCTTAGCTGGTTTACTCCAGCTGTCAGTACTGCACTTCCAGCTTCCTAAAGGTCTGTTGTTCTTCTAGCCTGGGTCAGTGTAGCAGGTAGAAAGGCAGCACACCAGGCATGGCTCTGGCAGCCTTGTTGACTGATATTTGGTTTTTTAGTGGCTGTTATGCTGGAGAAAGGTGGTGTTCCCTGGACAGTCTGGGAGACAGAAGTGCTGTGTTTTTAGTGCAGATATAGTACAACAGACAGCAGCCAAACCGACATCTTGTTCTGTGTCAGGCCTTTCTACCTTGCAGAGTGTTCCTGGGAGGGGGGAGGTATGGTTAGCACTTTGCCTTTCTCTTGCAACTGCTGACTGAGGAACTTGTGTTGTCAGTGTTGTTGCAATATGAACTTGCACCAGTGCCCTTGCAAACTGGCTTGTGAAAAGCATTGCCAGAAAAGAGGAGCAGAGAGGCTGAGCCTTCTGTGCCTGGGAAACTCTTCTGAGATCATGTGCGGCAAACAAGCACAGCTCCACATGTGAGGTGAGTCAGCATTCTTGGGATGCATAAGAACTGGTCTGCCAGATGACTTGTACTGATGTTAGGCCTGTGCATCATCTACAGCCTTCAAGTAGGGGAAGTCAGAGGATAAATAATTTATCCTTTAATATAAATTATTAGTTATTGTATGGTGCAAGGGAAAGCCTGGTGATGCTGATCCCTGGTGGTAGCCTGAAGACACAGGTCAGAGGAGAAGTTTAACTAGTGATGAGATGTTTGGAAAAAGGAGACAAACCTTCAGATACAGTGTTTTCATCAAAAGTGGTATAATTGATACTAAACTCTCAACAGTTGTTCTCATTTACAGTTCTTGCAGTTACAGTGGTGACCTACTGCTTCCATTTGTGATCTGAGGGAGGACTTGTGTGCCTGAAAGCTTGTCCAATTCTCACCTCTGATCCCTCCAATAAAGGTTTACCTCCTGCGTACAGGATGTGTTAAGAAATGGGGATGGAATTACTGTGTTCTGTTCTTCCTTATCTGATTTTCTGCAGAATCCACAAGTCAAATAGCGATTTTGTACTGTTTCTGAACTCTGCAGATTGCCTTGGTACTGCGCACCTCCGTCCTGCTGCAATGAGTGGAAAGTCTTTGCTCTTAAAGGTCATTCTCCTTGGGGATGGTGGAGTTGGGAAAAGTTCCCTCATGAACCGGTATGTCACCAACAAGTTTGACTCACAGGCTTTCCACACTATTGGTGTGGAGTTCTTAAACCGGGACCTTGAGGTGGATGGACGTTTTGTGACCCTCCAGATTTGGGACACTGCAGGACAGGAGAGATTCAAGAGCCTGCGAACCCCCTTTTACAGGGGAGCAGACTGCTGCCTGTTGACCTTCAGTGTGGATGACCGGCAGAGCTTTGAGAACCTCAGTAACTGGCAGAAGGAATTTGTCTATTATGCTGACGTAAAGGACCCTGAACACTTCCCATTTGTAGTCCTGGGCAACAAGATAGACAAACTTGAGAGACAAGTGAGCACAGAGGAGGCCCGGGCATGGTGCCTTGAAAACGGTAACTATCCATACCTGGAGACTAGTGCCAAGGATGACACCAATGTGGCCGTGGCCTTTGAGGAGGCTGTGCGACAGGTGCTGGCAGTGGAAGAGCAACTAGAGCACTGCATGCTGGGCCACACCATTGACTTGCACTCGAGCTCCAAATCAGGGTCTTCCTGTTGTTAAGAAAGTTGCTCAAGCCAGTGGCTGGATTGGAATAAGTACGGGCAGCTCTGGGGCACTCTTGACGAGAATGGCTGCAAGGACAATAGGTTGTTTACTCACTGGGGAGTTTCAGCCTCACCGTCTGAATTCTGGGCATAGAGCATGTATCTGCAGGAGGGAGCTGTTAAAAGAGCATGTGAGCATAGTCCTGCTTTCATCTCTGCCTGTTCTAGCCAGTTTAAAGGGCTGGGTTCAAGTCCTTTAAATTCTCTAAACACAGTAGTGATGTGATCTGTACTAAGACATGCCTGCGACACAAAGCTGAGAGTGCTCTAGACACCCTTTGAAGTGTTTCAGTCCTGAACTCAAAATACTAGACCCACTAAACTCATGAGCTTACTGCCAAGGGGAAGTCTGCACAGCGTACTAAATGAAACCTGGTGTAGAGGCTCCAGCCTGTGCAACTGTGAGAATGCCAAATACACGAGTGGCTGAGATGTATGTATAGGTTGTTTGGGGCAAGTGTTTTGTGTCTTGAGACTGAATGTTAGAGCTCTGATCTGAAGCAACATACAAAGGAGAGATGGACCTGTGTTTGAATGTGGCAGCATTGCTTCTTTGTAGCTGCCTATTTCTGGTCTGTTTTTCCTGACCTCTAAATTTTTGTCTAGTGTGAGTTATTTTGTGAAGAGACTGTCTGCTTCTTGTTTAATATGTTTCTTTGTCTCTTGTGGAGGCTCAACACTGGATCTCACTTCTCATACCTTGAAGCCCTGGATGAAAACTACAGATTTGGATGCCTACCAGGTCATATCATTGGGTTTAGAGTTACTCAGGAGTTCAGGAGATGTAGAGCATGAAACTTCAGCTGGTTTCTGTCAAAGGCAATCACTGTGTCCAGGTGATCTGCACTAGTAAACCAGCTGGTAGGTGGGTGGGATGATTCCTAGGTGTGCAGGTGGCTGAAGGAACCACACATGGTTGGCTGTTAAATCTGCTTGCTCAGTGTGCAGGGCTGGTAGATGAGTGTCTGTAGTTGCTTTAGCACAGATGTTCCCATCTGGATGCTGCAACATGCCAATATTTTACCTGTTGTGACAAGAGCAGTGCTGCTGAGGACAGTTAACGCGTGCTGTTGTCCTGGCCCGCATTCCTAGTGGGGAACCCAGTTATGTTTTATCTGTAGTCTGTATGACAGACTTTACCTGATACAGCATGTCCACTGAGTTCACTGGCCTTTGTTAATGGCTGCTGTGCTCAGTCCATTGGGAAGTTCCACCTCTGTTTAAGGCAGCTGAAAAATTATATTGGCGGTGGCAAGTAGCCTTCCTGGAAAAGATGGTAGTCTTTGCTGATACCAGCTCCTGCCTCCCCCCGCTAGATGTTAGTCACAGTCTGCCTGTGCAGCAAAGAGATGAGTACTTACTGATCACTGTCTTTACCGTCACAAACTCATATCCTGCAACTTCCTGTGGAAGCATTTCTCCAAAGCTATGAACTAGCCTGCAGGCGCTGATGAGCCTGCCATGAGATGAGCTTCCCCAAGTATGTATCCACCAGCTGCTGAATGTGATTCCCATTGTGATGAGCTACTGGGTGGTAAATTTGTGGCTTCAATCAAGCAGCCTCACTTGAGCAGGGCCATCTCTGCCCTCCTGGCTGGTGGCAGCTGATGCCTATCACTGAGTAGTCTCTGAGCATGCAGGGAATCTTGGAGGGAGTTTGGGGTGATCCTGCCTTTCTCTGCAGGGCAGCCACATGCTGAGAGGACTTAAGCTTTAATGCAAAGTGCTTTAGAGAGGTCTGATTTCTAAACAGGGATGAGCATTCATATTCACAGGGATAGACAGGGAGTGCTTGCAGTCTCTGGAAAACCAGATCCCTTGAGGTATAAGAGAAGGTGCTGCCGCTGTAGCTGCCACAGATTTTTATAGGATACTGAACTTCCTGTTTATTTATTCATGTCCAACTTCCATAGGTCTCTAGATTTTACTTCAATTTAACAATGCTTGATAATTCCTTCAGGACCCCAGACTCAGTGACCTTTGGTCCTGATTTACATCTCTGAACAGAAGTGTTCCCTCAGATGGCTTACACAGGGGTCGACTGTTGGAATAGGCTCAGGCCTTTAGCTGCTGCCTGGACCCACCAGAGGGGCTGCTGAGGGACCTCTCTGCTGGTGACACAGCCACTCATTGATGCTGATGGCTGAAGCTCAGAAGCCTCATCGTGCACTGACTGTGCAGGTGGTATTGGGGTGTGACATGGCATCTTTTATTCCTAACAGATATTGGATTGTTGACTTTAAAAAAAACCCACACCTATTTTATTAGGTTTCTGTGTTCTAAAAATCCCTTATGAAAAGAATAGTATGTTTGTTTTAAATGATACGCACAATTTCCAAAGGAGCCCGAATTTTGAACTCTTTGTTGCAAAGTTCAGTGCCAACACCCATCCCTACCCTGTGTCCACTCACGCTGCTGTGGTTGTTGCTATTGCTACGGAGCTGGAATTGTAAAACCAAGATTCTACCTTTATTTAAGCAAATAAAACATGGATATATTCAAGTGAATTCAGGAAGTGGCTGTTGCCTTGGCTTATCACAGGTCAAGTCAGATCCTGTTCTCCTGAGGGATGTGGAACTGGGTTGGTTGTAGCATCTGGCACAGAGAAGTCAGAGTGATCAAGAGAATTGGATGTTCCTGGATATACCCACCTAGACCAGTAGATGAAAAGATCAGTTGTGTCTTTTCAAGAGTGCATCAGGAAACACTTTTATAACAGAAATGTTCCACATTACTTCCTTGTGCCACTATGTTTTCATTTTCAGACTGGGCTCTCAGCAGTGTGCTGGATACATTGCTTTGGTTTCTTCCTGCAGTCTTGGAACTAGTCCCTTGTCCTCCGGGGGTTGTGACCAGGCATGATTTCCATAGGCTGCTGAGCAAGAAATCAGCATATGGGGACTGTTCTCTTCCACTGTCCTGCCGAGATGGTCACTTATTTTGGGAGGCTTTCTCTGTGTTTGCAAAGTCTGTGCCTGCTGTTTCTGTTGGCAGAAGCTATCAGTTTGTTTTCTCCCTTCATGCTTGCCTGGCTATGGTTTCAGAGGCAGTGTAGAGGTAGAAATCCTGCTTTGTTGAACTTGGGCTGGACTATTTGAGGGCCTCCAGCATCTTTCTTCTGCTATCTAAAAACACTACAGAAAACAGCCAATGTGACCTGGTGGCAGTTGTCAATGAGGGTCTGTCTGAAGCCATCAGAACCAGTGACTGCCCTGATGCGAGAGGTTTGTAAGAAAACGCTGGGCGGAAGCAGGGTTCTCTCGTACGTCGGGGGTTGATGGATCCCTGGAGGGCGAAGTAGTCTCCGAAGGAAGGGGGCTGTGTGGAGCGGTACCGCCAGCCCCGGCACCTGCGGCGGGTGGCCGCCGGGGGGAGCGGGAGGATCGGCGATGGGAGCAGCAGCCCAGCAGGTTCGAGTGAGCAGCGGGGCTGGGCACTCGTGTTCGTCCCTGCACGAAGACTCTCGGTGGCCGCCGTCTCCTGCCCTCTCCTTGTGCAGGGCAGCCTTGTGTCCCCGCTGCCGCAGGTGCTCCCGCAGCGGTAGGGCGCGGGATGAGGGGATGGGAAGGCAGCCCCTGAGTCCCGCTCCAGGGCCCCTTTCTCTGGTCCGGCTTTTGTGAGAGCAAATTGCAGCCACAGTTCAGCTGCTAGATGGGCAAAGGTGTCTGATTGCTCTGGTCTCCCTCCTTGGAGCCCTCACGATACTCCAGCTCTCATCGATGTGGCTCGGGGTGTATTCCCTGTCTTCTTTCAGTTGCGGGAGGACACTGGGTGCCCAGGGAAGAAGCTGTGAGGGTAGGTCCCGTGTTTTCAGATGGGGTGGCAGCAGGACACAGCCAAACACGCTCCTGACAAGAGGCTACCCATGTCCTTCAGCCGCTAGACTTGCCCAGAACAGTGGCTGTGCTGCCGTTTTAACACCCTGCCTCATGCTGCTGTCCCCAGCCCTCAGCTGGGCCAGGGGGCACCAGTCTCTACCAGGGCAAAGAGATGGTGTTTTGTTTCCCAGTTTGCTCCTGCCCAGTAGTTGATCAAGAACACACAGGGCCCTTTCAGCTTGAGGAGAAGAAAGATGATAGCAGCTGGGAAAGAAGGAAACAAAGGCCCTCATTGAAGCTGGATGAAGCCCCACTGGTTTCTGTGAGCTAGGGCAAGGCTAGGGGGCAGGCACAGCTGTGCACTGAGCTGGGGCAGCAGCGCTGTATGAGCTAAGCCTCTCCCAGCCTACATGGGAATCCTTGCTGCCTGTCCAGAGAGGGAGAGTGGCATTTGGGCTGGATTCACATTTAAGAGTAGCAGTGAGTATCCCGGCTGTGTCAGCCTTCCAGCTCTCAGCCCACCCTTCTACTCATGGGCACCTCTCCATGCCTGAAGCATACCTTCTGGGCAGATAGACTGCAAATGGGAGCAGTGTGGATTTTGAGCTTGAGAATGGGAACATCCCTCTGTACCTTCATTCCCTAGAGGCTTCTGAGCACAGCTCCTGGGGGGAATTTCCAAAAGAAGCTGCATTTGAATAAACAGTATTTGAGCACCTGTTGTGGAAATATGTACCTAGGGCACAAGGCACTATTTGATGACCTCCCCATGCACCAGCACTGTGTAAACTGTTAATGATACTGCAGCAAATGACATGCAACCACCTACAGAGCACATTGGACAGGACGTGTAGGGTCTTGCAATAGTCAAGTCCACCCTCATGTCTAAACAAGACCATCTTATTTCACACAGCTCTCCTCAAGTGAGACATTTATGCATCTTGTGTGGCTATGGACATGCTCGTACCATGTGCATTGCCTGATGTAAACTTGTGAGCTTTGCTTGAGTTGTGCCCATTAGTTTTGCTGCAGTTGTGCTGTAGGTGCTACAGTAGGGTATGTGGCAGAGGCTTTCACCATGTACACTGCGTGCTGAAGGGCATTGATGGATCATCAAACCCAAGCAAGTGGTTCCTACAAGACCTCAGCTTTCCTCTGCATGGCTGGAGGAGAAAGGCAGGTTTTAAGGGCTCCCCAGCTGGGAGTAGTGTCTTTGAAGTCAGGGTTATGAACCTAATGGCTGAGGTGGGAAGTGAGCAAAGTCCTACAAGGGCTGCTGGCCCATATGTGGGGCTAGTGAGTGCTACTCCTCTGGAACCTCCTGAGCAGTCTCCCCTTCCCTCCTTTTCTTTGACAGTGCTGGGGAAGCCAGCACAACAAATGGACAGACAGACACATATCATGTTCAGAATGTTCTTGATTTTATTTTCTTTAATCTTTATAAAATACATCTTGTAAGATAAGTCTCTAAAAACTTGCTCCTTTTATTGCTTGTTAACAAGTTGAAATTCTAGATCAGAAATGAAGGAAACACTTTCAGTTGATTAACTCTCGTTTTGCTTTTGTGTGTGTGTGTGTTTGGGGTCTGGGGCTAAGGATGGGGAGGAGGATCTGGTTATTTTTTGTTAAATGGGTATAAAAAAAAAAAAACCCCAATAAACACCCAAGAGAGATAGCGTCGATGTGAATTTCCAGATCTTGACTGGCTTCTCCCCACCCTACCATCCCTCCTGGCATCTCCCCCCTCCCCAGCCCATGTGCGTTGGTAGCTTGGCCAACTTATTTCAGCATTCCTGGTGGCAAGAATCCTTCGAATGCTCTGCTCAGCAGATCTGCTCCTTCATCCTTGCCCCTGCTGAAACAGGTACTTAAAAATCGTAATAACAGATTTTTAAAAAAGCAATCCATTCAAGATGGAGCTACATGTGCCACTGAAAGTAGTTTCTCCAATAAATAAAAACAAAGATTAGCATTAAGGAGAGATGAGGAAGAGCAAATCAAAATACCAGTTGGTGGGGAGGACTGTAAACAGCATTTTGGTGGGTCTGGCTGGACCCATGCTACTCAGCCAGAGGGCTTTCCTCCAGCTGCCTTAGAGAGTGATCATGGGGAGAGGTCACCTCCACCAAATCCCTTGTCCCACTGCCCCCCCTCCATGGGAAAAGACTGAACTGGCACCAGAAAGTCCCTGCAGAGTGTGTGCAGAGATGGGCCTTGTTTCCATCCTGTGACTCCAAAACTGCTGCCTTTCCTTCACTCCTCAATTCCTTCATGAGTTTTGTCTGGATGTGAGATGCTGCCAGTCCCTCCCAGCCTGGCAGGCACAAGATAGTTGTCCTGGCTTGCAGGAAATTTTGGGAGAAAAATTAAGGGAAGGTGGGGACACAATGAGGGAAAGTTACATTTGCCACAGGTAAGAAATAAATGAAGGTCTCCGACACAGCGGAGGTTAAAGAAGCAGACATCACCCCAGAAGAGCACCATTGTGAAGGGACAAGAGCATGCAGTGAGGGCAGCACTTGCAAGACAGGGCAGGAGAAGATGCACAGTCCAGAGGGTCATCCCCTGCCTACAGAGGGGCAGCTCCGGCTTTATGATCCTGGAGCACCGCACAGAGATGTTCCCTCTTGGCCAAATCTATCTGCTGCCTTTCAGCTGCCTGGAGGGTAAAGCCAAGAGTCCCCCTTGTCTACAGAGACACCAAACTCCTTTAGGCTTTAACAGGGGTAGCTGGGTTAGGGCTTTATCAGCATTGGGGCCAGCACTCTCTTCTCCACAGTGGGAAGATCCTTGCCCTGAACTCCCTTTGCCTTGGCTGCAGCAGGCAATTTGGGGTAAATTCATATTTCTTTGCTAAGGGGGAAAAAAGTTCTTCTCTTATTCTCCATCCATGGGTGGTCACGGCAGACAGCTCCAGGAGAGTCTCTAGCAATGGTACAAGAACTGGGCCAACTTCCTTTTCTCTCTAGGTAGCCTCTTGCTACTCATGGAGCAACCTACATGGATTTCTTCCTCTCAGCAGCATGAAGGCCTTTGCTCATCCCTAGACAACATTGGGACACTGGAGTAAGTCCCTCCTCTTCTTTGGCTGGTTTTGATGGACTTAGCCCTAGAGTGAACCAGTTACAGATGAGCAGAGAAAAGTGCATGAAGAGGTGTCCATTGGTGGGAAACTCTCCTTCCTGGTCACGATCAGCACGATGGATGTGAGGGAGGAAGAGGAGGGGAGTCAGCAGCGAAGGCAGAGTTAACGCAGGAGACCTGGTGTTGGGTGGCTGCAGTGTTAAAGCCTTGAGGTTAGAGAAAAGAAGGGCGTTTGGTCTGGTTGGGCTTCACCGAGTGGCCTAGAACTTGGTGCCTCGGCCCATCAGCCTGAGGACAGCGAAGTTGTAGGTGGCGGCAATTATGAAGGTGAGCTGTGGGTGGGAAGAGAGTGAATGAGAAGGGAGCAAAAGAAACCAAGCTCCCACAGGTGAAGGGTAGGACTCCTCACTGGGGTATGCCCAAGGTAGTATTCCCCCAGCCTAGCACTGCAACAAGAGAGTTGCCCCATTTTGCCCGAGGCCCCATTGCACTGACATAACATCAGAGTGTCTGATGAGTGCTGTAAAGCAAGAAGAAAGCTAGGGAAAGGCAGAGGACTCAGCGTGTGGGCAGCAGGACCTCTCCTCAGTAGCGTCCTAAAGCCTCTCCAGATCTCCTATACTACCTCTGTCTTCATATGGCCTGAATTCACTGTCTGCATTAATGTGCCAGAAAACAACACGAGCACAAGCTTGGTCACATCCATGCCCACCACCTCCACTGTCCTCTGATCCACATCTCTGGCAGCTGAAGGAGAAGGACTGGGAAAGAGGAGCACCAACTCACCAGTGAGACCAGTGTGGCAGCCGCCCCCACAAAGGCTGCAATGAAGAGGTGGAAAGTCATCTGGAACTGCAAGGGAAGAGATGGGGGTGAGTTCCCAGGGTCCCTCATGCTTGCTGAGGTGGCCAGTGCTGAGGTCACCCACTGAGGCAAACACACATGAAATGATGGGGGGTGCTTACCTCACTGGTCTTGCAGATGGAGAGCAGGTTGGACCCACACACCTTGCCGGGGAAGGCGTTCCAGGGCAGGATACCTGGTGAGACACAGGAAGCTGGGTGAGCCAGGCATAGCCACCAGACTGCTGCCTTGCTCAGCCTCCCACAGCCATGTGTTTCACACCCCACCCAGCATTAAGGGGCTGTGCAGCACTTGTCACTGCTTTATCCCACCCTTATCTGCCTGTTTCCTCTTCTTCTTGCCCCTCCTCTGCTCCTGGGCAAAGAACCTGGCACTCACCGTACATCCTGGCATCTGCACACAGAGTGCCAATGCTGGCTGAGGTCTTGCTGGGGTTGGCAATGGATTGGCAGGTGGTCCAAGTGTTAAAGTAGATGTAAACAGGCACCGCAGAGCAGGCAAAAACCAGGAGCCAGATGATGGTCAGGACGTAGGTAATGCCCACAAACTGCAGGGGGCAGGACAAGCCAGGGCAAAGCTATGGTTACTGAGCAGCCAGGGACAAGGACAAGAGAAAGCAAGGGTCCCCAGGAAGGAGAGGGCATGGGGCAAGCAAGGGGCTGAGATGCTGCCTGTTCCGCATCGCCCACCAAGCCCAGTGTTATTCCCAATAATGGAGCTGACCACCCCTGCAGTTCCCCAACCCGAGGTTTGCAGCTGGATGTGTGCACATGGAGGTGACCAGCAGCAGCAGCAGGATGTCTGCCACATCTTGTTCAGAGGGCATAACCATTGCTGCAGCCAGGCAGGGTTTGGCTTCTGCAGAAGGGCAGCTGCAAAACCTGCTTTGGCGTGCAAACATAGCTTCTCTTGCCCTCCCTCTGATGCCACCCCAACTGTCCCCGAGGGAACCGCAGCCTCCCCTCTCTGCTCCTCCAGGCCATGGGCTCCTCTTGCTAGTACTTTGTCATGGTTCCCAAGCATGGTGGAGAGGACAACCCCAGAGCACTGGGGGCCAGACTGCCTGGTAGCACCATGGGGATCCTTGTGACTCCCCACCAATGCTCAGACATGAAGTTGATTTGTTAAATGCAAATGTTTGGGTTGCTTTGGACCTCAGAAGCCATGGCATGACAGGAGGAGAGTGGCTGGGCTGCGCTTCCCTTTGGGATTCCCCAAAACGCGGACGGCCGCAGTCTCCTGCCCTTTGGCCACACCGAGCGTAGCGAACCCGCTGCAGGCGCGCGAAGGGGTGCCAAACCCCGGTTAAGATCACCTTGTCAGGATGTCCTAGCCACTTTCCCAAACAATGACACACCCGCTGCAACGAGTGAGCTCGCTGGGGGCCTCGCGCTCCCCTCCCTTTCGGGCCCCCAGTTACCGTTGCACTGAGGCCCCTGCCGCAGATGGTGGTCTTGTAGTCCCCGAAGATTTGTCGGACGGCCCCAGTAGTGTAGAAGCCTTCGGACAGCAGCAGGGCTCCATAGAGGAAGAAGAAGGAGGCTGTGCCATAGATGAAGTACTGAAAAGCATGGATACTGCCAGGGAGAGGAAAGGCTGGTCAGATGCTAGTGCAGTGCCAGGGAGCTCAGCCCCACGTGCTGCAGAGCTGGAGCAGCCTGGCTGCTGTGACCCTCCCTTTGCCACCCCAGAGGGACCAAAATGAAGGTGAAGTCACAAGAGGAGCAAGCTGGGGCAAAGCTTTGCCAAGCATGGCTGTAGGCACTGCCATCTCTCCCGGGACCTTCACACCCACTCAGTGCAGAGGTGCCATCACTAGGCAGGTCACCTAGTGAGAGTGAGGTAAAAACAGAAACTGGACCCTGCCATGCAGTGTGGCACTGGCACACAGCAAATGCAACCTGGGTTCCCCATGGTGTCCATATAATGACATCACCCATCCAGCCCAGCCAGATACCTTCCAGCACAGAGCAAGACAGGTATGAGGGTCTCCAGCATGAGGGCAGTGCACTGCAGCAAGGTACTTACACATCAATGAGGTACTCGTAGTCCTGGTAGTTTTTGGAGAAGTAGGTCTCAATGAGCTGCTCGGTGCCTGTGAGGGCTTCATGCCCACAGCCACAAAACAGTGCTACCCCAAAGAAGCACAAGCCAGTGGCAACCAGCGAAGCAAAGGGTGCCCCAATGAGACATCTGGCACAGCACTCAAGCAAACCTAGGGAGAAGAGAGGTGAGATGGGATAGAACTGCCAGGACAGGGAGCCTGCAGCTCAGGAGCAGGCAAGCACAGGAGCAGGAGGGTGCTCGATGGGAAGCAGGATGAAGGAAAACCAGAAATAATTTGTTGAACACTGGAAAGCCAAATGCAGCAGCTTCCTCAAAAGCCCTCTAAGCAGCCAGCCAGGATCACACCCAAGCATGCCCAGGTGCAGGGGTGATGGCAGCATGGGGCAGCATGGCTGCAAGTCAGCTCCTGGACATAAGGCAAACAGTGAGCTGAGATGAAGCAGCCATACCAATCCCTGTGAACTGATGGAAATACAAGGTGATGTAGCATGATGCCAGTGGGACCTGGTGAACCAGCTGCTAATGGGCTCCTTGCTGTCAGCACAGGCCAGCTGTGGGAAAGAGTAAACCAGCTGCCTGCTGCTTTTCTATTGAAGATGAAGGGAAACCCAGCACCTCCACAGAGACAAACAGCAGTGAAGGCTCAGCAACATGAACCAGCCTTGGGACAGCAAAGGAGGAGCTGGCACATGCCCTGAACACCCCAGGAAGACACACTGGCATGCACAGTCCCCTCTCCTGGTAGCTCAGGCTGCAGCAGCTGTGTTGTGCAGGCACATGTGCTTGTGGATAGCAGCTACGCTATTTCCCCAAATGTCAGCCCTTCTGTGATAGACTGAGTCCTCCAGGACAAGTATTTGGCAGGAGTGCACACATACCTTTAAGCAAGTAGAGGAAGCATGGACACGTGCTGGTGTGCTGCTTGGATTGCCTAAATGCTGTAGTGTGGGGCTGTGGGCACCCAGTCCTTCTGCACGTTGGGTCTCTCACATGCAGGATCACTAGCTCAGGTGGCTGTTTGGAGGTGCTTAGCCAGCCACTCTCCTGGGCAGTTTGGAGGCAGGCAGCCAGGTGGGTTTGGCTCCGGCTAAGCTGTGGTAACCTGTTGCCCTGGCTGTGCACCACCACTGCACAGGGAAGCCACTCTTCTTCTGCAGAATGTGGGCTTCAGTACCCCACTGTCCCAGGCACAGCAGCTGCCTGGCCATATCCCATCTGAACATAGCATTTGTGCTTTGAATGCCAAAAAGGCACCCGTGGGAAGTGTTCCAAACCCATGCCCCCTCCACCGATCCCACAGTTCTTATGTCCTCCCTCAGAGGACAAGCAAGCCCTAGGGTCCTGGCCAGTGGTGCCCTCCCCTCCAGAGTGGCAGCAAGGTCACACAGTGGCACTGAGAACAATGGGGGATTGTCGTGGCACTGACAGCGGCTGCTTGGTGCTGAGAGCAAACAGGGAACAAAGGCAGCACTATGGTGGGGAGTGAGTGGGTGGTGGTGCTGGGACCCTTTCTGCTTGTTTACCTTGGATGTGGCAGGTTTAAGGGGGTCCCATTCATCCAAACCAGCACTGCAGGAGCAGTGGGAGCAGCTCCCAAGGGATGACCCTGTGTGCCCAGCAGGCTGCTGAGCCAAATGCACCTTTTTAAAACATACTTTTATTTTGGGCCACCTGGGCAGTGGTGTGGCAGGTGCCTGAGGCTGGGGCATGTTGAATGGCCCTATTCTGGGGGGAACTGTGGGTCCCGGGATGTGGCACAGCCTGGCAGGCTTCCCACCACAGCTGTGAGCCCCTCAGGCTTCAGTGCTCCAAGCTGGAGAAGCCTGGGAAGGTGAAAGGTGGAGAGAAAGAGCCCTTGTGCCGGCCTTGGACCTGGGCTCAGCTACAGCCAGAGCCAAACAACACACTATGGAGAGGAGCCAGAGGAGGTGGCAGGGTGCTGGCAGCTCCCGGCAGGGAGCAGAGCTCTCCTGCTGCCCATGCGGCAAGCTGGTAACTTAGTTCTGTGGTCCTGACAGGGACACAGAAGCATGAGCTGTGCCCCTGCCTTCCCAAGGCTGCTGGCACACAAGTGTCATGAGCTGTGACAGTTCTCAGCCAGCCCAGCCCCAGGCAGGAGCCCTCATCTTTCCCACACATGTGGGGAGGGTTCAGGTGGGACTATCTGTTGGGATGGCATCTGTCTCCATGGACAGCACCTGAGCACACAGGGACACAACACCATCCCTGCTGTGCCAAGCCCTCCTCCCCTAGCAGCTCCCATGGCTGGTCATGGCCACCCCAGGGCCACCGGGACCTGACTGGTGCCAGAGGAAAGTTTCAGGGGACTCTGCTGTGGGACAGGACCCCCAGAGCCAGCAGCAGCAGCTCTCCAGGTGCCCCTCACCCCATACTCACCCATGGCGCTGGACTTGGTCAGCTCCCGCGATGGCCTGCCCGGTGATGTCTGTGCGAGCCCTCGGCTGCCCGGCGGTCCCTCGCCCGCTATTTCCCGCTCTGGGTGCCCGTCCCGCTCCCCAGCAAAGAAAAGGGCTCTCGCAGGGCCAGCCACCCCCCTTAAAGGGACAGGACCCCGCCCTCCGCTCGGCCCCCCCAGCCGCACCCGTTGGCTGCCGGCCGCTGGCTGCGCGGGCAGAGCCGCCCACGGCCCTGGGGCTGTCCAGGGGACAGGGCCGGTGCCCAGGCAAGAGGGCAGCTGGGGGGGAGCGCTGCTGTGTCCCCACGGCAGGGGCTCTGCAGTGTTTGCCGCGGGGGCACCCTGGCCCCACGGGAGAGCAGCGGTGCCCCCTTTGTCACCTCCCAGACCGCCCCGCACCTGCCAGTGCAGGCTGCCACCCCGGGGACCAGCTTTCAGCCTGGGGAGAGCCTACACTGGGAGTTCTTCCCCTTCTAATGGGAATCCTGCTGCCACTCTCACTGCCCCCGTGGCCCCCACGAGGGAGCAGTGCTTGGGTGGGCCCAGCTGTGAGGTCCCCGGTGACACTCCAGGGCTGCAGCAGATGGAGCCAGATCCCTTGGGTGCCCCATGTGCCATGGGTGCCACAGCAACCCTGGCTGCTGCAGCTGCAGAGCCATCAAGGGGCCAGGGAAGCCTGCAGAGGGCAACAAGTCCCTTCCAGTAGGCATGGGGTGGACAAAGCCCCACTGTGTCCCTCAATGCTCTGCTTTGTGCCAGGCAGTGAGGTGGCAGGGCCTGGCTGTCCCTGGGGCTGGGGACACTGGCAGACTCTGGTGTCCCTGGACTGTGACAGGTCAGCAGCAGGGTAGTTTACCCCGTGGGGGCCCCTGCCCCATCCTCACCCAAACAGCCATCCCTTGGCTTGCCTGATGCTGGGTTGGGGAAACACTGCTTGGACAGCTCTACAAATGCTGCCAGCACTGTGCAGTGGGCAGTTGCACCCTGCGTCAGTGGGACCCATCTGGATCCCACTCCTTGCCTCTGTTTCCCATTGCAAGGCAGCATGACAGGGGGCTGTCCAGTCAGCCATGGGATGAGAAGGTCTGGTGAGGGAAATGGAACAGAGAGAGTCTCTACCACCACTGTGGGCAGCATCCTTGGGCAGCTCCTGTAGCCCTGCAGGTGACATCCAGATGGCTGGCTGCAATGTCACCCGGCCACAGTCACCTGGCAATGGTCGTGGGAGGGTGACAGACTTGCAACAGCCCTTTCAGAAATCACAGAACATTAGGGATTTGAAAGGACCTCGAAAGATCATCAAGTTCAATCCCTCCGCTACAGCAGGATCACCTAGATCAAGCTGCACAGGAAATATCCAGGCAGGTTTTAATGTCTCCAGAGAAGGAGACTCCACAACTCCCCTGGGCAGCCCATTCCAGTGCTCTGTCACCCTCACTATGAAGAAGTTCTTTCTGATATTTATGTGTAACCTCCTATGTTCCAGCTTAACACCCATTGCCCCTTGTCCTATCATTAGATGACACTGAGAAGAGCCTGGCTCCATCCTCCTGACAACTACCTTTCACAAATTTATGAACACTAATGGGATCACCCCTCAGTCTCCTTTTCTCTAAGCTAAAGAGACCCAGCTCCTTTAGCCTTTCCCCATAAAGGAGATGTTCCACTCCCTTAATCATCTTCGTGACTCTGCGCTGGATTCTCTCCAGCAGTTCTGCGTCCTTCTGCAACTGAAGGACCCAGAACTGGATGCAATATTCCAAATGCCGTCTCACCAGGGAAGAGTAGAGGGGGAGAAGAACCTCTCTTGACCTGCTAGCCACCCCCCTTCAGATCCACCCCAGGATGCTGTTTGCCTTCTTGGCCACAATGGCACATTGCTGGCTCATGATCATCCTGCTGTCCACTAGGACCCCCAGGTCCCTTTCTCCTACACTGCTCTCCAGCAGGTCAGTCCCCAACCTAAACTGGTAACTGGCGTTGTTCTTGCCCAGATGCAAGACTCTACACTTGCCCTTGTTATAGTTCATTCAATTTCTCTCTGCCCAGCTCTCCAGCCTATCCAGGTCTCGCTGAATGGCAGCACAGTCTGCTGGGGTGTCGGCCACACCTCCTAGCAATTCCATTTTATGGATAAAGAATGTCATAGAAAGACTGAAGCAAAAAATGTCTATTGTTTTGACAATTCTGTAACCTAGTCCAAGGATCATGGCCATCAGGAGGAAGCACAGTTCATTGTCTGTCCGCATAATGTAGGGATAAAGTCGTGTAACCTGCCACCATCAAAATAAAGGAGAACACCTCTGACCAAAAGCACCCTAACAGAAAAACCAAAGGTAGTGAGAAAGTCCATAACAACAGAAAAATCCTCCCAAACCCATCATAGAACATGTCCATTAAACTTACAGTCCACATCATTAGCCAAGCTTGGTCCACTCTGTCTGCAGCAGCCTGTCTGCAGAGAGAGAGAAGGAGAGTGACAGCAAAGGCTCTTTCTCCCTGGAGGGGTCTCTGCAAGCAGCCTCACTTTTACACTGTGGTACTGTATCAAAAACTTCCCCCCAGAAGCACACACCAGTTGTTATCCAATTCGGTCTCTCTGTCTCAGGGTTACTTAGTTTTGGGAAAAAGAATACCCCAGGGGAGTATTTTTCTCCACACTCCCCCATGAGAAACTGGGCATTTGCAGTTTCTTATCAGAAAAAAAGGAATCATCTGTCTGTCCACCTCAGTTCTCAGCACTTCATCTACCTGAAATGTTTGACGTGCATGAGTTCTGATCTTTCAGGGTACACCACATCCTACAGTGCAGTTCTTCAGGTGCATTTGATGGTTCTGCAGATAAAAGTCTAGCATATCAGACCAAGAACCTATGCAGTGAAGAATTCCCAGTTAGTAGGTATCTGTTTAAATTGCTTGCTCACTATCTAATGGAAATGCCTTACATTCAAATCATGTACTTGTATGTCCTCACAGGAAGATAACCCAGTTCTTCAAAGCTCTGCTTACTTACAACATCCGTGACAATAACTAAAGAGTTGCTTTATCTATTGAGCTTAAGTTTAGTTCTGAGGGACAAAACATCTTCAGGGGGAAAAACCATAGGATTATAGGATGGTTTGAGTTGGACTGGACCTTTAAATCTCATAAACAATAAAATAAAGAACTAGTCTTACAGGAATTTCACAATGGAACAAAACAAGGGCTTAATAGTATTTCAGTTGGTTATTAATTTTTTTATGTACAATTCTCTTGAATTAAAAAGAAATTAAATTGACACCTTCTGCCTCAAATTCCACCATGTTCAACACAGGGGTCCTTGCTGTCAATAGCAGGAAAAGAAATGCTAGTTTTGCAAGCCAGCAGAATGGTTCAGCTGTTAGTTAAGGAGAAAACAACAAGGGTTTTTTTTTTGTCAGGAGAACATGATAATATATGAGTAAATGATTGTTGTAATAATGTTCTTAAAATACTAGATATTAAGTGAACTAATCTTGAACATTAAGATCTTGTCACAGCTTCTGAAGTTTAGCCGGGTTCCAGATTTATGGTTCAGATTTAGTCTAAAGTTTATGTCCTACTGATTGTAAAGGCACAGTGTATGGATCAGATTCTTGTTTGCTTCATCAGCTGTCGCTCATTTAGGTGTATAATTTAGGTTAGAAAATACATGGAAGTAACTGTTTTCACATATGGTAAGTGAAGAGTTCAAGAAGAGAAAGGTGAACTCCTCTAATGGGAAATCTCTTTGTTTTAAACAGGAAAGAGGCAAATGAAAATACAGCTGCAGGAACTTTTCTTCTTAATCTTAGAAATTACTGTAAAGATGCTGATGTTGATCCATCAAATAGTCAATTTAATTTCATTGGATTATCTGGTTTCAGAAGCAATTACTTCGCTTTGGATTCTGCTGTGTCTGGAAGACTTGTGGTCAGTTGTTTGTGGCTTTATGTTAGATTGTCCCATTTCAGAAGTTAACTTATGAAATATTATAAATTATTTGAATTTGTTGCACAAGAAAAAATGAATTACAGTAATTCATGTCACAGTGAGTATGATGTGGAGCATATTTGAACTGTATGTGAACTATATACCCCTTGATAGGATGCTTTCTGTGATTGCTGAAGAGTTCTCTCCAGTTCTAAATAAATGTGCTAGATATGATTGGAAAAATTAACTTATTTTTTAGTGGGTGTGAAGTACCAACTTTGCTATGGATAATCAGAGAAATTCAATGCCGTTTCATATCTATGTCTTCATGACAGACCGTGGAAGGTCCTTGCTATTCAGCATAAAGAATTGAAACACTTGAGAAATCCCACACTGACTAGCTACTTCCCAGCTTCATTGGTCAGAATTATATAACCACTGTGAGTGGTAAAGTTTTGCAAAAGCAAGATAGGGTTTGCACTTGTGTGAGTTTGCATGTCAAAATACGGGTTCCTTATGCTGATGGTTGCTGGTGTATTTGCATTGGCCAGAACTCCCACCAGTTGCTGGGCATGTGCAATTGTGGATTTCTCATTGTGCATTGTGGATGTTTCATTGCTTTACAAAGAACTGTGAACAACTGTAGAAAAAGTCAAACATAGAAAAAAGTAGGCATACTGTCTACAAGACAAAAGTGAACAGTACTTCATGAACAGTAAAACAGTTTGGTATGTCTTATTCTAATGTTTGATCAGAGGTATAGAGGTCAATGGGCAGAGCCCTTAGCTGCTTCATCTGCCAACATAACAATAACTGCCATTGCTATACAGGATACGATTGTTCCTAGTCCTTTGATCACTGTGTGTGTATAACCTAACAGGCTATCTGAAATGTCCTGTTCCTCCAGAATTCCTCCTCTGTAGATGATCAACAGTGGATGCTTATGCTTTTGTCCTACAGCCCCAAACTTTATGGGATTCTTACATCTGTAGGAGACAGAGCTCAGGAAATTGCCATTTAAATCCGCACAAGCCACCACGTGGTAACAACTTGGTTCCTCAATAAACACACATGGTTGAATCTGATGCCTTTAATACTCCTCTCCAGGCCTGAGCTCAAACAGTAACTGCTACTGTTTCACAACTGCAGATTCTTGTTGAGCAAACACAGGGCAGAGTAAACAGCCAGCTCATTCCATGAGCTTTGAATTCACTAGGTAAAAGGCCAAGACCTTATGATCCAAATGCTAAAACTTTCTGCACTTAAAGGGAAGAAAGTTTGTTGGCAGAAGAGTTTTGAACATCGAAGAGAAACCAGAGTGTGAATGTGTGCAAAAAGCCTGGCATTCAATCCTGTAATTGATTAATGGTCTATATTACTCCTTGAGTGGAACTCTGTGTATCCACAGGGGAGAACATGCTTACAGAATGCTGGAAAACGAGTAATTGCCAACATGTGTGTTGTGACTTTATGTAAGGAATTGTAAATACTATTGTGTTTCTTTTCAATTTAGATGACTGAAAGTATTGATTTAGAAAACCTGGCTAATCTAGGAGATGAAGTTTATTCTTTGACTGTCAGGGTGCAAGATCTTGCCTATCCTAACTACTCAAGCAAGTATCCCTTTTACACTTCTTTTGATACTTTCCTGTGCTGTAACAGCATGGAGAGAGGAATACCATATGTATTTTGAATATATGCATGAGAAATTTTTCACAGCCATACTTAACTATGACTTAATCTTCTGTTTTATTTCCAGATATCATCTACATTTACATCAAGATAAAGCCAGTGAATGAATTTTTTCCAGTCTTCAATAGATTATCATATGAATTTAATGTTTCAGAAATTACTAAAGGTACAGTAAGTAGCATCTTCATGATAGAAAAAAATGTTGTTAAGTACCTTTTTTATCTAAGTCAATTTTCATATATTTGAATGAGGAGAATGCCTCAAAGTTCCAGTTCAGCCAGGGTCTCACCATACAACCACCTACTACCTTTAAATAGACAAAACTGGCAACAACTCCAATTGTACAGATGGAAGCTGAGACACAGACAAATTCAGCAATTGCACAAGAAATCTGTGACAGAGCCGGGAACTGAACTCAGATGTCTCGATTTAGACCGCCTTTCTGCTCTTGCTAAATTAGCCTTTTGGAGGAACTGTGATTGTGCAAAGAAACCATTATGGATTGACACAGATGAGAGAGGACTCCCTTGGCCCAGACATTGCCATTGCAAGATGCTCATTGCACTGTCCCCTTAGGCCCTTTTCACCTTGGGTGATAGCAGGTGTTCTGAAGATTGGGTGGGATGGCAGTACAGGGAAGCTCAGCCACAAGGCATTTAGAGGAGCTACTCATGTCTGGAGCTAGGGTCCTTCCCTGCAACAGCCCAGGACAAGGGCTTCAATTGCAGCCTTAAACCTGAGCTTGTTGAAACTGTTCACATACTCCACTTCTCTCTTGTCACCTTTCCTGTCCTTGAGGTGAGTCCTGCATCTCATGTGTTTGCAGAGCAGTGCTACAGCATCATGCCTCCTTGGTAATCCCTGTGTGCCAGGTGTGACTGCCCACCAGCTCTGTACTCTGTTGCCTGGTAAGCAGAGATATCGGCATGGCAATGGCATCTTCCCTAGCTTCAGCCTCTCCCTCATATAGCCTGATGTACCAAACACAGACCTTCCATCACAGGATCTCACTTCCTGGCTTTATTCCTCTGGCTGAGGGTCACAGAAAAACTGAAGGTGCAAGGGACCCCTGGGCATCTCAAGCCCAACTTGTGCTCAAATTATGGCTAGTTTTTAAACTAGATCAGGTTGCTCAGTGTTTCATCTAGTTGTGTTTTGAAAATCTCCACAGCCTCTCATAGTTCCTGTTCCAGCTGAGCAACCTTCCTTCCAGGCAATTTTACGTTGTACTCAGCTGGAATTTCTTATGGTGCAGCTTGTGTGAATTCTCTAGTGTCCTTTCATTGTCCTCTTCTGAGAAAGTCACATCTTGGTCTTCTCCGTTATTGTGCTTTAGGTAGTGGAGCACAGCGATTAAATAGCCCTTTCACCTTCTCCATCCTGAACAAACCCAGGCCGACCAGCTTCTCCTCCTTCACCAACCCTCTCCCAACTTTCTCCAGTTTTTTAGTGTCTCTCTCTCATACCTGGGCCTTCAAACAGGTTAGAGGTAGATTTATGAGCACTGAGCAGAGTGGGCTAGCTACTTCATATCATGTGCTGGTAGCACACTTGCTAATGCAGCCCAGTAAGGGGTCTTCATTCCAAGGGTGCCCTGGTGAGTCATATATAGCTTCTCCACCAGTGCCTGGGGTTCATTCCTGCAGAGCTGCTGCCTGCTCAGTTGATCTCAGTCTGCACTGATTCATGGGCTTGTTCCAGCCCAGGAGCTGGGCTTTGCATTTGTCTGTGGTGGACAGACCCATGGCTCCAGCCTTCCAGGCTCCTCTGAACAGCAGTCCTGTCCTGCACATCCAACGCAGCCCCAGGCTGCTGTTAACTACCCTATTGCATCGGTGAGACGTGGTGATTTGGAAGCCAGATAATGCAGTATCTGCTTCAGTTAATCAAATTTTTATTGTCAAGACAGGCTTACTGTGCAGGTGGAAGGCATCTGTGGCTATCATCAGCAGACCTGTGGGCTCTGTGGTGCTTGTGTGCCCTTTTTCTAAGCCAGGAGGCAGGGATGTGGGCGCGAAAACGATGTTTCAAGCAGCTCAAATCTCGTCTCCCTTGCCATGTCCAAAAGAGCAAGCCCAAATTTCCAGTACTTACCATTAGCTCTCTGTTTTCTTCCCTTTTTGGTCAGGAAGATTCTGCAAAGTCCTAAGGTCTGCAAAAATCACTCCATTGTCATCAGGCAGTGCTGCTGATGTGTGGTTGCATGGCCTGGGGAAGCCAAACCGTTGGGAAAGAAAGAGAGGTTAAGTTGGGATGAGAAGGCACAGGACAACAACTTAGCAGGCCAAGGACCCTGACCTTCAGATGTTGATACCAGTGTCTTGTGATGCTCATCAACCGGTTCTTGTCCAACTTTTAGTTCTATAATGCGCGGATGGGGCTTGGCTTTCTACACTGCTTCCTTGTAGGCATTTTATGGTGAATTCTGTCACATTTCCAATTCTCTGTGTGTGTGTCTCCTCATACCACTGATGTGTATCTTAGCAGTATAACACTTGAAACCCATCTGTGACATGGGTATGTCTGTGAAGCTGTCCATGTCAGCCACAGAACTTTGCTGGATACAAAGACTCTCAAGAGGAAGAATATGTTTTTTCCTACTCAGACGACTGCCTTTTGTTTTGGGCTGAGTTGACAGGGTGTTTGCTATTGCTGTACCAAACAGGAGACAACAGTCTGCACAGGGCTGGAGTTCACAAGATCAAGAAAAGAATTAAAAATAAAGCCAACCCTGTGTTTACATCCTCCTTCTGCCTTACACTATGTATGTAGACTATTCGTCTCATATATCTGTGGCTCATGAGGAGTCATTCAGCACTGAATTAACGGCTGCAGAGATGGGCATGCACAGTGGTTCTCACAGTTTGCAGCACTGCCATTTGTAACTTGCTTCATAAATACTCTGCACAAAGGTAATTCAAGCCCTGGCACAGTGCAGTGAACTAAAATGTCATTTACTTTTCTGGGGTGAAAAACCCTAAACCGGCTCTTTAGTTCGGTTCCATCAAGCTTTGGTTGGAACAAGTACCCTGTACCTTCTTTTCTTTAAAATGTTAGTAAATTAGAGGTTTTCTGTCTCTCAGTTGGATCCAGCATTGGAAAAGTGAACGCTACGGACAACGACTGGCCACCCAGTGTCATCACTTACTCCATTGTAGCTGGAGGAGGCACCAGGGATTACACAAATATCTTCTGGATCAGCCGAACTAAAGGAGAAGTGAAGCTTTTAGCTAGATTAGACTATGAAACAACTCAGAAACACATTCTTACAGTAGAAGCCTCAGACCAAGAGAAGAGTGCAACAGCAACTGTGAGTAAATCCTCTTTACATACATTTATGTGCATTTTTCTTTCGCCTTCCTGGCAAGTACAGTAAGATACTGGGCAAAGCACTCTGGTCTGTGAAAGGCAAGTCTGCCCCTGCATATTCAGATGGCAGACATGGTGTTCTCTCAGTCTTTATTTTTTACAGAGAGTATTTTTATGTTTTTCACTCTGTGGGTTTTGTTTCTCAGTCTTTTTTTTTTTTTACATTACCTGGGCAGTGAAATCATTTTCTGATAATTTAAGATATTCTTTATGGCTACATATGTTCTGAAAAACAGACACAGGACACAGTCTTGAGGCCAGGTAGCACACCCCAATTGTAGCTCTGCTTAGTGCCAAGTCTTTTTTGGACCCTATGTAGTGCCCTTTGGACCTCAAACATACTTTTAATTTTGCATGTGATGTATTTTCATTGCGAAGTGCCCAAAGTGATGCAAGAATCATGTTGCAGCCCTTCGGAGTTGTGTCTTCATGGGGTGGGACAGATGTTGCACACCTTGGGGATATGATGAGGGCTTCTGCAGCCTCTTGGGATAACGTCACAGGGCCCAGCACAGTACACGTGTCCAGATGGTTTCATTACCAGAAATTCTCTCCACTGGGAACAGTCTATAAAGAGATTTTCTGCCTTTCCTCCATGTTTCATGCTCTGAATTATTAGAAAATATGCTAAGAAGCCTAACTAGTGGCTGTGAAGCAATCTGAGAGGTTTGAAAGGAAGCTTAATGAAAATGTGGTACTCATATCTCATTCTAACAACGACACAGTTCAGGTGGTTTAACAGCCAGACACGTCCCCTCAAAACTGCCATGTTTTTGGAAGATGGTTCAGGTTAAGGAACACAATCCCAGAAGGGTGATGGTCACAAGAAGAACTGAAGATCAAATGATCACAGACATTTCCTAGTAGCATCTAAATTGGGAGTGAGGTTAATTTTCTTCAACTGCTGTTGATCAAAACAACAAGATGGGAAAAGCCAAACAGTTTATGAAGTTAATAAAATTCTGGCCTAGCACAGTGGAGGAGCTTCAGCTGGTCATTGCTTTTTTCTTTCAGGTAACAATCAATGTTTTGGAAGTAAATGATGAAGAACCAGTTTGTTCACCCAGTTTCTATTCATTTCAAATCCCAGTCAACTTAGCTGTTGGGACGAATATTAATGGTTTCAAGATTGAATGTCAAGATCGTGATTCTGACCCCAGGTCTTTCCGTTACTTCATTAACAAAGGTATTGTGTCACCGTGTGTAAGCTGGGAGCAGCACAAACACTAGTGAATGCTGATGGTTTGTCTGGATTTGTAAATAAAAATCTAACACAGTTTTCTCATGATGAGCTAGTTATGATATGCAAGTTCTGCACATCATTACTGTTTTGCTTATCAAGAGATGTCTTTCCACAAGTCAGCTACTGGTGCTGATGCCTAGAACCATTCCCTCGTCAGACTAGATTGCTTACCATGTTAATGAATTTTCAATTAATTGTACACTTGATGAGGACTTCAAATGAATGAATGGGAAAGATATGCTGGGTCAAATTTCCCTTTGATTACAGCTGAGGAGATTTTGTAAAACAGTGAGTTCTGTCACTCTGTGTAGCTTATCTTCAGATCAGGTCAAAACAAGTGAACAAACCTGCACGTCCCAGGTCCATGCTGTGTGCATTAAAACCCCATGTTACGAATGTGTGTTTGAACCTACAAATCAGACACATCTGCTTGGAGAACTGCAGTGGTATGACACTCAACTTCACACAAAAAGGGAACACACTGTCTTGGGGCAACTCTCTTATTCATTGCTATAGCAGCTGCTGAAAAGAGGGGAGCAGCTTGTCCAAGTGCCAGTTGTGAGCTTAGGAGGAGAGAACCTTTGTCCCTTTGCAGCCCCTTAACATTGCAGAGGAATTCTGCTACGGGGATGTTTATGCACAACCCCACACAAGAGCCATGTGTGCGTTAGTATATCAGGTTCTGACCACAGATCCAGTTCTGGCTGCAGACATACCTGTACCATGCAGGTGGCCTCTGAGCCATAGAGCAGCCTGTGGTGTATTTTGTGTTGTACAATAGACGTGGCCACTTCAACTCTAGAGCTCTATGGAGCAACAAGAGCATAGCCAAAGCCCAAGCACTGCTTTTTCATGGCTCTGCTTTATTTGCAGATTGTCTGGAGCCTAAACCAGCAAGGGCTGGCTTACCAGCAGCCCAGGCTACCTGGGTCACTCGCAGCGCTCCAGCTGGATGATGGTCTGACAATGAGAGCTGGGCAGTCAGCATCACTGAACTCCCCTCTCTGCCCCACAGTGCAGACAAAGCCCTAGAAGCAATTAATTAATGTCCCTGAGTTGTTAATACTATTTTGGAAGATCTCTTCAAAGGCCTCTGCCTCTGAGCAATAGGAAAAGCCTCAAAAAGGGGCTGAAGGGGCTTCTGAAGACACTGGTGGTGTCCATGTGGCCTGAAGGCCACTTCAGGGACATCCTAGTAGTGAACTGAAATGAACCCTGCAGCAGTGTAGGGTCCTCACCCCGAATGGGTACGGCTGCTCGTATGTGCTTTCCAGGCTGTAAGGACAGGGGACCTCTTGTGTGCCCTGTAGCTCTGAAGTGTTTTCACAGCCTCCTCTCAGCTGTGTTCCCAGAGGGGATATTATTCTATATTTAAATGCTTTTATGGCTGTATTGTTTAAAACTGTTTCATATGGCCTCAGGAAGATCAAGGACACTTTCTGGTCAATGATCTTTCACTGCACACATGTAGTGATCCGTAACGAGCTGTCCACAAATTAATCTTTTTGCCTGTTCCACGTGTTTACTTGACTGTGGGATTAAAATAAATGTTTATTTCATTGTCATGTTTCTTTGCAGGAAACGTGAACAACCATTTCACTTTTTCACCGAGCTCTGGCTCCAACATATCCTGGCTGATTCTTGCTTCAAAGTTTGACTATGAGAGTGGACTTGATACAAACTGGATCTACAGGCTGCATGTCCATATAACAGATGACAATTTGCTATCTGCCAGGGACAAAAGTGCACACCTAACTAAAACTGGAACTGTTACACTAAGCATCAGAGTGATCCCAAACCCCACCACGGTCATTACAACAACGGTAAGTTCACTCACACTTGTGTCCAGATTTTATTTCTTTTACGGATTAATCTCTCTAAGAGCGAAGAAAAGAGGGTAGATGTGTGCAAAAGGCGAACTAAAACTCACAGTGGGTTTGGTCCTGTGAAGCACTGAGCTCCATGTTCTTACGTTCAAGCCAGAGCTGGCTGATGTGATTAGTGTCATGAAGGATTGGTTCCAGGTACAGAGTTATGTACATATGTTTTGTATTTTAGTTTCTGAAACAAAAAGGGCAAGTAGCCACAGGACCAGGCATGCTGCCATTACCATGCAACTGGAGAGTTAAAGATTTTGGCAGCTTTATTAATAAGGAAAGAACAAGGGTTAACCTTTGCCTGGAATCTTAAAGTTACCTCATGCATTGTGCACTACCTCTTTTTTTATTCATAGCTCTTCACTCCCTTAGCTGCCTTGCACTTGTGTATGCTTTGTCAGCAGTGGGACGCATTAATCTGTGGCTACCAAATTTGAAATAAACAGCAACAAGAAGAAATTTCATCACTTGGAAGGAGCTTTTTTTTTCAATAGCTGAGTTCATGCAAAACTTCGAGCAGCCTGTCAGTCACTGAAACAGCTGTGAACCACCTCAGTGTGTTATAGAGGTTTCATCAGGATTCAGACAGCAAATCCAGAGGAATGGAATGGTCTTTCCTGTGCTCTCTGTTCACGTGGTGGTCCATAGCTGAGTTGGAGGGAGACTGCATAGCTTTCAGCAGCCAGGGTGTGATCTGACCTTGCACCGTCTGTGTAGCTGTGGGGCTGTGTCCCAACACAGCCTCTCTGCACAGCCATACCAGGCAAGCTCTGTGTCATCGGTTTCATTTTGGAGCGGATTTCCATCAGGCTGGTACAGGACATGAGCAAGGCTTGCTTTTATGCTGGTTGCCTGAGGGTACACACCACCCTCTCCCCATCCTCGTGCTGGTTGCCACCTTCATTCCCAGCTGCAACATCTCTCACCACCTCCCAGAGTCCATCTGTCTTCTGCCTGCCTGCAGGTGGCATTACCTTTTTTATTGTTGAATGCTGGAATGAAAATAAGAGTGTCGGTGAGGGAATAAAAGCACTATTTGCTGCGAAGTCATCTGGTTCTGATAGGGGCTGCTGATAACTGAGCCAGAGGATCCTGTAGAGAGCACACGCAAATCTGGACACTCTGCTATGAAAGTAATTCAATCCAAACTTGCAGACTGATTAATCACCCTGTTATTATCTAATGCTCTGTGGGGAAGGAATAAATGGTTTTCTCACAGTCTTCTCTCCTTGCCTGATGTGAAAATGAAAAGTTACGCTGAATAACAAAACTTATTCTGTATTTCTTTCCTGTGCTTTACCACAAATACAAACAGTCTAGACCACATACCACAGCATCAAATCTTACTCCCCGGAGATATTAACCTTCCACTTTCAGTCTGTTTTCCAGAAGAGCACTTGCATTACATCAACTTCTCCCTTAAACATATTTAGTGCAGCGACCTGATGAATCAGATACTGGAAAGCTGTCAGTGTAGAAAAGAAACCCTGTCACAAAATGTTAGTTGTGGCTCTGGTCTCATTGCTGGTGATGGTCTTGAGATTAGATGGTCTAGAGATTACCTGGGAGTTTCTATAAGACTTCAATGTACCTTTTTTCCCCAAGGCTAAATATGCTATTTTAAAGATATCCTTAAAAAAGAAAAAAAAATAGATATGCTACTAAATTTCATACACAATGTGATTACAAATGTCTTACAGAAAATTAAATAAAAACTTCATTAGACAATCAAAACTAACAGTACCACACTAAGCAATGACCCAGTGAGAGCAAATCGGTAATTTGTGATACGTGTGAGGATGGCTTCATGATGGGACCTTAATGAATGAGTTGCTAGCACCAAGTGATGTGCCAGCTCAGAGATGTGTCTCCTGGCACTTGGAAGATGTGGGAGATTGCAACTGCTCAGGAAGTGTGGTTTTCCCTTATGGAACAAGCCATAGGGGAAAAAAAAAGGAGTTTCATTTAGTTTTGTACAATAACCCAGTTCCTCAGGGTTCAACTCCTTTTTCAAAGTGGGCTGCATGATCACTGCAGTGGAGATGACCTACTTCCAGTTTTGCCTTAGGTAACAAGAAACCATAATCTCATTAAGTATTCCCTGAACTTGCTCATTCTCCAACAGTGTACTTACAGAATACTTGTAGTATCTTAGGCAACCTGAGGCTCTTAAACCCCACTGTGGCAGGCTTGTTTTAATATAATGCATTGAAACATGTTCTGGAACCTCCTTCCTCATTGCGGGTGGTCTCCATTTCACCAGCCTTTGGTTGGCCCAGGAGCTTGATGGTCTATCTCAGTCATCTGAGATGCATCGGCAGTCAGCAGGTAGGTACATGGGATGAATCACTGTCTCCAGCAGACAGTATCTCCCTCTGCCCATCATCATATACAGATCCCCAGGGCAAGTTTGGACCAGGTGCTTCAGTGCTGAAGTTCAAGATGAGAGGTGCGGTTGGTGTCAGTAACCTTACAAGAATGCAGCCTGGAGAAACGTTGTCTATTTTCTTTTAAAGCCTGGCTTCACTCTTGTGACAAAGAGGGAAAACCTGTACTCTGAGTCGGCGTGGTACGTGCCGTTCGTCATCACCCTTGGCAGTTTGCTGCTCCTTGGACAGCTGGGGTACCTGGCGTTCCTGCTGGTAATGTGGATGCGCACCCACTGCCCTCTGGCAGGCAAGGCAGACAGCACACCTCTGTGAGTCCTCCCAAATGTCATGCTGGGGAGTACCCAGTGGCACCTGGCAATGACAGCAATAACTTTGGCCTTTCAGCCATAATGAAATCTGTGCTTTGAACGTTTTAGCGTGGTTTTCCCTTCACTGTAGTAAATGCTATTGCTGCCCACAGTGATATTTGCTAAGGAAGATACGACATCAGGGAAAATGCCCATGCCATTTTTTGGTGGCTTTACAAACATTAGCTGTCGGTGATAATTGAATTAACAATTCTGACCGCTAATGGCAGCCACACTTGTGAAGTGCAGTCAGACTCTGTGCCTGATTGTGCTGACCCAAATGATAAACTTTTTTTGTTTGTACCTAGCTTCCACTCCAACAGAGCTCCCATCTAGCTCCCTTGGAGTTGGTAGGTGCATCTTCTTCCCTTTCAGCTACGGATCCCAGAGTCCTTTCCAAACCTTGGTGCTTGTGCCAAATTCTTTGTTTTGGTGAAACTTCTGCAGATTTCTTGGAGTTTTATCCAAGCCTCTTGCAAGGCTCTGGCCCATAAAGAAAGCTTTGCTGTAGCTCCAAGTCCTTGTGCTTGCAAAAGCCATGGAAGTACCCGAGACCAGCTCTGGATCATCATGGGACGGCCTGGATCCAGGCTGCCTCTAAACTGACTTTTACCCTCACAAAACAAGGACCAGCACTTCTTAAAGTGGACTGGGATTAAAAAAAAAAATCTAATTCTAGAAGTATTAGCAGGATTTTTACTTACATTTAGAAACTGCAGTAAATGTAAAGAGGTAATGTGAGATTGTGATTATAATTCAAATAGTGTGTGCAAGGAATTTAGCCATTTGTGATGAAAATGACAAAAGAACTAGCAGGATATAGCTTGGCTAGTATTATTTATTAATGGAGCAAGTGATTCATCGGGAGCCAGGCATTCCCATTAAAAAGCAATTTATGTATTTATTTATATTTACAGCCTTTCAAATGTTTTAAAAGGTACACTCCAGATCACAACAATTGACCTTCCTCCATGGGTGGAACCAAATGACAATACTAATTATATAAATAAATTGTACTATCATGGATAAGACTTTAAAAAAAAAAATTGATACTATCTCTTCTTGTCAAGGTATTAGAGCAATGCTCAGAGCTGTTTTTTGTCTGAGCTGCAGCATTAATTGATGTAAGCCTTCAGTGAAAGCAAAACCAGAAACCAAACAAATCGAGCAGACCCCAGAACTCAAGGAATCAGAGTCTTGCCAAATGAAAGAGACCAAAGCATGACATTTTTGTGTGAGGAAGAGTAAGACATTACTTAACTACACTCTTAATCTTTTTTTCATTACAGGATAAGAGGCCCAGGTATGTATCTCTTTTCTATACTTCAATATTTCCCAACAAGTCCTTGTTTATGAGTCAGTGTTAAATTTATAAATCCTTTTCTATACAAATATATTTGACTCAGTGCAAGAGTATTGAAATTAAATTACCCTGGTTGATTGTGGGAGGCTCGTCTAAGTGATTTCATGGTCCCTTTGGTCTGCAAATGTGTAAAGAAATTCAGACTGGCCTGGTATTCTGGCACGAATGCTAAGGAACTTCTGCATTTTTCAACGCAATTCATATGCTGTCTTTTAAAAAATAATCCCATACCTGTGCATCAACTTCAGGAGTCCTCTCCTTTCTTAATTCCCTGTTCTCTGATCCCTTCATTGGCACCCATGATACCATTACTCCACATACCTTAAGATTATATTGAAGTATTTGTGCTTTTAAAGTTGTTTGTTTAACTGAACAGGGGTATAAGAGGCACATTTAGAAAAGTGCTCTTTAAGCAGTCTTGTTCCTTTTAGTCTTATTAGATTTCTGCTAGCAAGTGTGGCTCAGTAAGCCCCTGCTTCTATAACTAACTCTCCTCAATCAGTATCTTCCAGCTTGAAAAACACAGCAAAACGCAACAAAATTAGCTGTTCTCTTGGTTGCCCAATTTGAGATATTTCAGCACTGGCTGGTTTCCAAAAAGCAGATGCTTGGTGCTTTCTGAAAAAATGATTCACAAATACTGGGCAGCAAAAGGCAGACAGAACAGGTTTCCCATCAGTGCTCAGGTTGAGACCCATCTGCAGTTCTCCAGAGTATTTCTTGCCTGCTTGTAAAGCCTGTTGATGGCCAGCTCCCCAGAGAAACACCATTAAATGAATTGGCAAGGAATGAGCAAGAAGAGATCACAGCAAATAGTTTTGGTATCATCTACAAATCCAAGCTGTTGAGATGCCCGTGGCACTGCTGCTGTATCTGTTTGCATGTGGAACGAGTTAATAGTGCGGTAAATTCCCACACAACCAAACTGCTCTTCAATTTGAGTTTTACTCGACCGGATCTGCAGCACTTCCCTGTTATTGTCTCCAAGTGTATGTTGGAGAGCAACTACAGACATTTGTGGGAAAAAATCTACTAAAGTGTGGTTCAAATATACTCCTGAAATGATTTCTGTATCTGTTCATATTATTTCGAAAGAGAAAATCGTTAAAGAAACTATTGCTATTTATTCATTACTGAAGAGATAAAGCTTTTCAAGGCTAAACTTTTGATTAGTCATTGGCAACTGTGGATTCTCACTCCAAAAAATGCTGTGAAGAAGTTAACTCTTCAAATAGTATGAGAGATCAGCCTTTGAAAAGAGCTAAGGCTCATTTGAGACGTGTCACAAGTTGAGTACCAAGAATGTCTATTTGTTTGAGGAAATCTTGGCTTTTGTGTCTAAACTCCCTGTCAGAAAAATCTTACTCTTTACAATGTACATTTTTCTTTCCGTAGAAAAGAAGAAACCGAAGAAAGAAGTGGTTATGGTAAGTACTGCTGGCCTCAAAACAAAATCCAGATTTGCCCAGCCCCATCACACGTCATGACTGTAGGGCCCTTTCTGTGAGAAGCATCTCTTTTCCCAAGAGAATAGAAAACTGATAGGTAATGAAAAAAGGATTTTTCCCAAATGCAAACCACCTCAGTGCCCCAACAGGCCTCTGGGTTTGGAGGCAGGACTGTGTATGTGGGGTGCACACTGTGGCCCTTTGGCCTCAAAGTACCAAACTCTCCAGCCTCTCTGGCAGCCCTGTATGTGCCTGGAGCAGTGACAAGGAAATCCACTGCAGCGACGATGGCAGGACAAGAAGGGACCCAGCTAAACTAATGGCAATGTAGTGCTGCTGAGATACCACTGACCTGTGCAGGACAAGAAGGGACCCAGCTAAACTGATGGCAATACAGTGCTGCTGAGATACCACTGACCTGTGCAGCTAACCCTGACCTGCCTGAGTGCAACCAGGAAGGTACATAAAATGTGAAGAGTTTGACCTTGGTAAGCTGTTTGCAGGAAAATGCCATCGCTATTTCCACTGCTGCAGACTTCTTTTTCCTTCTGTGTTGGGGATCCTTCTTTTTTTATAGCTATAATGGCACAGAGGCTGCAAGGCACTTTCTGTAGTGTACTCTCCCTCCACACGCTCTTCAGACTAGATTCGTGACCCTCTAGTGGTTACACACATGGAGGCGTTTAGGTTGTCAGACCTTATTAATTTCTCTTTGACCATCTAGTGGCAGCACTCGACACTACAGATGGCTTTTGTTGCCAGTTTTGATTAAACCCAGCCTACAGAAATGCAATATGCAGGTCATACAAATCACCTCCATCCACATAGGTCACTGTTTCCAAGAGACTGCTCCTCCTTTTAGTTAACTAATTTACAGGATTCTTTTAATCTTTGTCTCTCTTCACAGACAATGACAAAACTAAACACTGTCTTTGATGGAGAAGCCAGAGACCCAGGTAATAAAAGCAATTAAGAGCGGATAAGAGTATTTGGCTGAAAACAAACTGGATTAGTTGATTTAAATATGGTTTGGCATTTGCCTTTCTTATTTCAGGTTTGCTGTTTCCAAGGAGAATGGGAGCTGTATTTCACAGATATTGACAACCAAGACAGTGCCCTAGTAACACTTCCAGCAGTTGAATAAACTCCTGGCCCTTGCAAGCCCACATGCAATGGCTAGGTTATTCACTGCTGCTCTGTTAAACCTGAATCTATTGGTCTACTATGGAAAGGTGGAAAGGGAGGAGGAATTTGCTGCAAGCCTCCTGCTTTGGTGCTATCATGGCTACCTGGTTTCACCCTTCCCATGTCTGGGATATGGCCATCAGATTAATGTAGCTACAGAAGTAGTGACTTTGTGTCTTCAAACTCTTCTGCATGCAGAGCGGGTGGGTGAGTTACTTGCTCCTGCACAAAGCTCCTCCCTTGCAGCAACAGTTCATTGCTGCTGCTTATCTAAGGCTCAAACACTGCTTGCTGGAAAGGAAAAGGAAGACCATGTACTTTTAGATGCTTGCGGTGGCATCAACTACCGAATGTGTTGCCAGGCTCCATCTATGCTAAATCTGAGCATATCCGTTAACTAGCTGGGAAAAGCCAAATCCTGGCTAAAGCTCAGAAAACCAGGGTGACCCAGGAGGTGCAGCCTTCATCCTCTTTCCCAAGTGACAGCCACTGTGCTCTGCAGCAGTCATTGCATAACTGGTTTTTTAAGGGATGATGTGCCTTGCCTCATCCCCCTGAGCCACAGACCCTGTCTGAGCCCCACATTACAATGCTTGGCTTGACATTGGGGTTCCCAGACCTGTGTCAAATGGCTAAGGGCTCCAGCATAGAGTGGAGGGGCTAGTAAAATGTGACAGTGAAAATAGGTCTTTAACAACTAGATCCAAATACAGGTCTAAATAGAGCTAAAAAAATATCCAGAAGGTGGCAGGCTTTTTTCCAGGCTTGTATTCATCTGGCCAGATTTCTACTCCAGTGCCTGTACCCTGTGTTTCTTATTAGCTGGCTCAGAGTTGTCAGATGCCACGAGCTAATGGGAAACACTAGGCCTGAGGACTTCAGTAGAATTTGGGCAACCAAAAGGGATCCTACCGTGCAATTAAGCCCATCCACATGGCTGCTTAGGGCTAGTTTGGTTCAGGTCCAAGCCCACTTACTATTTATAAGCAATCTGGAGGGATGGGCTCCATAGTTCCTGCTTTTCCCTCTGTAACTGCGCTGGTAATGTATTAAATGTGGATGTTCTCTAGACCACTGCAAGAGCAGCTTTCCAGTGTTTTGGCGACCAGCTGCTGGCTCCCTTACTCAGCAGACCTGACCACACCAGATTTAAGGATAGCTGAGCCGATCCGAACTGCCCTCTGCAGCCACAGTGACCCAAGACTCAAGCTATAAAATATCTTTGTGGTGTCAGCAGAGAAATGAGTGCTCCATGCTGCTCTCCTCTATGGCTCATCCCAAACCCCATGAGATCAAGTGTTGGTGGTTTGGAAATGAGATTTACTAATTCCTAGGACATTTTCTATCAAATATGATAAAGAGGGAGCTTCTTCCTGATCTGGGCTGCTTTAACATGTCCGCCTTGTAAGCAGTCAGAGAAAATAACATGTGAAGAGATCCAGTTTCATCTTTAATTACTCCGATTGTGTTAACGTGTCAGAAACCAGTAATTCTGATAGAGTTGTAACACGTAGTAACACGCAATTTCCATTTCTTCTCAGACCTCAATGATCTTTTGTTTGTCTCTTATTAATAATGTTTAATTACAAGAAGTGCCACTCCAGCTCATGATTCTCAGTTTAGCAAGAGGCAGTGGTTTAGACTGTGAGGCAAGCAGACTGGATATGTGGCAATCTTCCCACCTGTCTCTAGGTAGCAAATGAACTGAAGGAGAAGATACTTGTTTTTAATGTAGACATAGAAACTACCTATAAAATCTGCAGAGGGCTAAACCTCTTTGTAACAGAAAAAGTAATGTGAGCTAAACAACTCAAATCTGACACTGTTTTATATGTACGAACAGAGTACACACACAGAGTTCTATGAGTTTGCACAAACAAAAATTACTTAGTATTTCCCTCTATGAATGACAATGTGCACAGCAAGCCTGGAGGAAAGCATTGGTGCAAACAGAGAAGAAATGCATACAGCCCAAACTCTTTTGGGGTCCCAGACGGTCCAATCTTGGATCAACCTAGATGACCTGACCTGGTCTGGAGCATGTGCAGCATATTGTCCTCCTAGCAGGTTTTGCTACTTCAGATAGGCAAATCTACCTGAAAAAGTTGTCACAGACATCTATAATGGCCTTGTTCATCATGGCCAAATACAAAAGTTTGGGGAGCGTTAGTCCTAACAGCTAAGGACTATGGATGTGTTTGTTACGCTGCCCATGTTAATTCATGGTAGCCATAACCTGTATAGAGAGCTACAGGACTACTAGAAAGTTCATTTTTTGAAACAGAAATGCTTTGAGTATTCCTATTCCCCAAACTGCAGATCCAGTTTCTATATCGATCCTAAGCATCCCCCTAAGTGGCCACTACCACACACAGTTGCTCGCACTTGCTTGCAGAAATGAGACTTCCCCTTTCAGGTTGCCTCCCCAACTCAGCTGATTTATCTGGGTGTTTTAAGTTTCTTGCTTCAAGCCCATCCTGGGGAGAACCATCATGTCTTGCTCTGCTAAAGCAGAGTTTAATGATTTTAATGGCTTGTTTTTTCTCTCTTGTAAGTCACAGGCAACATGTATGAATTCAATACAATATCAGGGGCCCGGAGGTGGAAGAAGAGTAACGAGCCCCTTCAGCCAGTGCCAGCTCTGCAGGTCACGTCCAGTGCCACACACAATAATGGCCAAAGGACAGATGGAGCAGAGGAACCAGGCAAAAAAGAACTGTCAGAGAAGAAGAAAGAGACTACTACTGAGACAAGGCAGATACTGACCTCCTATCCAAAAAAGAACACTGTCAAACCTTAAAGTATAGTGCATGAGACTCCGAGGTATCTCTCAAAGACTCCTGCTCTGAACAACCAAAGAATCAGATAAGATTTTCTCTCCTTATATCTCAGCTGCAAAATATAAGGTGGCCGTTGCTGTGTAAACTGGACCCAAAGGCAGGATGAAGCTGTCTGGCAGGTGCAGTTAAGAGTGGGAGAGGAGGATGTGAAAGGGAAGGAAGAGAAAATGAAAGGAAAGTCATGGACAGAAGCACTCACTGCCCACTGCCCTTGGGCTACAGCCTCTGGCATTTTTTTCCTGGAAGAACTCTGCACCCTGAGACTGTCATGGACACATCTTCTGACTGCCTTTGTGGAAGGCAGCATACAAACGGGCACACTTTTTCACCAGTGAAAGGGATCTCCTGTCCCTGCTGTGCAGCAGAATGGCTGAAAAGCACATCAGTGTGGAAAAGAGTGCTGGTTAAAGCTAAAAACTTTTTATTTTTCCTGAGTGCTTTATTTCAGCCCTTCCTCACCCTCCCATCTTGCCGTAGAAAAGATCACGGCTTGAAAGCAGTTTCAGAGTGGAGAAATCCCACAGCTTGTTATGGCACAACAGGCTGTCATGGCAGTACCTTCAGCTTATGTACCTTGTGTAACACTGGCACCGTTCAGTGTCTTCACCTTAGGTGTTTCCTCTGCCACATTTAATGTTTTACAGAATCAAGTGGAACACTCTCAAAGGAATAATGACAGTAAACGCACGGGGTTAAATAATCTTCTGAGCGTGGGCATGCACAACGTAACGTCTGGGAACGTGAAACAAAACAAGCAAATCCTACAAGAGTTCAGAAACTTATTTCAAACGGAAGAAAATTACTTCTGAATTAGTGTATTTTTGGCAGCAAGGAACTGATGTCAGGTGTCAAAAGAACATTCGCAGTTGAAGCTGAGCAGGGAGAGTCAATGAAGATTTTACCCCATCTGTCACACACACACACGTTGGTTTTTGTTGTATAGTGGAGACCCTGGATGGAGAGGCCCAGGGTAATTTCACCAAGGATCCTGTGCTTTACAAAACCACCCGTCATGGTGCTGTGACTCTGCTTGGCTCCGGAGAAACAGTTTGGCTCAGGAACAACTTCCCTTACAAACAGCAAATATCTTCAATCAAACGTAATTTCATTTCACAAACCAGTATGTTGGGAGCACCCCAGTGATAGAGGCAAGAAAAAGTGATTTCCACCCTCGGAGCATGTTCTCAGTCCAGTGTGTCCACATGGTTGTTATAGTGTTGTCTGACCCTGCAGCGCCAACAGGGCTAGCCAAATGTTCAGAGCTCCAGCCCACCATTGTTTGCATTTGTTTGCTGTAAAGCGATATATTTGATTTCTACGCAGGTGGTTTTCCAGAGGCACAGAGGAATTCTGCGGCAACTGGGAGAACTGCTGTAGCTCTGACCTATCGCTCTGACACCAAGCTACCCACAGGCATGCTTGCCATCTACAAATGTTAAATCCTTGTTACTGAAGAAGTTAACTGCACAGCTATTATGACAGCAATACATGTACTTATTTCCTCGGGCATTTCTCTAGGGAAGTTGCTCTGCTTCCTTGAGTCATCTCATTCTACTTTTGTGATTAAGAGAGGAATAAGGACCTTTTTCTAAAGGGAGGCAGGTACAGACTGTACTTTCAGCCAGGAAATCTGGAGAGAGATGGATATAAATTTATCGTTATTTACAACTACTCCTGCTGTTGAACTGTACAAAGGTCTTTTCCTTCTTCTCCGGAAAGAAACCCCTAACAGCAGCGTAACAGCATGCTTGGAACTCTGTGTATGCAAACACATTGTCAGGGCCAACACTGCTGCTGCTGTAGTGTCCCACAGCTGGCCAACACCCTCAGAGTGATGCTCACATACTGTAATCTCTGAACAACTGACAGCTCTACAGAGACACCAGATCTAAGAGTGGGATATAATCTAATACAGCTTCAATATGCTTCAATAAGCGCTAACACTGCTCAGAGTGCCTCTATCCAGTTCAGCTAGAGTACCCAGCCTTCTGGGAGGCAAGTTCAGGCAAGACAAGGCATCTTGTGAGTCCCATGGAATTTGCTGCACAGGGAACCATGACTGGTGACCATAAAGCACAGCTACACCCTTCCTTACACTGTTGCTTCGAGGTGTACAGTGCTAATTGCCAGCTCCAGCTAATTCTTCATCCTCATATTCACTGTAAGACCTATTGTGGCCATGCACAACGCTACCTTTCTTGCTCAGGATCTATAAATCCAAAGAATACACTCCCTACAGCTACCTGAAAGGATGTTGTGGAGAGGTTGGTGCTGTTCTCTTCTCATAAGCAATTAGTGATACAACAAAAGGGAATGGGTTCAAGGTACAACAGGGTAGGTTTAGACTGGATATTACAAAGAATTTTTTCACCAAAAGGGTGGTCAGGCACTGGAATGGGCTTCCCAGGGAGGTGGTTGAGTCACCATCCCTGGATGTGTTTGAAGATTGTTTGGTTGAGGTGTCGAGGGATCTAGTTTAGGGGGGAGCTTGTAGAGTACGGTAGATGGTTGGACTCGATGATCCCAGGGGTCTCTTCCAACCAGAGTGATTCTGTAATGACAAAGCTTTACCGGAGCGTCAGCTTTATTCAAAAGTAGTACAATCCTTCTGTCAGCTGCCTCTGCTACTAGTGACTTTCTCCCCTGAGAAGGAATCAAGAATGGGTTCAGGTCTCACTGAGCTGAAGCACGGCCATTCTCAGAACTGACTGACCTAGACGTATGCTTATTGCATATCGTATGGAACAATACATGAAAAGACACTTTGAAAATGTTTCAAAGAAACATATATTCCTTCATAAAATCGGGATTGTAATACACTGTGCAGTGCAGATTTACACGTTAGGAACAACAGCTCATTTCCAAACCAGCTTTTGTGCTTTTTTTGCTCAAAAGGGTCTTTGATCATGCAGACTCAGCGGTAAATCTACCACTAGATGGACTTAGAGCAATGATTAAGTACAGACCCTGTTGTTGAGGGTCAGACAAACTAAATGGCAACAGCCGCAGTAATCTTCAACAGCTCTGTTAGTCTCTGAGTGTGTAGTTAGAAGGTGTGAACTTTGGTGCAATTTATTTTAGGGTGATGACTCCAATAGGCTAAGACTGTAAGTAGAAGAAGAAGAAAGCCACCTAGTGGTTGTTGAAGCAGAGTCCCTGAGGGCACAAGTTCCTGACCTTCAGCTGCCTGTTAAACATTTTGCATCAATTTTATATAAAGCCTAAAAAAAATATCAGTGAATCCTGCCATAGCTCTTGATTGCTGTGTCTCCACCTATTAAACATCTCTGAAGGTCTTTGAGGCCTTTGGATTAACATTGCTCTGCAAGTTTCAAGAGTGATTACAGAAGAGGTCCATTTTTCTGACTGGGCCTAGTTCCTCTGGTAGATAAGGTGTAATCGGTTTATTGGCTTTTGTTGCTTTTCCAAAGTGACTATACTTCCAACGCATGAATGTTCTGCTTTCATCTTGCTGCTATAAATAGCACTTGCAAAACACATCAGAACTCTCAGCTTCTAGCCCTGCAACTTCATTTACATCAAGGAATGTAAAAGTGCTGATACTATGTTTGTTCATGGTCTCCAGGAGACCTGTGCAGCAGAGTTGTTTCACCTGCCAAGGCGGAGAATGCCTGCCCAGGAGGCTGCTGCATTGTGGCTGCTCACTAGGAACAGGAGATAGGGCTTGGACCCCTCAGAGCAAGAGAATCAGTAAAGGGGAACAATCTTCCTGCTCCTGAACAAACAATTAGCTGCTAGATTGTTTTATGAGTCTCAGATTGCCACACTGTAATGGAAATACCGTTTTAACAACAGCAGCCACAACTGCATATTGCATATGCCCCAGCTGATTAGCCCTTTGCAAGGCCACAGCTGAAAGGCTGAATACAGGCTCAGTGCCTGCAAGGCTTCATCTGCACATGCCTTGTCTTAAACCACTCTCTGCATGCTCTCTGTCTAGTCCCTGGGGAGAAAGAGACAATTTGGGGGTGATCTATTGCAAAGCAGATATCTGTCTAGAGTAGATCAGATGAACTGTGACATAAAAGCAGCTCTTGCTGGCTGACTAGATCGAGTATCAACGCCTACACACCACACATGCAAAGGTAGATCAGCTGAGTCCCACCTCACACTGGCCTGTGCTGCTGCACCTGTGCTCGAGGAAGTTGAAAATCGGCAAGCAGCACAGCACAGAGGTCAGCCTGGTTCTGCTGCTGCCTGCTTACACCCCAGGAGATGAGGCACCATCCATGCTTTATTAGGTCTCTGAGGTCTGCAGGCTGTTTTCTGGGGCCTGCCTTTGGGGTCGTTCTGCATCCGAAAGCACATTAGGAGATGTGCTTCAAAGCAACCAAGGAGACAAGCATGGGCCTGGCCAGGAGACTGAAGATAGACATAAGCTTCAGTGAGTTTCTGCAGCAAACTCCATATTATGGAGTGAAAGACACACTTGAAAACAGAACACATTAACAGATCTTACTCCAAATGTTATTCGAGGGTGTCACCAAACTCCAGCTGCCACAGCTCAATTGACCTAGGCAATTGACTCCCTAGGATCTGACAAGGTTCTTGCTTAACTTTCAAGCCTTGAAACAACCAGTTGGTGAATGACCCAGGCAAGGTAAGGCCTTGTCTAGCCAGGCAGTTGTGTCTGATTTTCACTTCCTTCCCACGGATGCTGGCTGGGGCTGTGCAGACAGGAGCAGCGGTCCTGTGTTCACACAGGAGCTGCCTGGATGAGCCCTACCAGGTTGGATCTCTGCTCACCCCATGGTGCCCGGGCTGCCAGTGAGCCCTGGCAGCCAACTGCTTCCAGAGCGGCTGTGCAAATCTCAGCACAAATGAGCCTCAGGGAGCTTTGCAGGCTGGTGATGGTCCATGTGGGCAGCAGAGCTAGTAGGTGTACAATCTGCCAGATCCCACACTTGGCAGAGCTCTGGGCCAGGCAGGCTGCCAGGACAACTTGTGCATGTCTGGCCACAGGAGAAAGGAGAAGCATCTGCATCCTCTTTGCTAACCTGACCCCAGCTCGTTCTATCCATCTCTCCTCTCCCGTAATTACTAAAAGCGATAGCAGGGAAGGGGTCTCTGCCATCCAGTCAGCCTCTAACCTGCGCCTCTGGGTGCTGCCGACACAGAAGACGGAAACTGAGGCACGGGGCTCCTCTACAGGCCCGCAATTGCAGCACGTCCGAATGCGCCAGCCAGATGGCCCTCCTGGCACCGGACTCCCCAGCCCCGGGGTCCCCCCGCTTCCCGCAGCCGCTGCCCCCGTCGGTGCCGGGAGCAGGACCCTCGGCTGCCCTCGCTTGAGCGGAGCAACAGTGACTCCCGGCGGCGGGGGCGGGCTCCGGGCTGGGAACCCGCTTTTTGTCCCGAGTGCGGAGCTGCGAGTGCTGCCACCCACCCCCACGCCCACCCGGAGGGTGCCAGTCCGGGGGCAGGGGGAAGGAAGGGACCGAGACCATAACGATGCAAACTTATCCAGAAAGAGACGATCCCGTTACAGGACTAATTTTCTTGCAGAGCGCACCGGGTCTCTTCTGGAGCCATCAAGTGCCCTGTTTTTGAGCTTTTACCCTTCACGCTGCTTAACTGAAGCAATTCCTTGCTGTTTGTGTAAGCCACAGGATGGGAGCTCCTGTGCTTCACCTTCCTGTGCTATCTGTGTGCAGCCTGGGTGCTGCTAGCAGGCAGGGAAAGGTGCTCCGGCATTTCTTTGCCAGAGAGCAAAGCAGTAAGGAATTGGATCCGATTCATTTTCATGCTGAATTTCTTGAATGCTCCTCCCTGCAATATCCAGCCTGACTGCTTCTTCCACTTCATGCACACAGTATAACCACACTGACATCTACAGAGGAGGCTGAGCTTTCCCCCACTGCCTGCCAGCAACCAGATCTAACCAACACGCAGCTAGTACATCAGGCTATGCTCTTTTGTCCCCTTCTCCCCATCACTGTTGTGCTTGGTGTGAGGGACACAGCTCAGATAATCAATGAAAAACTGAATTAACAGACACTTCAGGCCAAAATTTCAGTGCTGTTCTGACAGCTAAGTCAGGACAAAGTTGTATGCTCCCAGGATTTCTTCATGCACAGCCAGGGTTGAATCAATATCATGTTTTTACATGCTCCTGAAGACATCCTGCCCCATCACTGAACCAGAAGCTTTTTCTCTGAGTTAAAAGAGCATTAACTTACCCACTTAGCAAAAATAAAACAGTAGCCGGCCCCAGGGTGCCTCCAGCCAGAACTTGGCTGTATTCATTTTTCGGTCTCTTCTTGCATGAGAGATGGACTGTCTTTTCAGTTTTGTTAGCTGTAGGGAACAACGTGATTGCAACTGAATAGTAGCCCATGGGATTAATCCTGAAGGGACTGATCCTTCACAGTCCTACCCATTTCGAGGCGACCAGCCCTGATGAACAGCAGGTAAGACTCTGCCAATCCAGACTGAAGACCTTTTGTGCTTGTTGTAGACCCATACAAGTAACTGTCCAGCAGTTCAGAGAACAAGTTTGTGGTCTCTTGAAGAAGAAAAGAGAGAACTTTCAATTTTCCAGCAGTCCATTCTATTGCCAGCAAGGTTGAAATCACTGAAGTTCCCACATTGGCCACATATAAAACCACATATTCAGTAGAGTTCACAATGTAATTACATCCTTGGTTAAGAGCTTGTGGGTCCTCAAGATAAGACAGAAATACAGGCCCTCTGACTTCTTTGGTCTAGCAATGTCTCAAATTAATTTCTTTTTCTAGCTTCATCCTCGAGATGCTCTTCATGGAGCTGAGTGCAAACCTTACAGCCTCCTGTGTCTGCCAGTCCTTTCTCATTACTTTTGATGCACAGTCTCTGTGGAAACTAAAGCTAAAAATAATCACCCTCATCTCTTCTGCTGGCACATGCTGTTTTCTTCTCTAACTCTAACTGCTTGGTCTACCTGCACATGCAAACTCCTGGGAAGACACCCTACCAGTATCACACTCATTTCTGCAGGAGTCCTCTCCAGGGATATTGCTGATGCTGTGCCTAGGATCACTGCTTGTAAATGGTCATGAAGATGCCTTCTATGCCACAGTCACTACCAGGAACTTCTGGGAAGCCTGAGTTAAGCTCTGAGCTTTCACAGCTTGAAGGACTGTATAATTTTTCTGCTTGGGTATGATTATTAGCATGTTGTGTCATTTTCTCTACTCTTCTCTTCTGATAACAGATCTTTTTCTGCTGGCCAGCTGAGCGAAGTGAAATGTTCAGTTGAACTGCAGCCTGTTCCCATGGTGTAAGTGTGACTTGTGCCAGGAGTGCCACAAACACACCACGTCAGCAAAGACCCCAAAGAGGTGGGTTCAGAGAGAGAGTGCAAATTTTAAAACGTGAGTTGGCACAACATGAAACCTGAGGACAGGCTTCTTTAGCCCATATGTACCCAGAAGGGACTATAACCACCCCCTGCCTGGGCAGCCTGTTCCAAGGCTTGATGATCCTTTCAGTTAAGTTTCTCCTAATGTCTAACTTCTCCTGGCACAGCTTTGAGGCCATTTCCTCTCTCTCTTTCCATGGCCTCTTTGAAGAGGGGGAGAGATCCTGAGATGCAACACTCCATCAAACCGTTGTATAAGAATAGTTCAGTCTAAAAGCATCACATCCTTCTTCTGCTGTGTTCAGACTAGGATGTTGCACATTATCAGCAAAAAATATGTTTTCATTAGATAGCCAGCATATGTCCTTTATAGTTTGCCTAATCTTTTGTTTCTTTGCTGGACCACAAGATTGATGTCACTGCGTGCAGCAACCTTGATAAGCCTCTAATGCTACCCACACGATGCCAAGTGATCCCGCTGAAGATATGAACAATGTAATAGAACTGAGAGAACAACCTCAAGAGCTTCCACGCTACCAGCACTTCTTTGTGGAAGAAGGTGAGTGTCATTTCAGCTTGTAGGTCCAGGGGCAATACAGAATTCTCTAGTAATTGCAGAGCTTACAAAGTGAAACTGGAGGATGCAATTTCTGTAGTACTGTGACTGTTGTGGGAGCAGTGAAAATGTTAACTTGAAAAAGAGTGCATTCTGGTGCTCAGAAAGGTAATAATGGAACACAGGATTTTCAGTTCAAAAAAGGGAGACGAAAGCCACAGAAGCAGAAAGCGGCAGAATCCAGCAGAAGGATTAACATGCACAGTGCAGCCATTCGCCCTAGAGCAAGGGAACCTGATCATATTAAATGTGAAGCTAAAATTAGATGCTGGCAAAAGCAGATCAGGATGCAAAAATTAAAAATAGCTGCTGTATCTGAAGAAAGTGGCAGAGAATTAGATTTGAAGTCACCAGAGGGAGATGATTTAGAGGATGATATGAATAAATGGGAAAAGAAAAAGGAGCTGGCAAGAACAGCATGTGTAACAAGTTCAGTTACCCTGCCAAGACAGGAGAGTGCAGCGGGTAAAATTGCTGCTGCTTTACGAGACAAGAGATGGCTCAGGAGAACTGGGACAGATAGATGCTGATCTTGGGCACAGAAAGTGTGATCCTTTTAGAAAATACTCCAAACCGAATTAAATTGAAACGAAATAGGTAAATTGATTAGTGCTTGTGCCTTACTCAGACTGTGAGTAAAGGGTGAGCATACAGCCTTTTCAATGACCGTGTTAAGTCGAATTTCTGCACAGACAGGTAAGAAGAAAATGCAGCTAGCAACACTAACATTAACCTAGTAGCCAGAAAAAACAGAACATATTTTATGAATAGATGTGGAATTGTTCAGATTTTGGCAGGATGCAATAGTAAGTACAAACCGTCCAGGACCAGTGTGGCACCGGTACCTGCAGCTCTCACAGCAGCAACTCATTCACATTACTTCAACAGGAGATGAGTTATGAGAACTGGCTGCCCAAATACACCCCTACTGCTTGTAATTACTGCTGATGTTGCAGAACAAGAGGGAACCTACCTAGCTAGATACCTATAGAAATACTTTGAAATCTTAATGAGCATTACGAGTTTGGTCCATGAAGAATCATAGAATCATTAGGGATTGGAAGGGACCTTGAAATATCGTCTAGTCCAATCCCCCTGAC
>JAOXOE010000001.1:8859232-8871624 GCA_028565055.1 Phoeniculus purpureus
GCACCCAGGGCCTGCCGCCCGCCCCGAGGGGGGACCCGTGCCGCCCCCGCGCCCCCACCAAGACGACTCTGCGCCGCTGCGCGGCCCTTTCGCACCCCGGCTTAGCGGCCCGACCCGGCGGAGCCACCGCCGTGGAGAGCGAAGCGGGCTGTAGCGGGTCCGGCGGCCGAAGAGCCTCGCCGTGAAGGCAGCGCTGGCGTTGCGCCCCCCAGGCTTGCGCGCCCCCGTCCCGCAGCGCCCCGCAGTAAGTCTCCGGGACGCGCTTCGGTAACTGCGGCGAGGGTCCCGCACCCCAGCACAGAACCCCGATTGCGGAGTCGGGGCTTCCCCCCTCTTCCCGGCTTCCTGCAGCTGCGCTCCTGTGGATCACCTACAACCACAGCCATCTTGTTCAACCAGCACCGAACCTGTGCTTGTGCACTGGCTTCGTCCGTTTGCAGACGAGCTGGTTCTCCTTCACGTGTTGGAGGCTGCGGTACAGCAGCTCTGACCTCACAGGTCCTGGCCCTCACAAATAATACCAAGGTTCATCTCACCTATAGGACATACATGCCTTTCATTTCATTTTAGGACTTTTGGTTCGTTCCTCGATTGAGGTAAAAGTACAAAATAACACTGCTGTGAAAATTAATTACTCAACATACCTAATTTGGGTGAGGAGTTACAGCATAAACCTATTGCTCCAGCTCACACCTGTTAAACCAAACATAAAAACCACTGTTGAAGGATTTGGTTTCATTTAAGCAGCCTACACTGATGCCATGTGCAGTATCTCTCCTACAGCTCTACAGCCCAGCAAGACTGACAGCTGAAGCTTAGATTTTGACAAATGCTTCTCAGAGTGGTGGTGTGGGCTTTACATGGATCCATCCCTGTGGGACAATGCTGAAGCAGACCATGGAATGAGTCTAGACTCAAGAAAAAAAGAACAGCATTTAGGGCCCACTCAGTGGGTGAAGCAGTGGCCAGGGGGGCAGAACTAGGCTCTTTACAGTGCTAAAGTGGATAAAAGTGTGAGACAGAGGACAAATACCCTCTGTCTTATAAACACTGTCATCATAGGCAGTATTAAGTATAGACTGCTCATAATCCACTTCTTCCAGAAAGTAGCTGGAATGTACAAGTCCCATCCTTATACCCAGAAAGCCTAAAAGCTTTCATATTATGTGGCCTGGACAGAGTTCATCCAGTCATGTAATGTTAGCTACAAGAAACTACGGAAAAGAATTAAAACAATTGAAGCAGAAAGCTCACCAAAGTGTGCCTCAAAAGAGAACCAGTCAGTCACAGCAGAATTATTAACAGTCAGTGTGAAGGAGCCATGAGATACATGACCTGAGATGTATTATACTTGGAATTTCTAGAAGAAGGAATGGTGCTTGTGGTATAATACAAAGCCCTGTCCAGACCTGTTCTGGAATATTAAGTACAGTTCTAGCCACCAGTCTGAATTAATCTTCCTACAAAGAAGTGTGGAAAGGGTTATCAGAATGATTAGAGGAATTAAGAGTCTATCGTATGAGAAGAGCTTGACTTAGTCTAGCAAAATTCAGCTGAGAATGATTGATGGTTTTAATTATAAGGAGATAGAATCATCAATGAGGAAGAAAGAAAAAAGACAAACTGCTTGTGTTGAGGTTGGAAACCCTTCTTACTGCACTTGAGACTCTTTGGTCAGGAATAGCAAGATTAAATTCTTTAGGAAGAAAGGTAAATGTTACGAAGTTAATAGTCAATAGCGTTTGGCACTTGTACTCAAATTCACTGTAAGATAGTTGAGCAAAAGTCTTGACAGCAGCCAAATAGTCTCATAATTAAAGAAGTTGTAGTGCACAGCTTGTAGTATAACACTTCCGTGCTTACCCAAGATGCGTATCTGGAGAGAAGATGAAAAAAAGAAGGCATGAGAGCACCCAGGAAATCCCCATCAATGAAAAATTATTTCAGGGAAGTATGTATGGCTGAACATCGAACTAATATTAAAATGCAGCCACAGGATACACAAGTAATAAAGCAGTTCCTAACCACACAGCTGAGAGAAAAGGGGAGGGAGGGGGAAACTCTTTAATACAAGCTGCCACAAACCAAGCAAAAAAAAAATTGAAGAGACTTTCCAACTTTAACACATGGCACTAATCTGCATGCTGCTTACCATGACACACTGCAGAACTACAGTCTAGGCTCTAACAGAAACAGACCATATGAAAGAAAATTAGCATAAAATCAAAGATGCAAGATGTACCAATTCCTTCCTAAAAAGAAACAATTCAGTGACTTACAGTTTGAGAGAAAGGTGTGCGAAGCCCTCCCAAGGAATTTCTTCTCACTAGCATATGTATTCAAGAACAACGTTATTGTTGAACAGATGATTCCACAACCATCAGAATGGAAATGCCCTATTTTCCCAATTACCAGCATGTTTTGTTTGAAAGTTCAAGTTCTGCTTTGGTTAAGTCTATGCTACCTCTATGATCTGCATCAAGGAATGAATGCCACTCCTGAGCAAGCTCTGAATCAGTTTGTTTCCATCAGCTTGTAGGGCACAAGTTCTGAAGCTGCAGAAAACCAGTCTCTGTTCTGCAGGAGGGCTTCTCCCCAAGAACACTATTTACTTACCTCCACATTGGAGCCAAATCAAAGTAGTGTATGTGGCGTGGACAACTGTGTGTTATGCTCTAGAGTCTTACAGCAAAATAGGAAGAGAGCCAAGATGACATTATACAAGTTTTTCCCATGTTCGGGAATGTATGTAGTTCTCATTTGTAAGAAAAGTTTTGCTGTAGTAAGGACATTCTGATGGCTGTTTCTTCCCTTTTCCTGGCATCTGAATTCACAAAATTTGTAGAAAATTCTATTTATGACTTTTACTTCTCTTTCAAATTTGTTTCTATTAATGGATCCGAAAGTTACGGGTGGAGAGGAAAAAAACTGGAGGGAAAGGTACAAGCATGTTAACAGAAGACTGATTTCCATAGGAAATGAGTAAAAAAACCTGAAGATGAAAGTGCAGATTAAACATCCTCTGTTTCTTTTCCACCTGCTCACCAATGCAGAAATTAAATTCTTCTATGACCTTGAACAAGTCACTCAGCCATTGAAAAATAATTAAGTCACTCAGGAAAGGTACTTCTTTCCCTCCCCAGTCCCTGTGGATATTGTTTTATTTCAACTGATAAGTAGAGGCTTCCTTTTACTATGCAGTTTTTTGGAATTTAATATAATGCAGCCTTGATCTTTGTTGCAGCTTCTAAATACTAGTGATCCAATCATAACATAGAATTTTAAAAGTTACTATAAGCAAAGACATATAATGCAGCCTTGATCTTTGTTGCAGCTTCTAAATACTAGTGATCCAATCATAACATGGAATTTTAAAAGTTACTATAAGCAAAGTAAGACATTTAATAAAGAGCAAAATACACACGAAACACTAACACTTTTAAATCCCTATATCATTGATCTTTTAATAAGATGATGTCCAAATGCAAGCTTACTACTAAGTACCCAGGAGATAAAAATCATATGTTCCTATATCTGCTTAGTAGAATTATAGTTAAAGACTTGGGCTCTATAAAAGCACAGGAAAAAGTTGCAACATTTAGAAGAGATCCAGAGCTGTGTATCAAATCTTTGACTTATTTGGAGATAAATCAAACGTTTATACTCTATTTAGGATCTAAATGTTAAGGATTACTAAACCAGAGTAATATGTAGCTATCAGGAACATCAAGTGGGGTGACCACATACAAATACATAATGGTGTGGTACCATTTCAACTCTGCCATCATACGCTGAGAAAATACCAAGGTGCAGTCACAGCAACAGCAACAATTTGTGACCCTCTGCTTTAAATCACACATACCTGGAAATACTATCACCAGATGGCTTTAAACTGGCTATGAAGTATTACTAAAAAAACCCCATCTGTACAAGGCTTCAGTATCATAACAAGATTATAAACATATGATGTTCTTGTGACAAAGTCATGATTTAAGCAGATTGGCAAGAGATTCATTAGTACTTCTCAGGATCCTGTTTTGCAGTGGATTTACAACAATAGTGGCTTTATCTTATATAGCAGAAATTATTATGTAGCAGACAGTTTTATGAACCCAGGTATCTAATTTGGTGGGAATGGAACAGTAAAGGAATCACAAGACTTTCTTACAGATAGTCAGTGGTGGAGTTTGCATAAGAAAAGCACCATCAAGCTGGCTGCCAGTCACAGAAGTACTGAAACAGCAATCTTCCTCCAGTATTGTAAGAAGTATAAATCTGTATGTTGACTTGTGTGCAAATAGTTTTTATAGCTAATTTTCATACTCTTGCTAATGTAAACCTGTAAAGTATCTATCTGAAGTTGCTTTCTACTGTTAATAAATTAAGTTTCTATTTAATTCTACATCTATACCTCAGAGAAAAAGATACCAAAGAAGTTTTTATTGGTAAAGTGCAAACCCCACCAGATAGTATTACCTTTCTTTCTTGAAACTGATTTCTGAAACTCTTCTTCTAATACATTGTAGTATCCTACCTAGTGTGCTATGTGGCTAAATTCGTGAAACAAAACAGGTGCTTTAAAAGTCCTGTTTCTGCAAAAAGTTGCATTCAGGATGGCCATTAAAATAACTCGGCACTTAGCAAGCCAAATGTGAAAATCACAATAAACCAGTCTTCCTAGAGCCACTCTGTCAAGAAGTGCAGTCTCTATACTATTTCTGATCTCTTTGTAGTTTCAGAATGTGTGTCAAACACCATGTGGGTACCATCATACAAGTCTTGAGCTAGAAAACAATACTAAATAGACACTTATAGCAGAGAAGTCTATTTTAATGTCTTCTGAAATAACACAAGGAAAAAAAAGAACTAAATTAAGCTTTTGGTTCCATCTTAGCCAAAGAAGCCAGCCCTTAAAAAAGAAACAGTCAGAAAAATGGAGAACTGAAAAAGAAATGGTGAGATACTCTTGTGTCCCAACAAAAACATACTCCTTAAGCAATTGTTGCAAATTGCTTCACACAAAAGAAAACAATGCTTGAAACACTACAGCAGCAGTAATCAGGTGAAATGGGAAATCCAAAGAGAGGTATACTGCACACATCTGTGAGCAGAAAGCGCACAGTAAGGTAAGTTAGTGCAGTGAACTCTGGAAAGTTTAGAGAGAAAATGCTACCAAAAAAGGGATGTAAATCAACGGTTACTACACGTTTCAAGAATTATGCAAACACTGTGAAAAAATGAATGGCGTGTCCTTTGGTTCCACTGTCTACAAGCTCTTTCTAAATGATTTTTCTCAGGTATTGGTTATACTCTGAATGCATTAACATAGATTGTGCTGTACTGCCACTAATTTACTCTGTTTTTCAAGAGCATAATTAACTTACCAGAGTGTTTCTGATACCACAGTTAGTAGTGGTAACTATTGGTGTATCATATAACTGCTTTGTACAGGGCAGACATCTTCACCAAACATGGTTACTTACCAGTTGCTTGCAAGGAGCAAAGTAGTTTCATCTTTTCCTGCAACAGTTTCAGGTTCCAGTCAGGATTCTCTGAGAATTCAGTTTGCACTCATCTTCCTTTCCAGTATTTTGTCTCCCTCCTCTCCTCATGTACTGGCCTCCACCAAACACCTGAACGCCCAGTCTCAGCAGTATGGTACAATGAAATGTCAATCTCATTTCTTTCACACTACCCAAGGTCCCTGGTCCAACACTTCATCAGGTCTTACAGCAATATACTGATTAGGCTGGGTAGTGGGAGGGCATTAACTGCAGAAAGCTAAGGGGTAGATTCTTAGCAGTGTGGCTATTTGGGAAGATGTGAGATGTGAAGGACAGACGAAAGATTACTTGGCAGGCTAAATGTCAAGTTTCCTGTCTTGGCAGGTACTCAGCAAAGGTCATAGGTAATTTTTTTTAAAGCAGTCATTGTGTGTTTTGTGCAGCGTTTAAAAACTGATAACTGTGCAACAAATCACTTGTATTTTATTTCTTAAGTATTTATGTGTTTTGTTGAATTTGAACAAATTTCTTGGTAAGTAACAGGAACAGTAATGTATTTGAAGGTCAAATCCTTCAAATATATTTTGCTAAGAGGAGGCTCTTAACCATCCAGCTAGGACAGAAACAATTAAACCTGTAGGAGTTCCTTGCATTTTTTAAAGACATGACAAAGTTCTTTAGATTTTTGAGGTATAAAACCACCTGGGGATGGAGACAGTTTCCTCGCCTCTGTACTAAGTCTGCTTTCAAACAGCGTGCTACTTTCCTAAACCTTGCTCTCATAATGCCCATGTGAATAATGAGAACCACAAGATGTGGGTCCCCAAAGATCTTCACACATTTCTCATGAGGTAGGCATAGAAATATTCTTTCATTAAAAATTAAGTTTGCTGTGCTGAATAATGTATATTATAACTTTCCATTCACCAGCCACGCTTGTGTGTGTTGGCAGTGCACAGCAGCAGCTTACTGCGTTTTCTCACTGCATCGTAATCAACTTTCTTCTGTTCCTTCTCAGCGTGGATGCCGTATTCCTCCTGTTTGTAAACTGCTTTCTCCCAAATGCTTCCCTTTTCTGAATTCTGTTTCCTCTTTCTGCTACTTTTAATGTAAGGCTTCAGAGTGTGTGTTCATGTAACCCACCACGTTACTCTGCTGAAGCACCATCTCAGGGCCTGTTTTTCACTCCCAGCCTCACTCGCCACCCTCCCGCAAGAGCCCAGCCACTTCACAAAACGTGACCAAGTGTTTTAATACGCCTTCAGCTGCCTTGCAGTTGGGAGCCTCTCCTCCCACTTCGCTTCCTCACAGAAGAACAGGTCTCTCTCAGCCCCGAGTCCTCTCTACCTGTCACCAGCGAGCTGCCTCTCTCCCCGCAAAGCTCTTCAGAGTTTGCCCCTTCTCGTCTCTAAATGCTTCCTCGCCTGCTTGGGGGAAACTCCTTCCATTCTACCCTCCTTTCAGCAGCCAGCTCTGCTCTGCCTCAACCTGGGAAGGCAAAAGTCCTTGCCAGCCTTGTCCTGGTTCTGGCTAAATGCTCCTTTCCCTCAGCACAGGGACCTGTCCCTCTGCCCACCATTTTTACAAATGCTCCCGGTCCCCCCAGTAAATGGGGTCTTGTCTCTGGCAGGGCCGGGCAGCATCAGTGAGCGGGCTGAGAGTAGGCACCCCAGGGACTGACAGAACAGAATAGTAAAGCTTTGAGCCTGGATGAACTGCCCCACAGCATCTGGGGGACGCTGAAGTTTACATCAGTTTGGCTCTGATCGGTTTGGGACTGCCCAGACAAGAGGCTTCAGTGAAGATCAGGCCCTGATGCCTCTGTTTGAGCCCTAAATCGGTTGACATCAGACGAGGCCTGCTCACACGGCTTCCCGAGCCCTTGCTGCTTCCAGAGGCTGGCTCCAAGTCACACCTTGGTTGGGGTTCTGGAATGTTTTGACAGTTGTTATGCCCTATTTCCAGCTCATACAGGAAGCAGACATGTTGAAATCGCAGAAGAAAGCAAGCCTGTTCATCTTGTATTTCAGGCCGTGGCCTGGAAGCGGAGGGCTAGAAATCAGTTGTGTCTCATCTGTTGTACAGGGAAGTTTCTTGTAGCTTGTCACACTGACACGCGAACTTTGCAAAGAACATTGTGCTGATAAGATCCCCATCCCAAACGGGAAGAGTCAAAGACAGTATCTTCTGACACACACTGCAAATGCTGTACATGGTCCAAACGGATCTCGGAGGCCTTAGCAGGAGTTTGGGTACAGTGAGTGATGTGCCTGACAGCTAAAAGCCACCAAAGTACAAAAGGCTGTTTCACAGACGTTTTGATATCGTCATCTTTCAAAACACCTCACGGGCCACCGTAGACATCACTGGACATTTTACAATGGCAAAATGGTTGCGGAGACCAAATGCTGAGGTACGTCAGTAACAATCTCAGATGTAAAGAATTTTGTTATTATTTCCTCCTCTGAATGATATAAATGAAGGACAATGTCCTTTGTTAATCCATGTATTGGAAACCTATGAGTTGATGGGTGTTCTAAGGTAGTATCTCCTTTGAGCAGCCAAAGTGTAAAACACATGGTATTACTGATACTCTGGGGTTAAATGGGAAACCATAGCCAGTCAAGAGGACAAAACCAGACATTATGAAAAATAGCCCATGTTGCCTGTGAAGGGTGCACACATCTGAAACACCTAGGAGCTAAGATTAAAACTTTGCAGGTTCAGATTAAGAAAATTTTTGTGCATCAAACATTTTGACTGGCTGATAACTTCCAGTGATGCAGCTCTGTGTGTTGAATCAAGTCTTGATTTTGTAGATTCTCAGCATGTGATGGTCTGATATATGCAAAAGTTACAAGACTGATGAAAAGTGAACAATACTGGTTTAGGAAAAATAAATAACTAAAAATCATAAAATTTGATCATTTTGTGGTTCAACTTCAGATACCCATTTGATGCAAGATTATAGCCAGAACTAGCTGTTGTTTTCCAAATTCTGTAACTGATAGATTAAAAAATTACTTTTCCTTTAAATGGGCATCTTTGGATTACCTCTGTGTTTAATTCTGCTGATAATAATGATAATAAGAAAGATTAAAATTATTATTACACTAAGAATAACAATTAAAAAAATTAAAATATTCAAATCAGTTACTAAACTTACTCCCTGTGTGGAACATTCTGCATATGCCAAATATGAGTTCTTTTTACTTGCATTCATATTTACCTTCAAGGACTCTAAAATAATCTGTTTATACAATGCCTGTTTTTCCTTCTGTGCTAAGAATGTTATTTGTCTTTTGGTATTGCAGCTATTAGTGACTCCAAAATATTACAGTGCTAGCCTGTGATATAGGAAAGCTACCAAAATCAGAATGCTTTATGTGTAGGTGTCTACTCTTCTGTTTACAAGAACAGTGGAGCTTTCTATTCTGTGCCCTTACATTGTTATAATCAGCACAATTGGTGCGATTCAATCACACCTATTCATAGCATAAGCAGTGGCATTTCCTTGAATTATGTGCTTGTGTGTGTCCAGCACTTTTAGATATTTCTAAAGTTGTTCAAATTGATGGAGCAAAACTCATGTCATGCTGTTGTAAACACACAAGAGTGAAGTTAGAAGCCATATGTAAAGAGAGTGAGTTAGAGTGGTGAAAAGACCTAACACAATCCCCTGATAAACACAATATTTAATAGCAGCACTGTATTAATTCCTTGAAATAGAAGAGTCTACATTGGAGGGTTTAGAAATAATCTTGTTTGGAGAACTTATGGATATGCTGAGTAATGAACATGCGTCTCTGGGATTTGGGTTTGGGAAAGCTCAAACGGCATCTGTAGGTACTGAAATGACTAATCACAGAATCACAGAACAGTAGGGATTGGAAGGGATCTCAAAAGATCATCTAGTCCAATCCCCCTGCCACAGCAGGATCCTATCATTAGATGACATTGAGAAGACCCTGGCTCCATCCTCCTGACACCCACCCTTCTCATATTTATAAACATTAACGAGATCACCCCTCAGTCTCCTCCAAGCTAAAGAGACCCAGCTCCTTGCCTAGAGACAGCATCAAGGATAAATTGTTCCATCAGCTTTCCTGGAGTAGAGGTGAGACTGACCGGTCTTATGTGTGAGTGAAATATTCCATTTATTCAGGGTTCAATATTCTTGTCTATGGAAACTTTTATATCAGCTGATAAAACCCCCTCAATCTGTTTTTGTCAGTCTGAATCTTAAGGTATCCAACAGTTCTGTTTAGTTCTCACACTACATTTGTAGTGTAAAAGTCTAAGGGCACGCTGTGTCAGCCATGGGATTTTTGGTCTTAGATTTTGCAGCTTCTCACTTTTAAAACAACCGCAGATAATAATGAGACTTTGCAGGTACCACAGACATAATTGTTTTCAGCAGTTTCAGTAGATGTTTTAAACATATTTCCTTATTCAAACCTTTAGGAATTCAAGGATTGTGAAAAACCATCCTTCCTACTGTCTCCTGCCCTTGGTGTGTCCTCTGGGTACAGCAACCAGCAGGATCTCCCTCCTTGCTCCTTCTTGCTGTTCACTGCCCTATCTTTTTATATTACTGCTCCAGGTGTTTGCTGGGCTGCCTCTCTTGTCTGGCTTCTACAGCTATCCAGCCCTTGCAACGACTTCAGAATACACATCAAAATAACTGATCCACCAAATCTGAATCATGTCTGGAAAGATGGCAGAACTTATCAATATTTTCTTTCAAAAAGGTACATGTATAAGTTCCACTGGTACTAAAACATCATGTGTTAACATGTAAGGAATGATGGTGATGGTACTGTAATGTTTCTTTCCTTTTCTCCTGCCCTCTCAAACTTGCCCTGACCTGGGATTAAGTAATCAGAGGTTTTATCAGTGTAACTTGCTTCTCAGTCTAAAAGAGCGCAAGTAGACTGACTTGCAACACACAGCAGAAATTGTTGGATTGGTAAAGGTAAACAATAGTACACATGAACTTTTCCATTTCATTTACACCCATACTCTGCCTGCAGCACAGATGGCCACACATCAGTTGAGATGATAGGTTTCCTTTTTTTCTCTCCATTCACTTCCCTATTTTGTTTACCTAAGCAGTAGGAGTCATCTTAACAGTTGTTAGTGAGATAAGATACAGAATCTAATACATTTTCTTGTCCCTCTGGAAAGACTTCTGACAATTTTGAAAATGAATGTCTCATTTTCTCCAGGATACTCTGAATGTAAATTCGGAAAGAGGAATTTCTCCAAATAGTTATAGTTTAAATGCCAAATACAAAATATATTTCTTTGCTTTGCCTTTTTTTTTTGTTTGTGCACATTGCATACGTGCTTTAAGAGATTGCTTTTTCGTGGTTGCTATGGTAAAAAGCAGTCCCTAGTCCTTTTTCTTAAAACCCATGAACTGCAATTAACTGTTTGGTGTTGTAACATACAACAGCTCTAGTAACACCTTAACAGCTTCGAGCATGATAATCCATCATATCAGCAGATGGTGATTTTGGGCATTCTGTGTTTTCAGTTTATTCTTCTCTTTAATAATCCTTGCCATTATATCTTTTGACAAATGCTTCTGGAGTAACTTAATTACAATTTGATTATAATGAGGCATTCTTCGAATTTTTTTGTATTTCTGATAAAGATATCACCAATACACGAAAAAAATATGTGCGTATCCCTAGCAAGAATTATCAAAGCAGATTTTAAAGTACCTTGAGAATTTGTTTCTTCTCATCTTTAACCATAAAAATACAGCTTTGAAATATGGTTAGTGTGCTATAGGAGCCCTACACTCAGCAGAGAAGCAGATATCATTGATTTTTTTTGTGAAGGAAGAGCAATCTTGAATGTTTGTCAAGCCTGAAATAGGAGTTACCAAATTCACCTTGTTTTACCAAAGGCAGGTAACCTTTATTATTATTTCAATAGAGCTTGAGGCTGAATTCACCATGAATTTTGCTCATTATTTTAAAAATTTATGACACATATAGATCCTTTTTAACATGGAGTTTCAATCATATTTAGAAAAAATTTACTTTGTCCAGACATTATGAAGACATTGTCTGGTGAAACTGTTTTTCAGGTGCTCTCTCTCTTTCTCCTTTATTCTGCTTTTCCTGTTAGAAATAGATTCTGTGGATTTAAAATTAGGGTTGTTTGTAATTTTGCTCTTTGAGGTTTTTTGTATATTAAGCAGGTAAGATGCTTCAGATGTTTAACTCTGTAATACAGGACCAGGACCAAGCAAACTTCTTTTTTTTTTTTTTTCAGCAGCAGCATATACATTCTTCTTAGGGAAAAGAAAACAACAGGGAAAAAGGAAAAGAACAGTTGTCTCAGAATCATAGCAAGATAATTTTGCACTTTCCAAGTTTTAAAAAATGAATGTCTCATTCACAGCTATTTCCTGGCTGACTCCAGGTTTCTATGACTATTATTTATTCAGTGCTGATAGTGTGCTTGACATTGTGCAAATATAGAAAGAGATATTTGTGTGGACTGTCTGCCAGGATTTCCTAGTTGTTAGTGGCAGTGTTAGCCCCTTTACGCAAAACCTTAAAGCCTTCTTTAAAAGAAAGATGCTTATCCATTCTGCCAACATGCACCTTCATACATAATGACCGTGGGAAACACTGCTTAAATGCACCCAGCAAGGCTTTGGAAGGATGGATGGAGTGGAGTTTAGTTTAATTAGGAAAACAACCACGTGTGGTAGCTCTGACTGATAAAACCTTTAAGACCAGTCATGATAATTTCAAACCCTGAAAATATTTTAGAGAAAACAGACTCTGAATCATAGAATCATAGAATCATTAGGGATTGGAAGGGACCTCAAAAGATCATCTAGTCCAATCCCCCTGACACAGCAGG
>JAOXOE010000001.1:8876038-8897564 GCA_028565055.1 Phoeniculus purpureus
AATAGGATGGAGATTTTCCCTGGTCCTCCTTTTGTTATTAATGTATTTAAAGAAACATTTCTTAGTATCCTTAACAGTGCCCCAGACAACCTCCAACCTTTACTTCTCCTACAAAATCTTCCCTGTTCTCAAGAAGCGGGTTATAGACTGGTACCAGCAGACCTCAGTCTGCCTAAATCAGATTCTCTGAAAGCTAATTTATTTGGAAGAATGTTGCTAACAACACTTCAACCCTGCATAGCAGTCTGCTGCTTCTCCTCACATCTGGGTTGTTACACAGCTTCCTTGCCCCTTTCATTATGGTACTGCTCTTTCTTTCTGAGCTTCTTCGGCATTTAGTTTGATCCCATCTGGTGCTACACTTTCCTGAACCACAAAGCTTAGTCCAGAGGATGGTGATCAGATCACACCAGCTGAAAAAGATAAAGGCTGAGAATGGTCATGATTCATTTCTGCTTAGTAGTAACATAAGACATTCACATTGAGCAAAATCTCATTGTCATTACATGAAACTAGGGCTACAATTTATCACCCTCTCCTGACCCTGTATACAAAAGAATTTAGCTTTCCAAGCCTGCTGGAACAACCTGAAACAGTTAAAAACACCTGGTCTCATAGAAGAGCTGCCAAGCACTACTGCAGCAACACCAATAGCAACATCTACTCCAAGGACATGTTCTATGTACAGGATGTATTTCCTCCCTACAGAACACCAATTAAAAGATTTTAAAAGAAATAAAAATGCAAGAATTTTCATCCAGAAATTTCATGCAGAAAATGCAGGTCTTTCTCTACTCCAAAGCAAATCTTGTAAATATCTTATAATGTTCAAACTTACTTAACAATTGCCAGCTAACTAACCTCAGAGAACAAAATGAGCTTGTGAGGTTATTAGAATACCTGAGGAACTGTCAGAGTGACCACAGAAATTTATTAGTTCTTAGTTCACTGTAAGTGTTGTTTCCGATTGTGGCTGGCCAGAGGTGAGAAGACATCATAAATTGCTGCCAGTTTGGCTTTTGTAATCCTGAGGGTTCACTACAATCATTAAGCATTAACTAATGATGTAGGTGTGGTATTACTTGATTTTAAAACAGCAGGGTCTCTACATGGACTTAGTGAGAAGACTTGAAATTTTCCATTGAGCAAGTCAAAATAAATACTTGAAATAAAAATAAATTAATGACTGATCTGCACAACAGTACATATGTACTACAGATCATCTTTACAGTGGGTCAGGATGAGTACTTAAGTGTTTTTTCCTTATTTTTCCTCAATTGCTAAAACCATAGCTTCAATGATCTTACATAGAGTTTGAAAGGAAAAGAATGTCTCTGATCTTTATCAGTATTTTCATTTTGTTATGTTAAAAAAGCCATATTAGAGGGACTGCTGAATGTGGAGCAAAAAACCCCATACGTCTTTTAAGCCCCATTTATTTCTAATACTTTATTTTAGCAAGACCATTATTTGCAGTTGGTAATGAAATACTACAAGGAATGCAGATTTTCCGTTTCCATTTTCTTGTCAATGCACAATAACAAAAATATGTTATCTATGCAGTAAAACAGTCCTCAGGAGAAAAACCTGATGACTAAAAAAAAAACTCCTCCTCTATTTTGTCTGTGCTGACTGCCATGAAACAGACTTTAATCCTCCAACTGGTGTCCTCTTCATAAACACTCAGCAAGACACAACTGGCATTCACACGTTAGCCTGCGAAGTTGCATTATCTTCTGCAGAAGAGTGACTGTGGTTTAAGGAAGTATGACTGAAGGAGAGCTGGCTTAATTCTTGGCTCCTGAACAACGTTCTTGCATGACCCTTATTAGATTTTTCTGTGCCTCAGTATCCCATCGCTAAAAATCAGGATAATATGCTTATTGTCTGCCCTGCCTGTTTAGACTGCAGCCTTTCAGTATTCTCTTACTATTTGTCCATACACTGCGGCCACAATGGGGCCCTTCATTTTGGCTGGAACCTCACTATGACTATAGAACAAGCAATACATAAGATAACTTTCAGTATGTTTTAGAAACAGCGTGTGACAATTGGGATGCTATTGCAAAGACTTATTAAAGAAGCCTTATTAATCTTTAAGGAAGCATTTTCATATCCACGTGGTCTACATAATTGCAGCAAGTAATCTTGGTTCATATTCTCAAATAAAACTTTCGGTATGCATCCTTTGCAGGAATCACACTTTTTTGAGTAAGAACGTAAGTTATTAAGGGTTAACAAATGCCCTATGAAAACAACGTTTTCACAGTTTTATGGCTTAGCTCTTGTTTAGTAACAAGAATATTATCATCATCATCAAAGTTTAGTAATAAAGACAGTATAATTGGATACCAATATTTCTCATACACTGCCTAAAGACCATACTATTCTGATTTTTCCAACGGGGAAAATGATGAGTAAATGTACAAAAACATTGAGAAAAATTAGTAATTTCAGCCTATGTCATTTTACAAATGCTAAGTATCTCACTGCTTGTCCATGTACAGAAAGAGTAGACCTATATGCTGTTCCCATTTAATCAAGCGCTGTTACAGGTGCCACTGCTGAGCAAAGTCTGGGTTATTTTTTTTATACTCCACAACTTAGCCATCAGCAAACTCACAGAAAACTCAAATCTAAGTTCTCCTCTCCCAAACTGTTCTGTACAGTTTTATAGTCAAGTTACTGTTGTGTTGGAAAATACATAAGGAATAAAAATCCATTATTGCAGTAGACTTAAGGAAAAGATGCTATGCCCAGTAAAAGTACAAGTTTGGTGTATATTCTAGGTTGCTACTTTAAAGCAAATTGCTAATCCTTAGCGCTGTCCCGTAAATACTTGGTGACTCTCATTTATATACCTATATTTGTCAAGAATAGGTTTGCCAACAGACACAGAATAGAATCACAGAATCACTCAGGTTGGAAAAGACTTTCAAGATTACTAAGTTCAACTACTGACTTAACTGTACCAAGCCCACCACTAAATCATGTCCCTAAGCTCCCTATCTACATGACTTTGAAACATGTCCAGAGATGGTGATTCAATTACCTCCCTGGGTAGCCTGTTCCAATGCCTGATTACCCTTTCAATAAATTTTTTCCTAATGTCTAATCTAAGTAAATAATCACAGCTAGATTCAGGACACGACTAGAACCCAGTAGAAATGGAGCTAATCTTTAGCAAATCACATCACATCTTCAAAAGCATAGCTAAAAAAAGTCAAAACATAACTAAACATCTAAATATTCTGCATCTCAAAGCAATCAGAAGCACTCTCTAAAACTAATTAGTCATGACATTTACAACACATATGCACTTTACAAGCGAAACAATCTGCAGCATTCAAAAGATGACTGAACAAATTAAACAGCACACTTTCCATGCAGCCATGTATATCAATTTTTGGGGGCTTTTTCCCACTAATTGTCTCCCTTTTTTCAGTTCCCAAGTCGATCACCAAAGTTACTTCATTTCTCACTTCATCAAAAGGCAAGAAAATCTTTCAATTTAAGAACTCTCTTCTTATCCAAGGTGGAAGGTGTCTCAACACTCTCAATTAGCAGCTGGGTATTAAATGAAAATATATTGTCTAAATGTGTCGTCTTATGGGCATGCAGATTTAAGTAAAAGTGTTTAAAGTGCTCATCCATGATTTTTCATCCAGTTAGAAAACTTGTGCAAAACAGAAAAAAAGACAAATTCATAAATGGATAACCAGATACAGAAACATGAATGAGAAACTTATCAACCAAAGCGTGAACCTACAAAAACTCTACCCCAAGGGTGCTTAAGCAAAACAATTAAAGCAGGTGATAATATTTCCTGTAGACTGAAGAGCAGTTGTTAGTTCCACTAACATACAGCTCCAGAAAATAGCTCTCGTTTTAAGAATTCTGGTCTCAAGGGAATAATTATCCTTGCAAGTACAAGCAATGAAATATTTTTACTGTCTGAAAAGGCATACATACATCATCAGCTCTTACACTGAGATTTCTACAGTACGCTTACATGCACACCACAAACATTTTCCATGACAGAAATATGCTCCTACTGGTTAAACACATTAAGTATAGACAAACTAGTCTGGCAATGCAGCACTTTCTACTGGTACACTAGTCTCTTCCCTATAGCAGGAGATAAAAGCAGTTTTGCTAGACTAACCAAATCCATGCCAAGAGCCTGCTGCACACCTCAGGGATTGTTGTCACCTCTGAGAGACAAAACCCTTAGCAAAGAACTAGATCGTGAAGGGCTTGGGCCCATACAAGTCTGTATGCCCCTAAAGTGTCCATCAGATCTTCAATATTAACATCCTAAAGCATATTACGCACGTAGGATACGTACATATCTACAGAAATATTCCCTTCCATCCTTCTCCCTCCTTCTTCCAGGGGTCCTACTAACAAAATGACAGTTTCTCTCATATACATGATCAATCAAAATTTAAAGCCTGAAGACAAAGCTCTGCAGTAAAAGTGATCACCCTATAAAGTAGCAAACTCTGTTACCAAGACACATTCACAAGATTTGCTGCCATTATATGAGAAAGAAACTGAAAATCTGTTGTTGTCATTACATCAGGCAAAAAAAGGCCTTAAGAAACTCTAGCTCTTGTCAACTAAGTAAAGAGCAAAAGTAGTATTTTTCCTCTGAAATATAAGGATATTTCAGTTCTGAAGACTTCCAAAAGATTTAGAGTGAGTCTGAAGAAACTTGCCCATCTCACAGCACTGAAACAGCAAAAGAAAGAAATGAAAAAGCAATGTAAGATGTGTGTTATTTGTATCTGCAAAAAGAAGTCTTCTGTACTTGTCATGCTTCACAGCACCTACTCATAATACAAATAATCAGCTTAATATTGTCACTAAAAGGCATACATACTAATATAATAACAGCTCATAATGAGGCTCTTTCCTTTTAAAGAAAGAAGCAGTTTATTTGTTCAATCACGTTACTGTTCTATTTCTGCCACACTGAATACCGCACAAGTGACACTCTGACCTGCACCTATGCAATTCTCACTGTTTAACAAATCAAAAGTTACACAACAATTTCATTTTCACATTTTCAAAACAAGACTTGGGAAAGCTTCAGTTGCCATTTGAGCCAGTTTGTTTGCTTGTCTCCTGGACAGATAAAAAGTTGGCTTTTGGGGAATGAACTACTCAAAATACATGAAGAGAATTGTTTTTGGTCATTTAAGTACATGACTACTACAAGGATTTTTGCCAGTGTGCTGTTCTTTATGTTTCTCACTTTCCACTACTTGTCAGCAGCAACGACTTACTAGTACTTGGTTAGTACTTCAGGAGGTAACTGCAATACCGTAAGAAAGCATTTCTGAGAGTTGAGAAGTCTTTCTTTTTAAAGGATGTAAAAGATAAACCACGTAAAGATAAACCAGCAGACTGACTCTGATCTTGAGATGTGCTACACTGACCAAAAAGGTAAGAATGTTTTACACTGTGGCGATAATGAGCCTGCTTCTCAGTGCAGCACTCAAGTAATTTCCTTGTGAAGGGTATGGTGGGTATGCTGCAGCTTCATTGCTGTTGACACCTGACATAGGTTTTTACTCAGGAGCTAAGTGCATCCCAGGAACACACACAAAGAAAATGGCACAGATATTAAAGGAAGCTGCTGAAGATGGTCTGCTCAGTGACTGCCTCAGGTTCTCAGCACAAATGTGCAAAAGGTCAGCAGCAACATTTGCTGACAGGATCTGGTCCCAGAAGCAATGCTTTCACTAGCACCCAGCTTCCCAGATTAATTTCACCCACCTAACAGCTCACTGACACGAGCGGACCACTTAGCACTTCTGATGCTGCAGTCTGATGCCTGTCAACTTTGCTCAGAAGCAATCTCTCTCTTCCAGCATTATACTGAGGATCTGCATGTAGCAAAGCAATAGTTCCTTTACCTACAAGGATTTGGGTATAAAGAAGCAGCCATTTATTTATTTCACCCAGTATTTCACTGTTGTGCTAGCTCTGCCAACAGTTAAAAATCAACTTAACAGTTCTGTGTAAAGACTGAATCTTCATATACTTAGACTTCTTGGTTTTTTCAGTTTTTATTAAAGTCTGCTCTGCATCCCAATACTCAACAATTTACCTAGACATAGGGTCACTGGAACAAGATGTTTCCTAGACAAGAGTCCAAGGCACAGATTTTCAGAGACAGTCTCGGTTCTCTGGCAAACACTTGGCTTCAGCAGTGATAGTGCCTTGAACAGACAGAAGAAAAAGGAGACAGAAGCAAAAATGCACTGCCTTGTCTCATGCATTTAAGGTACACTCCAATATCACAGAGCAATAAAAAGTCATCAAGATTCATAGACAGAGACCACTGAAGAGATCTTTTCACCAACCCCATTAAACAAAAATATCCTGCACACTATTACAAGTAACAAACCTTGCCCACATTTACCGTAACGGTATGGGTCTTTGGAGGGCTGTTACTAATTACCGCACAATCCAACAGGCAGGACAGTGGACAAAGGAGAAGTGAAACCCTGCATGCCTTCATTGCCTACTGTGAAAACTTATATCCAAATGTCTTGAATTCTTACTGGTTTCGCCTGTATATCAGGAGGAATTATGTGCACTTTAACTCACAATTAAATACTTTCAAATTTGCTCATGAAAGGCATCATTTTGCTGATGAAAGAAAGAAAAATTGTATCTTTTATTATGCCTATCTTACAATGTGCTAACACCCCATCGGCAAGTTTGTGTGATAGATACAATGGCGTAAGTGACAGCTAATTCTTATCACAACATTTCTTCTGGAAAAACCCACTGGTAATACTACTTTTTGAATAGACTGAGTTCAACGAAACACAACTTATGAAAGAAAATACCTCACAGAAAATTGCCTAAGTACAGCAGCCACGTGAGTGAACATCTGTCCACTGAGAACTGTTTGCATGTCCTTCAAAAGGAACTCAATCAAGGATCAGAAGAAAACTCTGCAGCTGCTTATGTGAACTGAAGCTGCTTCAGTGTGAAACACGTACGTACATACCTTGAGGGATGCAACACATCTCAAGGCAAGGCTGCATGTTGTATGATGCTGCAGCACCAGATATGTGGAACGTACCTGCCTCAGAGATCTTGGCAGTAGTCAGGTGGGAGATTAATCTAGTGCATGGATTTAATGAACGATAAGTGAATCTGATGTCAGACAAAATCACTATGCTAACAAAAAGAGGTGAAATTCTTTGTTAAGGCGGCTAAATATCTGAGTGTAGAAAAAAAAATGCAGAATGCACTAATACCTACTCGGCACAGTACAAGGAATAACCATAGACATTTGTAAAGTGCACATTTGAAGGAACAGCCACAAAACCTCCAAGGTGGTGATGTGCATGTTCCTTCTGAATCTCCTGCTTGACAGATGTGAATTTTGTTGAACACTGTATCTGAATGGCCTGAGACACCAATTTTAAACTTCGTATTAATGAAGCTTCTGCAAATGACCTATCCAATGGTTTTTCCAGCAACTTTCCAAAAGAAAGAATATCCTGTAGTTACCAAAGCAGAAAGTCACAACAGTCCATTTGGGTTTTTTTAAGCATTAACAATAGAAAGCCTCTGCCTAAGTAGAACTCTTAAGCCCAGAATACATTTTCTTCCACAATGTTAAAACAGAATCACAGAATCATTAAGGTTGGAAGAGACCTCCAAGATCACCAAGTCTAACTGTCAACCCAACGCCCACTGAACCGTATTTCCAAGCACCAGATCAACATGCTTTTTTGAACACTTCCAGGGATGGTGATTTCAGTACTTCCCTGAAAAGCCTGTTCCAATACCTGAATGCTCTTTCTTTCAGTGAAGATATGTTTCCTAATGTGCGATCTAGATCTCCCCAGGTGGAACTTGAGGTACTATCACTACTGACTTGGGAAAAGTGACTGATCCTACCTCTCTACAACTTCCTTTCAGGTACTTGTAAAGGGCAATAAGGTCTCCCCTTTTCTTCAGACTAAACAACCTGAGATCCCTCAGCTGCTCCTCATAAGACTTGTCCTCCAGGCCTTTCACTTGCCTTGTCGCCGTACTCTGGACACAGTATAGCACCTCATATACATATAAGGAACAGGTAGATGTAAAGGAGGAGGAAAAGGGCAAGAGATGGCAGCCATTCCCTACCTTTCCAAAAGTATTTGTAGAAGAAAAGACTAAGGGAACATAACATCATGGACCTCCCACCGATAAAACTGAAGAAATTGAAGAGGCAGAGCCTAAATCCCACTTCTGACACCAATTTTCTGTGATGGTCACTTCTGATGCAGCTCAAACTCCTTCACAGCTAGGATTTCTTTTTCTGAGCCTCGATACCCCCAGCTCCAAAACCTGTCGGGATGGTCTCATGTCTCTCCTGGTGCCTTCTGCCAAAGGCTCCCAGTCAGACCATTATTTCCAGCTGATGAATAAAACACATTCTTGATTTCTGGTCTGATTTGGATAAGCCCCAGAGCCATTGCAAGGACTATCTCACATTTAACCTGTTCAAATGCTGTTTGCTGCTCAGGGCCCCACTCAAAATCCTTCTTTTTCTGGGTTACCTCATAAAGAGGCTTCACAATCTGACTATATCCTGGAATATGCACACACCACCCCCCCCCCACTCCTAGAAATGCTTGTGTTTCTTTCTTGTTGACAGGTTGTACCTGAAATTGTGAATAAAATTAACTCTGCTAAAATGCCACCAAAAAGGTAGCCTATACAAAAAAGAATTAAAGTGTCCCTTCCATGTGAATATTTGTTCTTTGAAATAAAATATTAAAGAAATTCTGTAAATCATACAGAACTACTTTTTTCTGGTTCTATAAACTGCTATTTTACATCCTGGAATTATATTTCACTTTAATAAAACTAGAGAACAAACATACCAAGGCTTAAATATGTATTTTAATAACTGCATTACTAGACTATCCTTGTGACATCTGCATACAAGGATATAAGGTTCTCTTTAACTGGCATGCACTGATTTGACCATGTGGCTTTCAATTGCACTCAAAACACTTTTAGACTTTACAACTTCCAAACAAACAAAAAAGGCACTATCTCATTTTCAAAACAGTCATTATTCTGAACTTTCAAGAAAGGTTTTTGTACGTGTAAGGTGAGCAAGGTCAATCACAATGAGAGCTATCATACCCCGTCAACAAAAACTTTGTCCTCTGTTTTGCCATGCAAAGCACTAAACACATACTAAAGGAACTGTAAGCCATCAGTAGCCCAGACACCATCAAAACTCAGGATATTCTAAGCAAACAAAAACTTAATCATTTACTCCACTTTTTGATTCCTTCAAACACATTCTGGCAATTTGTAAACTTCCTTAGAAGCACTTACACCTAAAGCAAAGTAGGCAAGAGGGCACATTACTAGCCAGGACATATGCCCCAAAACTGCAGAAGATGCACTCCCAGAACTCTACCACAGCATGAAATTTTCTCTTGCCTCTCTTCCATATCCTTCTTTTCCACAGTCATCTCCACTCACCTCTAGCATTCTACGCCCTTTCAACTGCCCAAATCCCAACCCTATTGCAGAAAATACCAGGAGCAACTCAAATCCAAGAAAAACAAAAGAGCACATACAACAGCAAGTTCCTTGCTGCAAAATGTCTCGCTGAACGAACCAAGACCGTTGGAGTCAGTTTGCTCCTCATAAAAAGAAAACCATTGACAGATATTTGCTAAAGTTAAGGAAAGGTTCCTTCAAGCTATGGGACATGTGCAGTAGCATCAAATTTATACTCTATGACAGTTGCTTCAGTTTAAAAGCAAATTCTGAGGAAACTCCCCACCCCACAACTGAAAGCCATCTGAGGCTTTCAATACACAGGCTAGCAGAGGGCAGTTTACAGATACTCCTGTACAAGTAACACATTCCAAGGCAAGGTTTGCCAGGTCTGGACAGAGACATGGATTTTGCTAAGTACCAAACTTTGCTTGACTACGCATTCTAGATATTTTAAACGCAACAAAAGAAACAACAACAGCACAGCTATTCTAGGGACAAAAACGTCTTAAGAGAAGCTGGCTCAGTAGGGTTGGCCCACTCTGGAGAGATACCGAATAGCACTTTTTGTCTCCTTAAAAAGTAAGAATCAAAACTCGACTTGCCAGCAGCACTACAAAGTTGTGGCTGGTCTCAGTCAGTTACTTGGTTCTCCACTTCATAAAAATATCAATGACTACTCAAAGTGAGGCAACATCAGATGTAGATAGCTGCACTGTGCAAATTACACAGGTCTTTGGGGAATGTTGTTGAAAATACGTCACGTGCTGCAATGACATGCAGTAATTTTTTTTTTTTACTCACCTCAGTCTCATACAATCTCCAAATGAGGGCCCATCTAAATCAAGCACTGCAGCAACAAAACTTGTATGCTTGGAGCAAGTCACTTGGCCTCTCCATGTTTCTGTTTCTCCATCTGTGACACTTCACAGCAAGCTTGAGAGGCTTAATTTATTAGCAGCCTGCCAAGTGCTTTCGACAAGTGTGTTACTAAAGCACTAAAACTGTTCATTAGTTCTGAAAGGGTAAACTACTAGTCAAGCCAAAGCAAATTCAACAATATCCTTTAAAAAAGTCTACACTTCTAAAATGCAGAAGTATCCTGTTTATCTGATTTGCCTTTACAGGAAAAAAAAAAAAAAAATCTCTGGACTTTAGGTATTTTATTAGAGTAGGACATGAGAGATCTGACTTTCTTCCGAAATCCCTTTCACCACTATTATACTCCTGAAGGAGGTGATAATCAGAGAGAAACGAGCCAGTAACACCAGATAGAAGTGACACATGCCCAGCCAGACTCACTCTCCCCAGGCCACAGGGGTAAGACCTCTATACACCAAGGCTCAGCAGCATTCCTTAATGGACAGCAGATCACAGAACATCAGGGACTGGAATGAACCTTGAAAGACCATCTAGTCAAATACCCCTGACACAGCAGGATCACCTAGATCAAGTCATGCAGGAACATATCCAGGAGGGTTTTAAACATCTCCAGAGAAGGAGACTCCACAACCCCCCTGGTCAGCCTGTTCCAGTGCTCCATCACCCTCACTGTGAAGTAGTTCTTTCTCATATTTATATGGAACCTCCTATGTTCCAGCTTACAACCACTGCCCCTTGTCCTATCACTAGACGACATTGAGAAGAGCCTGGCTCCATCCTCCTGACACTCACCCTTCACAGGTTTATAAACATTAATGAGGTCACCCCTCAGTCTCCTCCAAAGCTCAAGAGACCCAGCTTCCTCAGCCTTTCCTCATAAGGAAGGTGTTCTACTTCCTTCATCATCTTCACTGCTCTCAAAGGTAGCCTAATCAGAGCAGAAAAGTGTCTGGATGCTAACACAGATAAGGGCAAACTGTTCCCAACACTACTGAAGCACTAGACTTCTTTGAAAGCAGTATCCACATGGAAGTCTCTGTATATGTTCAAAACTAAGGTTCAGGCTTTCACTCTTTTCTAAATGATGCTTTTGCTGCAACATCACCAACCGAATTCTCATGAAGCCATTCATGGCAAAAGAAAAAGTTTGCCTAAAATACTGACAACGGACATGGATCATCTAAAAATACTGGCTAGGCAATACAGACGCATATTGATCAACCCCAAAGTGCTTTTTCACATTTAAGAGTATACATACGTGTATACTTTTCATAGCTAAAACCAACTGAAACAAAATAACAAACTCAAAAAGGAGTCTGATAAACAACCGTGCTGATTTCTAACATTCTTAATTCTTAAAACATGAATAGCCAAATAAGACAAATATTTTCTTACGTATAATGGATTAAAAACAGATTTCATTTAGGCAAAAGATTCTCAGCACGTTGTACAGAACATAACTAATACCTTGAGAAAGGGTAATTTTGAATCACCACACACTTAAAAGTAAAATCTTGAAACCCAAAAGTGAACATGAGTATAGAGAACTTTATAAACATACGAATCTACTTATATACAAATATCCTTTTATGATATGGGCTTGCAGATTTTCTGCCTGTAAATAGGGTCAGTGCAAGAGCACCATCCTTCCTCTTGTTTTACTCACTTTTTTGTTTGCTTTATATCTCTTTCAGACTGCAAATATGTATTTCTATTATGCTTTGCTGCTAGTTTATCCAGTACATCATTTAAAACATGGCCTGATGCAATAATCACAGACTCACAGAACAAAATTATCTAGTCTAACACTCTAAAAGCAACTCTGAGTGTAAACTTCTAAATATTTTGTAACTTCTCAGCTAAGAACTGATGGTTCAAACTGTCAGGTTGTGTCAGCTTCTCATAGTCAGCAACAAGAAACTACAGAAGGTTTAGATTCTCTGAACCTTTAGAATCCTGTCATGCTACTACAACAGAGTGACACATACATGACCCTGTATGTTTCCTACCAGAAGTAGCCTGAGCTCATGCACAGACACTTCACCCAGCTCTAGAACAAAAGACATACTGACACATGTTTGGCACAAACCACATCTTCCAATTCAGTTTGTTTTAGACTTTCAAACTGCATGAAAAAAGCCCAACCAACTCAATCCAACTACTCCGCAGTCCTGAAATTCTTTAGTTTACATTGTGTGTGTAAATCCCAAACCCTAACGTTTTGTAAAAGGAAAACCAGTATTGAATATTTTCTTTTTACAGGACCTTTTCTACTCCCTACTTTACAAATCTTTGGCGGCAACAATGCTAGATGAGATGAAGGAGAATTTATAAACTTGACACACAGCACACTTGTTTTCAGAAATATATCTGAAACACAATAGTTACAGGACCATTGATGCTAGAGTAGCCTCCAAAAGTAGGTTAGTGCTCCTTTAACACCACTCCCCACAACATCTCTCATCTAAGTTAAAAGATACCTTAATTCAGCATTTACCTGCCTTGCTCTGGATACAACAGAGAAAAGGTGACACTCTTACTCAGACTGACAATGATTTTACAATAGAGGCAAACTAAATGATGCAAGTGCTAACATCCTTCAAAAAAATTCCTACTATTTCTTTTGCAAAACCAGGATATAAAAATTTTCACAAAATCTATTAGAAATTAGAGCCTCACATGAAGACTGACCTGCTATGTCCTCATAAAACCATGTACAAGTTGGTAGCACCAGGAAAAACATGTTAGCTGAGGTTGCCTTGCTTTGCTAACACAGGAAAGCCAAAGGCAGTGCTCAGGCCCAGCTGTCAGTTACATGAACTTACAGTGTGAATGCAAACTACCTGCAGTGCTAACAATTACATCAGTAAATGGTTTTGTTAAGCTTAGAATTAAAGACTGGAGGGATATTTGTGATTCTGACTACCACAAAAACACAAAGGGACAATTAAAGTGTTACTTCCTCTTTTACTTGCTCTTGAAGGACACATTCAGCTAGAAAGCTGCCTTTTTGCTTTGATCAACTCATCTTTTACATTAACTTATTTTCTAACAAAAAAAGCATTTAGAATGTATGGCATTGTAGTGAGAAATTAAGAACAAAAATCCTTCTTACAATTTGTGCTTAATTTTTATGTTAAAACAGGCCATAGAATTTCATCACACTATACTAGCTTCAAGCTCAAGGTTTCCAGCTGGCTAAAGCACCAGATGCTTCCTGGGAAAGCACTAGAACCTCATGTGAGGATTTTGCGCATCAGAGAGACTACTACATCCCTTAATAAGTTGTTCCTATTTAATTGTATCATTAGAAAACTGCAACTTATTTCTAGTCTGAACTGATCTAGCTTCAGCTTTCAGCCATAAGAATCCCCTTAATCTAGCTGACAAAGAACCATCTAACGGACAGATACTTTTGCCCTGTCTAGGTACTTAAAGACTTATCAGGTAGCCTCTACCGTCCGTTGATAAACTAAATACATTGAGCTTCTTAAATCTTCCACTCTAAAGCTGATTACCCAGACCACAAATTAACGTAGATTTTTTCCAACCCCCTTCCAGTTCTCCGCAACACCTAATGTGCACATCAGCATTTCATGGGTACTGTATTTTGGTAAAGCTGAATAAGAAGTAGTAGTATTCACCTCCCTCCTGTTCTCCCAGACATGTGCTTTCAGCCTTCTTCCAGACTGCTATGCATGGAGAGTGATGCTTAAATTAATCAAGCCTCTACAGTAATTCTGGTCTAGATAGCAATTCTCTCTCACTTCCCTTATGAGGAGAGGCTGAGGGAGCTGGGTCTCCTTAACTTGGAGGAGACTGAGGGGTGATCTCACTAATGTCTATAAATATTTGAAAAGTGGGTGTCAGGAGGATGGAGCCAGGCTCTTCTCAATGTCGTCTAGTGATAGGACAAGGGGCAATGGGTGTAAGCCGGAACATAGGAGGCTCCATATAAATATCATAGAATATCAGAAGGAACTTCTCCACAATGAGGGTGACAGAGCACTGGAACAAGCTGCCCAGGGTAGTTGTGGAGTCTCCTTCACTGGAGACATTTAAAACCCACTGGATGTGTTCCTGTGTGACTTGGTCTAGGTGATCCTGCTGTGGCAGGGGGATTTCGAGGTCCCTTCCAATCCCTAATGATTCTATGATTCTTCCCTTCACAACCAATTCAGAGCATACCATGAAGAAATTTACTTGTTACAAAGAAAAATACATGTATTTTTTTAACTCAAACTACATAAACACAATGTATGATGTGATATATGAATTCAGCGACTGTAACTTGCAGGAAAAAAACTGCAGAGGAAAAGATTACACTGCAATCATGTAACAGTTACCAATTTAAAACTACATCCCTAAACTACTATTTCATCCAATAAACTCTCCACACCCAGCATATTTTGCACTACAGTGTTCTGATGCTCACTTGTACATTCACTTCTTGCCATGCTGGGTGGCCAGATCTTATTTTCAGCAAAATTCAGTGGGCACAATGAAAGACTGCTCTAGGCTAGAGGCAGTGCTCTACCAGACAAAAGGCAGAGCTGCAGGGTAGTCATGGAGGGTTTACTAATGTTATAAATCTACCCATGTAGTGAAAATTAATAGCCAGTTAGAAACTTCAGTCATTACTGTATCACCAGCTAGTCTCACTTCCCACCCTTGATGAAAAAAGAACACAAGTAAAATAATGAAATATTTAGGATTAACAATAAACAAAAAGCAAACTGTCAAAAACCATCAAAATAAAGATTATAAGCTCATATCCCATCATATTTGATACACAGTCTTCACTGGCACAGCAGGTGCAGAAAAGATGATGCTAGTGATGTTAGCACAGGAAAGGCGCAAGCAATTTAGCTGTGGGGCAGTAACATTAAATTCTACTTTTAGTAATTTTAGAATGATACAAAAGTACCAAACTAGTATTTGTGGTGACTTGCTAAAATATAGTGAATGTGGTTTTTTGCTACAAGAAGTGGCCTATTCTTATAAGCTTAGTTTGGGTAACTGTTACAGAATCACTAAACCCAAGAGTGTATTTTTAAAGATGGCAGCCTTTGATCACCACTTCATCAATGAGGAAAATTTGGTTCCAACTGAAGGATTACCTTTTAGAAATCAGTAAATAGAGCACCAGTCAACAAAGTCTGCCATGACATCTCACATGGCAAGGAAACATTGTCTTGCCTTTATTTTCTGGTAAACAAAGACATTCTGTGTACCTGTATTCTCTTTGCAATCTAGAAATAAGGTATTGTTCCTTTCCTCGCCTAATCACTATGCAAGAATGCACTCCAGTGCAGGTAGGATTATGCTTCCAGCAGCAGCCATATTTGTGTTCAAAGACACTCTTGCCCCCCTTTCAGTGACAAACAGATTAATCCCTGCACACAGCTGGTAGAATACTTTGGGGCTTTTTCCAGTAAAGGGAGATCTGTACAAATTATCAGAGGTCAATCTGTTTATTCTCAAAACTTCTTCCCATTCTGCACTGTTTAATATCTTCATGGATGATACAGAGAGTGGGATTAAGTGCACTTTCAGCAAGTTTGCAAATGACCCCAAGCTGAGTGGTTGATATGCCCAAGGGATGATGGGATGTCATCCAGAGGGACCTGAACAAGCTGGAGAAGTTGGCTTATGTGAACCTCATGAGGTTCAACAAGGTTGGGGCAATCCTCTGTATCAATACAGGCAGCCCAGAAGGCAAATCGCATCCTGGACTGCATCAGAAGAAGCATGGCCAGCGGGTCAAGCTCTCCCTCTGTACTCTGCTCTGGTGGAGTACTGTGTCCAACTCCAGGGTCCTCAACACAAGGACATGAACCTATCAAAGTGCAGAAGGACCACAAAAAACATCAGAGGACTGAAACACCTATACTATGAGGACAGGCTGAGAGAGTTGGGATTGTTCAAGATGAAGAAGAGGAGGCTCTGAAGAGACAACTGCGACCTTTCAGAAGCTAAAGAGAGCCTGTAAGAAATATGGGACTTTTTACCAAGGCCTGCTGTGACAGGACGAGGGGTAATGGTGTTAAACTAAAAGAGGGTAGATTTACACTAGATATAAGGAAGACATTTTCTACAGTAAGAGTGAAGTTAACTTTTAACAATGACATTCAAGATCAGGTTGGATGGGGCTCTGAGCAATCTGGCCTAGGTAAAGATGTCTTTGCCCACTGCTAGGAGGTCAGTCTAGCTGTCCTTAATGGTCCCTTCTAGCCCAATGCATTCTACGCTACTATGATTTACTTGCTCCCTCCACCTCTCCTCACAGTGATAGTTCCATACCTTTGCTCTGGTAATACACACACTGTCCTGGCTATTACTCAAAGCAGCTTTAATACATTATTTTGAATACAGGGGAAGCCTCTCTCACAACCTCACAGTATTAAAACGAACAAGCTTTTAAAAGCAATTGTTCTGTGTATTGATTTCATAGCAATCTGTATTTGCATGTTACATTAGAAATCTGCCACAAAAAAACCCCACACTCAAGGGGTTCTCGTAAAACAAATTCAAAATTCAGAGGAATTTGGACACAATAAATTCATTCTAAGGTTGAAAGTCCAGAACAAGAGTCAAAGCTGCTTAGAATCCTGCATGTCCTTTATCTCTGACCTTATAATACACAATTGGTCATAAAAGGAATAATAGACAAGTGGTATGAAAGGATGACAAATGTTCTTGCCTGCACAACATGTGTTTGTCTTCACTTTTTGACTAGTATCAAAACTAGGACACCATTCCAGCAAACAGATGAGGCTGAAGCCTAATACAAAAGAGAACATTCAAGTATTTGGAGAATAGAGGAGATGTTTAGGGAAAAGAGTTAAGGAAGATTAAGAATAGTCTTTCAATATTTATGTTTGCAGTTTGGCAATTACAATTAGTTGTGCTTTCCAGCTCCAAGACAGTAAAAGACAATATTAACAAAACAGGAAGAATTTGTTTTTACAAATAAACTGTTTTCACTAGAAATCTGTTCGTATGCTACTTTCCTGTGTGCTGCACTATCAGCTTTGCTGCCTCCTTCATCCACATGAAATATTCTCTACCTTTTTCAAGTTCCTCCTTAAAACAGCTGCCCCATGACATTTTTCTACGGTCATAGACTGATTTTTGTCTTCACAACATAGACTGCTTCTGGGTTTGTCTGAAGTGCATTGTAAACTCTGTTAAATACATACCGTATTTTTAAAGCTACCATGCCTATAAATTCTACATCATTCCAATGTTAGACATATCTTTAGAACTTTTCCAAACACATACCTAATACCAAGGATTTTTTTTTAAAAAAACAAAATCCAAACAAAAAACCCCCTCACATTTAAAAAAAAAACCTCTTACCTTCAAGGAAAGTGATAGAAGTTTATAATAGCTTTGATTTGCTGAAGCGCTTGGAAAACATACTCACAATAGCAACAGGTATCTTGAAAAGCTGGAAACAATAATAAATGCTGCAAAACAACATTTGCAGTGCTCCCTCCTTCAGCAATTCAGTCAAGAACAATTTTTTCTGATGAACAAGAAACCGAGAAATATGTAAAGCTGCATTAAATCTTTTCACTTCTCCGGAGACGTTTAAGACCCGTCTCGATGCATTTTTGTCTAGTTTGATTTAGTCTTTTCGGCAGTTATGCTTTTCAGTAATTTGTATCCTGCTTGAGCCGGAGGGTTGGACCCAATGGCCTCTGAAGGCCACTTCTAACCCTAATAAACTCTGTAAACTGTGTAAAATCTACCTACCTACAAAGCCCGGTAATGTTCACACCCAACGTGTTGTAAGTTATGAGAGTAGCTGAACCATTTACACCAGACACAAAATGTACAAAGCATCTATTAAAAGCACTATACACACAAGCCATTTTTTGATCCCTTTACTCCTCATATTTCTCTATTTCCACGCATTCAGTTTCTTAGTGTATCTGCCCAAGGATCTCCAAGTCTTCTAAAAAGCCAAAAATAAAACAAAAGCATGAACACAAATTAGAAGCACAAAGCTTCATGACAGTGCACTATAAACTCTGAGAGACCATGAACAGACAATATGAAGACTTTTTTTGCCTTTTTTTCTCAGTAATACTGCAAGACAACACGTGTCATCTGTTGGTATGACTGAACACTGACAACATACTGGAGGGGGGCAAAAAATTGCTTGGGATATAGAGGGAAGGTAGTGGATATAACCTTCCAAGTCAAAGGATCAGCTCAATCCTCCATGTGTGAGTGAACAACTCTTTCCCACAGCAGTCTCCTTGTCTCTTTCCTTACACAGAGATGTGAAAACCTCAAATTAACTTCTTAAACTCTGAGAAGCCCACATCATGAATGACAAACCATTCCGGGTAACAACTCAAAAATAATTCAGTCCTGCTTTCTAAGAAAAAAACCCTGTGCTACACCACAAAGCATACCTGCCTGTAGTATGTAGACAGCAAGAAGCTTGCACTGCCCTGCAATCAAGCAAAAGCCATACAACATACTGTGGCACAGTGCCAAGCTCTGATGACACACCCTGCACAGTGTGACACTAGCAGGGGCCCAGTCCATGATACTGTAGTCCTGTGGCCTTGTGTTGGCAGAAAGCACAAATCAGTATCAGTATGCTATAGATCACATAGACATACTAACTAGTTACGATGAACTGCCATGAACAGAAAAACCAAGCTATAAAAGTAGAAGGCTAACTATTTTCGTACCATTTACATGACAGATATGACCAGTCACCAAAGCACAGAAGCATTCTGCTGCCATCACCATGGTCTGCACACTGTTCTTTTTCTTAGAGAAAAGGCTGTATTATCTAGATTTCTCCAATGTGCTCCTCTTCTTCAAGGCTTTGAACTTTCTCATTACAGATTCAAGCTGGGGTTGTTAAAGAGCACGAACTGTCAGCAGTCTTCTCTCCAGTCATCTCCACAAGAATCTCTCATATGAGAACCTGACCCAAAAACTGACCTGGCATGCGCTGAATGGCACCAATTTACTCTCTCAGCACTGCTCATTATTCCCATCCCATTATTTCTGATACCCAGGACTCCACCCTCTTTCACACTGACACATATTTTTCTTGACCTTTTTGTTTCCACCCTTGATGATCTTTGCTTCTCCTTTCCACAACGAGGTCCAACTCCATCAATCCTGAATATATGCTCTTTTTAAATATCCATTTCCTTCAGTTTATTCTTGCCTGTCCTAGAATTTGCAGTGAAAAAGGAAACCAGTCTGGAAATGAGGTTATTGCACATTTTGTCTTTCTCTCCTGCTGCTGACTAAGCTGTGCCATTCCTCCAGTTGAGCTGAACTCACACCTGCAATTTCAGCCTTTTTTCCTCCCACTTTTGACTCACTCCTCAAACCCTTTCTCTTGTATCCATTTCTTCCTCCACAATAGAATGGAAATATTTATTCCTAGAGAAACTCAGAAAACACAATAATAATTTCACACTCTCCCTTCCCACTCCTCTTCCTTACAACTCTCCCTTCTTCCTTGTACTATAGATACAAAACACATCTATCCCACTTACCACTTATCTCACTTCACCCCATATCTCATGTCTTTCTCCTCTTGCTCTGAGGAAACAGCAAGACAGTCAATCAGTGTTTCCTCTAGAAATCTACTTCTGACCCCTTGCTACGCAACTTCTCTTCCTATCCTTTCACCTCTGAGCTCATAAAGAGCTGTTTTCAGCTCTTTATAATTTTCACTAAATAATTTTCACTAAAACGTCTAGAAGACTTTTATTATTGCAACATCAAAATACATTGTTTTCATCACCTGTAACCCTCATGTGTTCTTCGTAAAAATCAAATGCTTTTCTCCTTTTGAAGTATTCATTCTCCTTTTCTGACTTCCATGACTCCACCAGTTCCTGCTTCCCTTCCTCCCTGTACCAACTCCTTCACAAGTCACTGGGAGGTTTTCTTATTCCTCCTCTGTCTTCTAGTACAGCTCTATTGAGTTATACCTTCTGCACCTTCCCTCCTGTCTGGCAATTTCATCCACAAACTCAGCTCCTAAGAGACAGGTCTCAAATAGAGTAGATTTATATCTAAACAAAAAAATCTTAGTCTATCATTCTGACACCACTTGACAGCAAGTAGCTGTCAGCTTCAGCTCATTACAGCTAGAACAGAACTTAGATCTCACCTCTCCCACCTCTTTTCTCCACCTTCTCTCTTGATCACTGTGGACAGCATTAACATCTTGTCCACCATTCAGATATGAAATACTATGTCATCTCTGACAATGACTTCTTTCTTGATCTGTTCATTCAGGTTACATCTATACCTAAATGATTCTTCCTTGTTTTGCATTTTCAGGACAAAGTCTACTCTTAACATCTTCAGAACTGAAGGTTTATCTAGGCCTTCACCTCACAGTAGTTACTAAAATTTTCTCCTTCTTCTTCACAAATATTATCCTCCTTGATCACACTGTTCCAAAGTTCTTCCTTCTGTATTTTCATACTGATCTACCATTCTTGCTGCATCCTTTTATACACGATACTCCACTCTGACTGTAAACACTGGGAACAACTCATAGCTGATTTCCTTTTGAGGCTCCTCTCTTTTATGTGCACTATACTGTCCACATCCTACTTGCTGTCACACCACCATTTGCTCACATTTCTGGTCAGTTCATTGCATCAAAAGCTTTTAACAATCAGTCTGTATTCATTCAGGCCATCTTCTACACTTGAGTAAGGATACCTTCCAAGTCCTTGCAAAGCTCCTTCACTGCCCTCCAAACACCACCTTAAAGCTCTTCTTGACAAACATGTGAGAAAGCCACTTTAGGTCAAGTCTACCACCTATCATGCTGAACAACTAAATGCTTTTGTTTGTCAATATTAAAACTCTCGCTTTGTTATATATTAAAAACTGAGCTCTCCATAGAAAAATTATTTCACAACACACACACGCACACATCTTTCCTCCCTACACTAGTACCTTGCACTGTAGCATCCCTAACCCTATCATAGAATCATAAGGGATCAGAAGGGACACCAAAAGATCATCTAGTCCAATCCCCCCGCCACAGCAGGATCACTTCACTGGAGAAGTTACACAATCAGAATCACTCTGG
>JAOXOE010000001.1:8906940-8982680 GCA_028565055.1 Phoeniculus purpureus
TAGCAGATCAAGAGAGGTTCTTCTTCCCCTCTACTCTGCCCTGGTGAGACCACATCTGGAGTATTGTGTCCAGTTCTGGGCCCCTCAGTTCAGGAGGGATGTGGAGCTGCTGAAGGGAGTCTAGCTTAGAGCAACGAGGATGATGAAGGAAGTGGAACATCTTCCTTATGAGGAAAGGCTGAGGGAGTTGGGTCTCTTTAGCTTGGAGGAGACTGAGGGGTTACTTCATTAATGTCTATAAATATATGAGGGGTGTGTGTTAGGAGGATGGAGCCAGGCTCTTCTCAGTGTCATCTAGTGATAGGATGAGGGGCAGTGGGTGTAAGCTGGAACATAGAAGGTTCCATGTACATATGAGAAGGAACTTCCCAGTGAGGGTGACAGCACTGGAACAGGCTGCCCAGGGGAGTTGTGGAGTTTCCTTCACTGGAGACGTTTAAGATCCAACTGGATGTGTTTCTATGTGACTTGGTCTAGGTGATCCTGCTGTGGCAGGAGGATTGGACTGGATGATCTTTTGAGGTCTTTTCCAATCCATAATGATTCTGGGATTCTGTGAAATTAAAAATGGGCTTTGGATGTTTGTTTCATAACGCTTTGTTTTCAACACTGTTTAATCATATTCAGAGGAAATAATTACTGAAAAGTATTTCTATAACTGTAAATGTTAAACTACTGATTGAATAACTTACTTTTTGTGGTATTCACATCTGGTTTTGTTTCTCCAGTTCTTTTTGCAGCTACAGCAGGCCGAGCTGGAGGTTCGTGCAGAAAGTAATGCTGTCAGTCAGCTACAGCTAGGGCAGCTGGCTTCGATGGAGAGTTCTGTCTTTGATGAAATGATAAACCTCCTGGAACGCCTGAAACACGACATGCTGACTCGTCAAGTGGATCATGTCTTCAGAGAGGTCAAAGATGCTGCAAAGCTGTACAGAAGAGAGAGGTGATTCCATCTGTTTATTCTCTCCCCATATTGCAATAGTATTTCCTGGTAAAGATAGTTGAGGCAAGTAATTTTGCCTGTTAGCTCTTCGTGCTTGTATTTTCCTGAATAGGAATGGCACAGGATAATACATTTTGAAAAATACTCCTAACATTTTAGACTCTTTTAAAGCTGTGTTTCTAAAGTAGTTCCACAATGAGTGGGCACATCATCTTGAAATCATCTAGAATTCTGGATTGCTCTACTTTGGGCAAAATTTACTTTCTTCATTGTATTAAAGAGTTAATAAAAAATGGTCTGTAATGACTGTTATGACTGTTCTGTCTTTAGACTCATAGGGCTTCTGGAATGTTTGTTCCTGAGCAGAATTTATGAAGTACTTTAAAGGAACATAACTCCATGATTTTCTAGATTAGATGAGATTTCTTTTGAATGGCATATTCAGAGATGTATGACTACAGCACAGTTTTAGTATCAAATGAAATTTAAACACAGCATTAGACTGTGATTACTTTTGGATGTAATATGTGAGAACTGTGAGCCACTGTAAGTGGGGAAATGGAGTTTTAAAGGATAATTTTAACTTCAGTTGATGTAATAATTCATTATAATGACTTCAGAGTGGTAATTTCTTTCAGGTGGTTATCTTTACCGTCGCAAGCAGAGCAAGCAGTAATGTCTTTGTCGAGCACAGCTTGCCCAATGTTGTTGACCCTACGAGACCGCTTGCTACAGCTAGAACAGCAGCTCTGTCACTCACTTTTCAAAATTTTCTGGCAAATGCTTGCAGAGAAAGTGGATATATACATCTATCAGGAGGTAGGTATCAGCAAAACATAACCTACACAGGACAGTGTAGGTGTCAGTGACTGACTTAAGCACCAGATGCACCTCTTTGTGTTTGCAGATAATTATGGAAAATCATTTCAATGAAGGGGGAGCAGCACAACTTCAGTTTGACATGAGTAGAAATCTATTCCCGTTATTTTCACACTACTGCAAGAGGCCAGAAAACTACTTCAAGCAGTAAGTGTGCAAACTCCTGATTGATTGCTATTTCAGAAATTAATGTCCAGATCATAGAATCACAGCTTGGTAGGGCCCTCATCAAGTCCAACGTCCCCTGCCAGAGCAAGTTGCAGTCCAGGCAGGTTCTGAGTATCTCCAGCGCAGGAACCTCCATAACCTTTCTGGGCAGCCTATTCAGTGTTCTGATACCGTCATTATAAAAAAGTTTTACCTGATGTTCAAATTGCACCTCCTATGTTCCAATCTTATGCCTGTTTCCCCTTTGTCTACTGCTGGACATCACCAATAAGAGCCTGGGCCTCATCATCCTGACACTCACACTTTTTTATATATACATATATATATATATATCAGATGTATCTTATTTACACATATATAAGCATTTATGAGATCTTCCCTTAGTCTCAGATGAATAAGTGTATTATGTTTACATTTATTATATAATGTGGATCAGTTACATTTCCAGTGTTTACAGCTAGGTAAGCTGGGATTCTGCAGTGTGTACTTGAATGGCAGCAGACTGTGCCATGTGTTCTGGATTCTTGTGTGCAGTCAGGACATCTAGATCAATTAACTTAGGGAAGTGATAGAAGTAGCACAGACTTCCAAATCTGGGGCCAGAGATAAACACTATAAACTTTATTTTTAGAAGCAAGACTACTTTAAACAATGTTCACAGAATTGCCTTGCATAGCTGTCTAGTTGCTTCCGTTGATGAGAAAAAACTATCATCTTGTGTTTAGCCTTTTTTAAATAGCCCAGAGTCTTCTAAGGAGTTCAGAGCTAAAGTCCTAGGCTAACTGGGGCAGAAATCTTAGTATTTTTTAAGTCAGTCTTGAACACTTGAAATACACTTTAAAATAGGAATATTCATGGAGCATCTTCAGGTTCTTGTGAGCACATCACCTTCATAGAGGCAATTGATGCATGCAGATTATTCCCAGCATGAGAGGAAACATGCACAAAGAAACCATTACAAAAAAAAGTTCAGTGGCTGTCTATCGTATTTAGACTAGAAACAACATGACAAAGGCAGGGGATGAGTTTCCCTAATGAATATTATTAGGGAGCAAAGTGTTCAGATTCTACCAGCCATCTGTTAAACTGCTTTTAACATATACTGGGTGTTTCTAATGATTGTAAATACAGTTTGGGAAAGCTGCAGAGATTAAGTGATAAATTCTATTCTGTATTTTTAATACTGGTGGAAAAACTTAAGAAGCAAAATGCAGGCTGAGATCTTGGAGGCAAAATGCTGCTGCTTATGACATACTGTCTAAGCCTTCTCTGCTGTGTGCAAGAACAAGTATAATATTTGCCTTGATCTAAGCAGTACATATCAGTTCGGTATTTCTCCTCCTTTTCAGAAGTCCATGGGGATTTTTTTTTGTTAATCACTGTGTGCACAAAACTAAATGTATCTCATGGGTGCTTCTCACATTAATGCCTGTAACTTCTCCCTCTAGCATAAAAGAAGCATGCATTATCCTGAACCTGAACATAGGCTCTGCCTTGCTTTTGAAGGATGTACTACAGTCAGCTTCAGAACTTGAAACATCGTTGAAGCCAAACCAGCCATCTCCAACAGCAGCACTAAATGAACTTGGAGTTTATAAATTATCTCAAAAGGATGTTGAGATTCTTCTCAATTTGAGAGCTAGTTGGCCCAATACAGGAAAATAAAGACTGTGTCAGAAATGGTGAATAACGTGATCTGGAATACCTGCTTCAAACACAGGCAAAGCCAATATCTTATAATACGCTTGTTCTTTCAATACTGTATGCTAAACCATTGGTTCAATCTAATCTTACAACTTACTATATACAGTTTTTAAAGACATTTCAAAATGCTGCTGAGTTGGTTTTGAACTACGTCCATACCCACCTCTGCCACTGTGTTCAGAAGCTAAAACTATCCTCGTTGTCACTGGCTCTGTCTGCCTTTGTCAGTGTTGGGTGTTGTAACATCATTCTAAGGAAGAGAGTGCTGCCACTGCGAATACACCTGTGTTCAATGCAGACTGCTTAAGTCCTCATCTGCCTTCACTGAAACAGATATTTTTATAAATCCCAGGATATTCCGTATCAAAGTATGTATATACAGAACACAGAAGGAAATTAAAATTCTAAGAATATGGTGTTACAAGTTTGAAGCTAGTATTTTCATTGGTGCCTTTCTTCAACTGTGGGCCGTTAACATACCTTGCTGGAGTTGGTCTTTCTTCAATAAAGCTACCACTCAAGCCCAGACACAAGACTTAAACAGCTCTGTTCTTAATTTTATTCAATGGTAATGTGCCAGTAAGTAACAAACCCTTACTGCAAGCTACAAAATGAAGGAGGAAACTCCAATACATTATCTTAGTTGTGAAGATATGTCTATTTTTTTTAACCATCTAATTATATAAGCAGTTAAATATCCCTCTAGTGCCTGGTGAAGAAGTTCAATGAGGAAAAGAGAGCATCTCTTAACATTAGCTCTACACATCTGACAAAACAGAAAACAAATGGAGCACGATGCCTATTTTAATATATATTATATAGCAGACTGCTGCTCAAATTAATACCCAGCCCAGCTCTGCAGCATCTTCTTCTTCCTAAAAGGCAAAAAACCAAAAAGAATTCTGGTTAGTTGTTGGAGAGGATAATTAGTTTACGTTGCCTTTGAGTGATGGGAACAGGAACCAGAAAACTGCCCCTTGAGCTGCAGCTTGACAGTAAGAAAGTATGAGAAATCATAACTGAGCTTGGTACATCTGCAACTGTGGCACTACCTCTGACAAAGATTCTGGTGACACTACTTCACTTTTCTAGATCAGTATCTGGACCCCTTGGGCTACCTGATGAATATCTGTCGGACCTGAGAGTGGGTAATTTGAGTGCTCTGCTTGGAGAGAAGCGGGGAACTGAGATGGCAGAGGAAAACGCTGCATTTGTTTTGGGTTACAGCCAAGCAGGGTTGAGCAGTAAGTGACCTTTGGCAATCTTGCAGTGCAAAGTAACAGCTTGTTATGCCTAAATCAGCAAATGCCTTAATTATATAGTTTCATAAATAAAACCCCTGTAAAGTGACCACCCCAAAAAACTTCCTTCAGTTAAACTTACACTTCTTCCTTGAACACATCCAGTGTGATAGTCACATCACCTCCACACTGCAGACCTTCAGTGCTCAGTCCCAGAGTTTTAAGAGCTAGTTATGGAAAGAGAATTTCCTATGCAAGTCTTGGCAAGATAAACATAATACATTAGAATGGCATTGATTTTTCAGAAAGGTTAAAAATGTAATTTTAAAACATTCAATGGTTTTAACTTTCCAAGTTCCAGGCTGCATACTGGCTGTGTGGCCACTTTTCATAGAATCATAGAATGGGAGGGGTTGGAAGGGACCTCTAGAGATCACTGAGTCCAACTCCTCTTCCAGAGCAGGATCACTTAGATTAGGTCATGCAGGAGAGCAAGCAGGTGGATTTTGAAAGTCTCCAGAGACGGAGACTCCACAACCTCTTTGGGCAGCCTGTTCCAGTGCTACATCACCCTCAGAGTAAAGGAGTTTCTCCTCACGTACTTTTAAGGTAGGTATGTGCGTGCGTGGCTTTGAAACTACCCCAGGAATTTCGCACAAGCAGACAGTCCCTGGGCAGGGGCTGGGGCGCACCTTCTCGGTACTGCACCGCCGTTATGTGGCCCTGGCCCACCACGTCCAGCAGGCTGAACATGGCGCCCAGGTCGGCCTCGTCCATGAGGTTGGGGTATCCGCCCTTGGCGTCTCTTCCCGCCTTCACTCGCTCCAGCGCCTCGATCAGGAACTCGCGGGGTCGTTCTGCAACGAGGGCAGAGCACAGACGCGGGGCCCTCAGCCAGCGACAGGCGGGCACGGAACCCACCACCCTCCTTTCCCCTCTCCATGCCCACCCCACTCCCCGAGGGCCCCGCTCCGCGCCCCCGCACCGGGCCGGTGGTGCAGCAGCAGCGCGCAGAGGCGCCGCAGCAGCAGGTCGATGCGGTGCCGCCGCAGGTACTCGCTGCTCTCCTCCTCGCGCGCCGCCGCCATCCCGCGTTGCCAGGACACCGCGCGCGCCGCGGCCGTTAACAGTCCCGGCCCCGCCCGCGGCGGCGCGAGGGCGCTTGGGCGGGCATCGATAGCAGCCGCAGCTGGGGCTGTCCGCACCCGGAGCAGTGCTCCGTGAGGGCGACGGAGTGAGGGGGCGGCCGGTGACCGAATCCAGAGCCAGAGCAAGGCAGCGGGGCTCGTGAAGGGTCTGTAGCTGTGAGAAGGGGATGAGGGAGATGGGGTTGTTCAGCCTTGAGAAAAGGACGTCGATGCTAAATTTCATTGCTCTCTGCCTGAAAGGAGGCTGGTGGCAAAGGGTAGGACCAGACGAAACGGCTGTAAGGTTGAGGGTGGATTTCTTAGGATTAGAAAGAATTTCTTCACGGAAAGGGTTATCAGACATTGGAACAGGGTGCCAAGGGCAGCAGTGGTGGAGTCACCATCCCTGGAGGTATCTGAACGACAAGTGGATCTGGTGCTGAGGGACGTGGTTTAGTGGCATGGCCTGGCACTGGTTGAAGGTTGGACTTGGTGGACTTAAAGATCTCTTCTAACCAAAGAGATTCTGTTGTTCTGTGGAGCCTTCAGTCAGCTGCCTAACACCAAGCATTAGCATAGTACTCCCATCCTTGGGCTTGGGTGCCTTGATGTACAGCTGCCAGTTTTTTCTGGGATGGGGCCCTGGGAAGAGGCCAGGGCATCCAGGCAGACTAAATCGGATTACCAAGACTTCACTGACTGCCCAGCTCCTGCTTCAGTGGGTAAAAGGTTGGAAACAAAAACTAAATTTGCCTAGATGTCATCACGTTAGCACTGGAACAGAAGAGTATTGCTTCCAGCCAAGTTAATGGTTTGTAACACAGCTGCATTAATTTGTGAGGAGAGCAAACTGCATGCTGTTGCTTTTAACATTCATACAAGTCCTCTCAGACTCAGCCACATTTCCATCCAGATGTGACAGTGCAGTCTACAGCTTTTGCTTCTTCCCATAAAATGTCCACTACCTGGACTCCCTTGCTAAGGGTGGTCTTGATTAATTCTAGTGCATGCAAGCGTGTTCAGATGCCACCTAGTGGGATGTGGTCATGTGTGCTCAATACTGGTATGATACACACAATCAAGGAGTTGCAACTAAGAAAATTTACGTATTTAACTCGTTGAGATTTACAGCATAGCCTGTGCAAATAAAGAGACATCAAAGAACCTATTGTAACACCCAGAGTGAGTAGGAGAAAGACAAAATGTCCCACTGAAAAAACAAAGTTCAAGCCAATCTGCAAAGACATAACCGTCTGCTGTCAAAAATAGACAATGATAAATAAGCATATAGTAAAGAAAAATAGTATTCCTGGAAAAATCTTGCATTACATTTAACTATTTGCCAAAATTAAAATATCACAAGACATTAACAGATTTTATCTTTTATTTTCTTAGAGAAAGAGTGAGAGAAATGCAGCATCCCAAACTGCAGAGATTGTACAGCCACGCTCTGTCTGTACTTGTAAGTATTTTGCTACCTGCTTCAAGTCTTAATTGTGGCTAGAGGAACTGTAGGTTCGTGACAGTTACCTCCCTTGACAGGTACCTAGCAGTGATGGAAACCTCTTCCTTACAATACAGTTCATAGCTACTGAATCCATTCCTGCATTTGACTTCTGTATGCCTTTCAGTAGACTTAGCAAAGCATTATCCAAGCTTTTCTCTTAAAGAAGACTGATATGAAAAAGCGTGAGTTGAAATGTGGAGAAGTATAAAGAAGAGACTAGGCTGCACAAAGGAAGACAAATAAAGATGTGGAGAATATTTTTGTGAAAATGAGAACTTAAGGAGAGGAACATTAATAGAAAATGAAGGAGCAAAGGAAAGACTGAAGAGAAAGTTAAGTCAAAGTTAAGGGTCAAATGTTGTAGTTGATTATCTTATATTTCTCTTCCCAGCCAAGATATTCAGTGATTCTGTGAAGTCAGTCTTTGTGAAATGCAGGGAAACAGCATTTAGCAAAGGAATGTTCTTTAGTGGTCAGCAAAGGTAACCAGTAAGAAGTGCATGTGTTGAAGACTGAAATTTTAGGAATAAACACTGGAATTGCAGATTGACATGTGTTTCTTTGAAGAGAGGTTAAAAATTAATCACTAAGCAGAGCAAGCCCTGGGTTTACAACTAGGAATATATATATATATTTATTTAAAAAAAAAATCTATTTTGCTGTTAATAAAGCATATTTCCTTGAAAAAAAAGTTCTGATAGTGAATAATGTGTTTATTATTTAAATAATACATTATCCTCAGTTCATATTATTATAGTATCAGCTATATGTGAGTCCTAAAATTAGGACTAAAATCTAGGGCCATTTTTATGAAGCTCAGATGGGCTATTCTTAGAGAAATTGAGGTGGTGATTATGAAAAACAGGAGTAGACAAACATCTGAAAGTTTTCTGGTTCTGTTACACAGATGCTGTTAGTTCAGTTTTAATAAAAAACTGCGGGATCAGAATGTTTTTCTTATGTTTAAAGTGTCCTGATTATATAAATTGAATTCAGTTTAAATTCTTAATACCTGTTGTGACAGAAGCTGAGCCTTTTGCAGACTAACGTTAGTAACTTAAGCCTCTATCTAATTACATGGGACTAAAGAGAGTACCAGGAGACTTGGAGGTTGTAATGAAGAGGAACAGGGACTACAGGTCAGACAGGAAACTGGGTGCAGGACAAGTATTTCTCTTGATGAAAAAAACAAGGCAGATGGACACTTTTTTTTCCAGATGGGAATGTTAGAAGACTGAAGTGTAGAGCTGTTAGTGACAGGAGCAATAATTTCTGCCATATGCTTATTATGAACATGCTGAGCAGCACCTCCTATAATGCTTCACCTGCCTCTGCACCTCCTCAGCATGGACATTGGAAGCCATCTGTGTTAGGGAGCAGAGGGCTGAGCTGCCATTCCTATAGCTGCTTTGGAAGAACTCCACTGCATCCTTCCACTGACTTCCAAAACACAGGAGAGTTCCTCACCAGGGCATTTCATGCTATACGTTTATAAAGGAAATGGTAACAACATAAATATTGAGCTTCTAGGTATTAATTATCTCAGTAGGCAGACTCACCCCCCCTTCCTTTTTTTTTACATTTTGTTTGGTTTTACAGAATGGCATAATAATAATTTAAATTGGAATGGCCCTCAGCCCCTTTTCCTGGAAAAGTGCTTAACTTTGTATCCGCAGCCTCTACCGTTTGTTGCAAGACTGCCAAAGCAGATGGTGTCAAAAGCCTAAAAGCCTTGTTAAGGCCAAAGTGAACAACACCTGCTGTACTCTGATCAGTACCTGAAGGCAGTTATTTCATCACAGAAGACAAGCACGTTGGTCAGGCATAGTTTGTCCTTGGTGAACCTGTGTTATCTAGCATGGCTTCTAGGAGCTTGTTCCATGATCCGCTGGGGTTTGAGGTTGGTCTGAGCAGCTTGTAGTTCCCTGGGTCTTTCTTGATAATGGGACTGGCAGTTGCCTTTTTGCAGTCCTTAGAAGCCTCATACCCCATTCACCATGATCTCTCAAGGATGACAGCAGCCTGTGCTCATGAATCAAGCCCATCTTTTCCCATAGACTGGTATAGATCAAGGTTAAGTAGTTCTTAACTCAGTCCTTAACTATGGTAGTGCCTCACGCTACAGAATCTCCCCAAAGATCTGAGCACAGACCTCTCCAGTTGAAACTTGAAGCAACAGCAGTAATCTCAGCCATTTCTATGTCCTTTGTTGCTAGGTTAACCATGCCATGGGCTGGGGCCCACATTTTGCTTTGTTGTTTTTCCATGTTAATGAAGAAAAAGTGTCCTTCCCCCCCTTACTAATTCTGACTCCATTTGAGCTTTGGCTTTCCTAGCTCTGCTTCTGCAGTGCTTCTGGATTCCTCCAGGGTAGCCTACCCCTGCTTCCACAGCCTGTATACTTGCCTTTTGAATTTGATTTCAATTAGGAGTTCCCCATTCAGCCATGCTGGCCTTCCCCCACGTCTGCTCAACATCCTGCGTGTCAGAACGGTCTGTTCTAGCACTTCAGCTAGCTCCCCATGGCCCTTCGGGCAGTCTTTTGCAAGATTCTGCCAAGAAACTGTCTGCAGGAGATAAAGTGTGGTTTTCTAAATTCCAGGGTTGCATTTCAACTATTTATCTTTCTCACTTCCTTCAGCAGCTCAAGCTTTTGCTATCTCATAGTCACTGTTGCTGAGGCTGCAACTAATGTCAGTGTTCCCAGCCAGCCCTCCCTTACGTGTGAGTAGCGTGTCTCGCACAGCTAGGCTTAGCTTGTTAGTACTTCTTGCAAGAAATGGTCCCTGATGTACTACAGAAGGAGCCTGGATCACTTGTGCCTCTACCATGTTGCCATGCCAGACCCCTCCATAAGAACAAGACCCTGTAGTCTTGAGGCTAAGCTGGGAATGTTTGCATGTTTTAAAGTAAACTGCATATTAAAGACTAAACCTGCCCTCAAAAATCATACAGTGGGGAAAAATAAATTTCAGGAATTAGAAAAATACTTCCTGTTACTGTTTGTGGGTCAGAGCAGTAAAAATAGGTCAAAAAGGCCAGTTACAGAAATTTGCCCTGTCCCGCTTGACTGAAAACCCAAGAAATTGATTTCCTAGAAATACGGTGGGACTCCTGCTGCAGGCAAAGTGAAAAAAGAAGTTACATAGCCAGGGCTTAAATTCTTTTAGATACCTGGGTCTCTTAAAGTCCCGTCAAGCCCACTTTTAAGACCACAGGTGCTTTCATATCTGTAGAACATGGTCACACTAACACAGAGTGGTGGCCATCAGAGATCTGTGGGGAGAGTCTTTTTAGCAAGGCCTGGTGCAACAAGGGGTAATGCTTTTAAAGTATTTTTTAAAGTAAAATAGGATAGATTAAGAAATGTTTTACAATGGGTGTGGTGAAACACTGATACAGTTTGCCCAGAGAAGTGGTAGATTCCCCATCCCTGGAAATGTTCAAGGTCAGGCTGGATGGGGCTGTGGGCAACTTGATCTGTTTGGAGATGTCCCAGCTTAGACCTCTGATCTGACATCAGACCAGACTGCTCAAAGCTTTATCCAGAGCTTTTGGATTTGGAAACCTAAAAAGCTGGAGGTTGCTCCTACTCTCCAAGCCACTTGATTGTCTTCATGAGAGGAAGGTTTACCCTTGTATTCAGTAAGAACCTCCTTTTCATCAACTTATTGGTTCTCACCCTCCCACTGTGTAGCACTGCAGAGCCTGGCTCTGATGTCCTACCAGCCTCCTCCTCACAGGTACTGTTAGGCTGCTATTAAGTCAGTGCAAGTGGAAGGTTGCAGCCAGAAGTGTATTATGGTGCTGATCCAGTTGCTTTGTGCTTCAATTGCTTTTTCCCTTTTCTTGTTAACCTCCTAAGGGATTTTGAAAGCCAGTCTGGGCCCAAAGGCTCTGGACAGAAGCTTGAGTTGGAGAAGCTTTTACCTTTCAGCCTTCATCAGCATTTAATAGCAGATTGTTATTGGAAGACCAACAGTGGAAGTCGTGGGAGTGTGTAGTCCAGCACTGTGCTACAGAGGTATTAGAGAACTGTCTGTTAGAAATGAAAGGCCCAAGAAGGAGTGTTACATACTCCAGGAGCAAACCTGCACATGGCTTGTTCTAGGTTAAGCAGCACAAGTGGACCATTTCCCTTTGACTGTTTTGTTTTCCTTTGGAAGCTCCCATGCTCAGGATGTGGAGCTGCAGGTTTTGGAAGCGCTCCGCAAACAACACAAGTGAAAACCATCCTTCTGCATCTGCTCCTTAAAGTGGCAAGCCAAATATGCAGGTGTCATAGCCACTGTTCAGGCTGTGTAGCCCAAACACAAATCCTAGAGCGAATCAACAAGGGAAGAGGAACAGAAAGCAAAAGACCCTCAAAAAACCAAACAAAAAACAACAAGAAAAATTATCCCCGAACATTTACACACACCCCCCTCCAACTAATTATTGGTCAAAATAAGAAAAACCAGAAAATGGAGGGCAAACAGTTGCAGTTTAAGAGTAGAACTGACCCCTGAAGGGAAGGACTGTTGTGCAGGCTTCGTGAGCATCTTCAGAACTGAGGCGACTGGCCTACGGGTTTCACATCTCTGGCAGCAAAGGCCAAAGGCTTGAGCCTGAGTAATCCGTTTCCAGTGACCTGACTACTCACCTGTGACAGCACTGAGTGAAGTTGCCGCTGGGAACTTTGCTTCTCTTACCCGTTTCTCTTCTGCAGTGATGCTTCCTTACTCTGTTTGTGTTTCCTCCTTGGCCTCAGCAGGGGCTAGGCTGGAAATCAGCTGCCACAGGCTCAGGGACTCACACAGTTCAAGAGTTCACCAGGCCATGCACTGCACTGACACCAGCAGGCCCCTGCACCTGTAGCATTCTATAAATCCTTTGCTCATGCTAGGCAACTTCTCTGATAAACTAGTATCTTTTGGTGTTACATCAACCACGTTAGTAACTGCTCTGGGTTGATCAAACCCAGATTGAAGTTCAGAGCTAAATCTTTCAGGTTTGGGGGCAGCTGAATGCTGTGCACCATCTTGAGTTCCTCAAATCAGGTTCCCCATGATTCTGATTGTTATGTCTCACAAACATCCCTAATGCTTCTCTTCAACAGGAGTATTTATTTTAGAAGAGAGCCACTGCTGTATTAACCCTAAATGGGAAGCTTCCCTAAAGCTTCCTGTTTCTTCTGTAGGGAAAGCAGATCACAGACCAGATCTAAGTATTTCTGCAGGTCTGTCATAAGCAACGAAACCCACAGAGAAAAAAATCCAGCCCATGTCTACATAAGATGTGCTACAAAATGGGGAGTCTGCACAGCATCTACCACAGATTCTTCAGTTGAAGGGCAAACGACAACCTGCTGCTGAATTACCAGTGTTATCTTCCTTCTGCTTAGGAAAGAGTTCTGTCCTTGTTTTGAGTAGCAGCTTTCAATAGGTAATCAAGGAGCAAAACAGCACAAAAATGTGCATGAAATAAACATTCTTGTGTTCAGAAATCTGAATCTGTTGTACGAATCTCCTCCAAATTATTTCTGGAATCAGTATTTGGCATTTCTTCCAATTGTGAATCCTGACAGATTTGGAAGAGTATAACTGACACTGGTTGCACACAGCAGTGACTTTCTTCTAAAAGAAATAGTTCTGTGGTAAAAACAGAACCATAAAACTATAGTGCAAGGAATAGAAAATTTAGAGTGTTCTGCTTCCCTCTGAAAGTGGTGGGATTTAGAGCACATTAGAGAATACAAGCACAAGAGTACTGCTACAAGCTAAACAACTTGTTGTGTAACCAAAAAAATGGGTGGGGAAAACCAGCTCCAAATAAAAAACAGCTTGTAAATCATCTAACAAACCTGCAAGTGCTGAAACACCCAGATTCACATTTGGAAAATACACGCAGTGGTCTTTGGCCTTTGCTGGCCATGGGCAATGATGGCAAGCAACTAGTAACTCCTGACTGCAATATTCTTTCTTCTTGGCTGTAGCTTTAATTTCTGATCTCCTCTAGGAACAGCAAAGCATCTCACAAGCCCAGTGTCACTCTTCAGCCTTACATGGGGACCAGGTGAAGCTTCAGTATCCACTGTTACTTCATGGTTTGGTTTTTCTGTGCTCAAAGAGACAAACTCAAGATTAGAAAAAGTTTTCAAAACAGGATCAGCTCAGACCAAAGCACAAGCTGGACAGTAAAGAGGAAGTTAGGGATTTGCTCCTGTGACAGGTATCAGGGATGAGCAGATGCAGGCCACCGCTCAAAAAGCTGCTTGCTAGAAGGTATAATTTTCCTCCTTTGCTTAGTGTTTCCTGTACCGCCGGCCAGCTTTCTGTCTCCTCTGCCACAGCTCAGTGTATGCATCAAAAACCCAGCCTGCGGTCCACATTTCTTGCTTTTAAGTAAGAGTGTGCCATGATTCCAAGACACTCACAATCCAAAAGTGAGTTTCCAGATATTTCATAAAAGGAGCACAAAAATGTCCACCTGCCCCCAGATCTGCAGAAGAGGTTTGCTGCAAGACAAAAAGCCTGCAATCCTCTCTGCAGAGCTGACAAGCCAACGAATGATTTAAGTCTCATTTTATCTGTAACTGGAACAGGCTTTAGGCTGAACAAGAATCTTAACGCCTAGATAAACGTTGCATTTTTAGCAGGAACAATGATAAGAAGACCGGTTATAGATTTGTACTGCCCGCTGAAGTGAGAACGCCTGCATCTAGCGGCTGCAGCAATGTCAGTTTTTACACTGGTGAAGAATGAGAAAAATGCATTCAGCTAAGCAAAGGAATTGAACACTGACTGCCTGGTGCAGAAACCCCAGCTGCTGGTCGCCACACACATCCAGACATGTAAATACAGAAACCTTTTAGACGCTAATGTCAAAACCAATCCCAGAGGAACTCAGTCCTGCACAGGAAGCTGAGCAGGTATTGTGAAGCACCAGCTGAACGCTTGGTGCTGGCTCTGCACAGAGAATTCCAGCCTCTGGGAAGAACGAGGGAGGTCTTGCAATTCAGACCGTTTTTGTCTGGCAGAGAGAAATAATGACAAAGCCCAAGAGTTTCTTACAAACATATAAATTATTTTATTTACAAAGCCATGTTACGAAAAAAAAAAATAATAAAGCAAAAACCAAAAAATACAATCGCTCACTAGAGAATATCTCCGGGCCCGGTGCTGAACCATGGCAGTATCACGCAGATACAGGTTTGTTCTGGTTTTCCTTTTTTTTAAACTGTAAGCCATAGAATTTACTATTTACACCTACTTTAGACATTTATTCCGCTTACAATTATCACAAGCATGGAATGAATTCTATCTGATACTGCTAATACATAAAGGTGCAGGACAAAGAATGAAAATACTTAGTGTTACAAAATATGGATTGTAGAAAAGAAATTGGCTGTACAAGTATGGCATTTTTTTTTCTCAGAATGATTGGACATGCTTTCTTCAAAAGTCTTCTGGAAAAGGTTCTAAAATCTGTAGTAGGAAAGCACAATAGAGCAGGTGCAAATTCGTTTCTGTGCAACAACAGTTATTTAATATATCCCATGACTGACCAGCTATGCAAAACCCACAGAGTTTTGTTAAAGTGCCATGGGTCAACAGCATAACAAAATATAAGGTGTAAATAGAAAAATTTCTTTTTTTCTTCTTTTTTAAAACAATAGTTCACTGAGAATCAGCAATAATAGAATATGCTGTATAAACTATTCTCTACAAAGGTCAATCAGCACTATGTACAATTGTTACATCGATACAAAAGAAGGCATACAAGTTATCCAAGTCGCTTTTTATGGCTGACGGGCCTATGCATTGCGGATGTGGAACAACCAAAGCTTCTGAGCCTCTATTGCTGGAAACAAATCACAAGAGTTTCAGGCAAATGGGGAAGAAAAAGAACTACCACATGAATGCTACACTAGTGATGCATTATAGGCTGGTCCAGTTTGTATCCTTTGTTTTTTCCCAAATGTTTACTTCCATTTCACTTTCCAGGCTGAACTTTTCGACACGCGTAATTAAACAATGACTCTCTGATGACGAAAGAACACTGTGGGATTTTACTTGGTGCATAACTTTCCTGAAATGCTGTCAGGTGTAAGCCAGTTGAAACAAAATGTAAGCAGCATTCAAAGGACAGGCTCCATAGTCCAGCTTTCCAATTAAAAGCTGCTGGAAAGAGCTAAAGCTTCCTAAAACTACTAAATTGCTCCTTCAGTCAATTGTGCAACCACTGTTTTTCCTCAACGACTAGAAACAGCAGTTCATTGATTACAGAGGATGACTTTGTTACTGAGATTTTTAAACTCCTGCAGTTGTGTAACTCAAAATAAATTAAAAAAATCAACATAGTACTGCTCCTAAAACTGAACGAGACAAAAGTTGTGCAAAAATAACAAAGATATGTACACGTTTTTCAGTCTGAAGAAATGTACAATAAAAACATAATTCAAAGAACATTTTAAAAATATAAACATTGCTTAAACTTTCCTAAGTTTCATACTGTTTCTGAAACTATACCGGTCAGTTAGCTCTGAAGTATAGCAAAACATAAATTATTACAAAATTAACACTATAAAAATTTATTTTAAGAATATTTCTAAACTTTTTTCAAAGGGTCTAGCCTTGTTTATAATTGCTTAAACATTTTTAGCCTTAAAATTTGCCTTAAGCCTTCCTTTTTTTAAAAAAGAAAGTAGTAATAATCTTCCTATTTGCAGTCTCTCGCCTTTCCCCAAGATGTAAATAAACCAGCATATAAGTGCACTTTTAACACTGTAGAAATAAAAATTAGCTCCGCTGTACTATTGTTCCAGTACCTAGTATTGGCTTCCTGATTATAAAATCTATATTTTATTAAAAAATTATTCAGTAATCCTATAAGAAACACTGTCAGTGCAATTCTGTTGATGCAAGCCAATCTACTCAACTCCCGTCCTCGCAAACCCAAACTGTTTGCTGAAGTTATCCAGTGCCCTGATCTTAAGGGTCTCGAAATCCAGCAAGATGTGGGGATTTTATGCCTCGTGCCCCTGATAACACTAATTACAGTTTGGTGTAAAAATCTGCTATTCTTCAGTTGAAGTACAGGTTCCCTAAGAGCCTGATCCTGGAAGAGGCTGAACACTCAGGATTCCTATGGAAGTGATGAAATGCTGTAGGTATAGAGCACCAGTCAGGATTAGTCCCTAAAGTTGCAGTGCCCCAGCTGTTTGCAACGTTACTGAGAAATGCACTCAATTTTTATCCATAGGACAAGCTTAAATACAGAATTACTGTAGTTTTTATTCCATGAAAAAATTTGGAGATGCTTTAAATGAATTCATATCATGATCTGGATTTTTCTTTCCCTGGAATGTCTGCTGTGTTCTGGTAAGGAAACAAAGGGAGCATTGCAACGCTAACAGCTTTGAAAGGCATGAAACATAACTAAGCAGAACACACAGATCAGTGGCAAATACAAGTGAAAAACTAAACAAATCACGATTACAGTTTTCTGTAAATTTAATTATCTTTAAAACCACAAATTCATAAAAGGTTAAATCCATCTGCAGGACATAGAAAAGAAAAACCCTGTGGAGTAGGGCTGCTGAGAGCTAGAGATTATAGGCTGGTTCCTTTTCCTTGTTATGGAAGAGTCCTTATTCTACCAGTCCGGTTTGATGTCTTCTAAAAGAGAAACCAGAGCCAGGTTCAAAATCACAAAATGTCTTTCACTGCACAATACTTTAATAACATCCGCGTCTGACAGAATGCAAAGCAGGAATTCACGGCAACTCCCTGAACTACATTCCCTCCCTGTTGCTGATCACATTAGACCTTTCAGAGAAGGAACTGCTTTGAATAAACAGCATTATTTCCTTTCGGGACTCTGATTTTAGCAAGCTTTGGTGAATTTCATGTTCATTAACTTGGCGTTTCATTGCAAATAAAGAGCAGCAATTAGACGACAGCTCTGAAGAATCTTTTCCTCTACACAGCATGTTTTCATGCACAAGGAATCCCCACACAGCACACACGTTGTCACCTTCCCTTAATAAAATGATCTAGTTACTCAGTATTTAAAAACCACCGCATACTGAGGTCTTGAAGTGTTAACACATTCAGGCACCTAAAAGCACTATGAAGACAAAAACACTTGATTAGTTATACACCTAGAACAAGGATAAAATCTGGTGAAAACAAGCTTTTAATACGTAATTTGTATTAACAGGCACAAACAATCTGACCATAAAATGACCATTCCATTAATGTTTGTTAAAACCCAAGTCGTTCTAGTAGGGAAAAGCAGTATTTTTTTTCCTTTGGAATTAAAGCAACGGTAGTTGGAAAACCAGGCATGCTTTTACGTATACAAGCCCTTGCTCGGCTCTCCAATAGATGCAGCAACATTCAAATTAAACGTGATCTACAGCCACTCATCTGAGTTTAATCTGACTGAATTTAATGCAGTGGGTGAGAGCAGACAGGCCCACAACAGTTGTCCTCACAGCCACCAGTCCCAGCAGGAGCACAGTGTGCTTCAACAAATGTAGCCAACGACTGAAAGAAACTACTTTGTGAAATCCAAACAACTCAGGAACGAGTCACGGGTGGCAGGTGACTTTCACAGCACTGCTGCATGTCCACTCAGCTCTGACTGCACACCTTCAGAAGGTGAGCGGGGAAGCTGGACTTCCCAGTAGGACTGCTTGCATGCGATCACAGGTTCATAGTAGACTGAGTTTGCAGCCTACTGCAATTTCCCAGATGCTTCATTCTCACCCAGTCTCTCAACCTCATGTTTGCTTAAGAACCTCTCTATCCCTTCTTTTGAGAAACAACCATCTTCTCCCTCCTCTGCACCAGCCAGCAGTGCTGACAGGTAACATAGTGGAGGCAGTCCAGAATAACTGCTCCCTCCATACACACACCTACCCTGACAGCTGCGATGCTGCTTCAAATGGCACTGTTAGAAATGTGTTGGTCTGTCTTGTATTCATGAAAACTTGCCTGATTTTTCCAACTGAAAGCCCCAGTGTACAGCAAAAAGTGCCTCTGCCTACAGCCCTCGCTTCCCTTTAACTCCTGATTATCAGGGTTATGACAACATCCAACCCCGTAACACCCTTACTGACACAGCATATGCTTGCAGATCCTCTTATTGTTACCCCATTATCTTGACGAAGGTATAGTACAGGACAGTTAAAATATTATTTAGAGACTACTCAGTTGCTAGATGGGGGATGAAAGCTGTCAGCAACGCAGCTCAGATTTATTTTGACAGTGACAAGCAGGTATGCGATGGGTAACCATTAGTCATAGTTCCAAACACTAAAATCCTGTGTCAGATTCTTTATAAAATAAAGGTCCATAACATTCAATGCACCTTGATTTTCTCTTGCATTCCGAGGTCTGTATTCTACCACCAAAGTGACTGAAATGCATTTTTAACAATAAAGAGTTTGTGGGGCCTAAAGCAAGCAGACACTGCTGTTTTTTATAAAGTTACAGAACACGCAGCTGAAATGCTCAGCAGTCGCCTCTGTTTACATAAAGCTGCCACAGAATTAATATTCGTGCTGTTAGGGTTTTTCCCGTGGGATCTCAGCAACAGATCCTGACCAGCTCTGCACAGGAGCAGGAGGTTAAAGCAAAAACAGCTTTGCACTCCAGAACATCTTTATCCCATGTTTGTTAATAGCAGCTGGATGACAGTGTCCTGCACGGGAAAATGCCAGTCCCTAGAAGTGTGAAGAAACTTTCCACCTCTTCCCCTTCAGGGTCCCTCTTCCCTACGTGCACTGCTTTGCATTCAGCACCGAGAAAAAAAGTAATTTTACTGTCGGCAGTTCATCTTCAACAGCAGTGAGACAGAGGATTTTTCCCAGAGATTATCATTACTGCAATGATCAGCATTCTTTGCCGTGTCTACACAGCAGAACCTAAGCAGAGCCCTTCAGAAGAGCTATTCCTGTTTAATTCAGCCAGAACACCGAACAGAATTCTAAAATACTGACCGGTTGTATCTAAAAATCCTCTGGCATTTTTGTTTATGTGTGGCTCTGCCTTGCTGAGATGTGAAACCTTTCATACCGAGGATCTTGATAATGAATTCTTGATAAGCCATTCAATTTGGAGAGTCAAACAGTATGGACTGTATTAAAAAACAAATGAGTCTGTCAGGCCTCTGTACAGATGAGGGCTGGATCACAGATCAAGAACCTGTCCTCAGAAAACAGCTACAGAATTTGTTGAAGTTATTTGACTGGAAGTCTGTGTGATAAAAAGGTGTGGTGGGGGTGCTAAGAGTTTCTTACAGTCAAAATTATACTCAGCTTAGTTATGCTTTCACGTTAGTTTCTCTGAATACTCAAGTGCCCTGTTTTCTCTGTCCTGTTTGTCTTCCTTTTCTGGCTTTCACTTCTGGCCTGTTTTTAAGGGCTGTCCTGCCTGGGCTGTTTTGAGGACTCTGCTCTGTTGAGCCATCTTGCTCAGCAGCAGAAGTCTGATAGAAAAGCCCCATCGGCTTAACCGGATCCTGTGCAGACAGTTTCTGCTGCCGCTGAGGTTGTATCACCAAAGCAACAGCCAGTGAGCAGACATAAGCCAACCTGAGGCGTGTTACAGGTGGTGAGAAACAAGCAGGAAAATTGTTAATCATAAATCTCAGAGGGGAAAACAGATGGAAAAAAAATGAATTGAGAGGAGAAAGCTAATATTAGTTCACTGACAGACAGCTTCTATGAAGAACTGCATTCATTAAAAAATGGTATTTTAACGTTTACAGTATAAAATATTTCAAACCGGCTTACAGACTACTTAAGGACACGTGTTTTTTAAAGCAACTTACTTGTCTGTTGTGTACTGGGTTTGATGTACTCGAAGGACTGGATTGTGACAAAGCTACACTGCTATTTTTTCCAATCTGAAAGACATTAATTGAGCAGCATTGAGAGGCATATTTATCAGTTGAATGCAGATGCTGGCAATGGCCTTCCCTTTCCTGTGTGAAGCGGCACTAATTGCTTTGCATTTGGAACACAGGTAGTTTGCTATAGCAAAAGATACACTTCAGACAGAGTCATCGTTATCTCTCAGAGCCCATACACTTTAAATGAACTCATAAATAGTATTATAGGCCAGAAAACAACATAAGAAAGAGTTACCAAAGGAATATAGATTGAAAAGCCCACCACTCCGGACCAAAATACCAGCTTTTCTACTTACTGGAGTCAGTAATTGAGAGAGCACATAGAGCTCAAGTTCAGACTCCTCCCCAGAGGACCTTCCCCACTCCTGAAGAGTTTAAAGCAACGGGCCGAGCACCAGAGCATGCCATATGTTATTCCATTACTGTCCACTGCCTGCAGTTATTATTGCTCAACAAAGCAAATATTAACCAGAAGAATCAAACTCCAGAGGCTTAAATTTACTTTGACTGCATCAGAGAAATTTCCTTGTGAGTGAGTCCCAACTGAAAACTTACTAAAAGTAATTTGTTAAAATATTGCCATATTCAATCTGCACGTTTCAGCATTTGAGAGAGTACAGCACTCTGCCTCTGGTTCTTCTACAATGGCCCGGGTGTCCCTGCCCATGGCGGGAGGTTAGAATGAGATATCTCCCAAACCATACTATGGTGATGACGACCCATACACATTGTGTAGAATCTCCTATCGATACACAAGGAGAGGCAGCTGCTGAGTCAGAGGAGTAGTTCCTCTGGTGTTACATCAGATGAAAATTAACCATGGACATCTGCCTGCAAATGGCAGATGACTGGAGTAGTTATTCATGAGGTCAGTGTCAGCTTCAACATTTGATGGAGAGGTAGCAAGGATCTGTATTTTGAACAGTGAGCAATGCAGTGGCAAGCGTCTTTCTGAACAGGTGGCACTGGCCAGCAGGGTTTTCACCAACATCTGTTTTCTCCTCCCCTTCTGCAACACCAGTTGTTTTGCCCTTTCATGTACAGTGAGAGGTGGCCTTTGTCTCCTTCTCCATATCTGACCTTTCTCACACAGTGACTATTTAAAACAGTGTTCTCTGTTCATATCCTATCCAGCAGAAATGTTTAACATTTTCATTTACAGCCAGTTCTGAAGGCAGCACCTGTAGTGCACAATTAAAAGGGTAGGGCTCTGCCTATCCTGTCCCCGTTAGCTGTTGCTCTGCACGCTCTTCAGCTGTCTCTAGGTAGTAAATGTGCTTTCTTCAATATACAAATCTAAGCTAAAGATACACAGCCTTGTAAAGTCATGACACAACTGCAAACTTTCCTTCTCTACATCCACCACTGTAACATTCTGAAAACCCTTCCATAATAAAATACATTTATGTCTTTAAAACGGAAAAACAGCTACTTGACTATCCTAGAACCACGAGAGAGGATGTTACGTGCCTCTGGGCTTTCATTCATGCGGGGCTCCAGCACTAACAGACTGACTCTCTACGTAGGACAAACAGCAGCACAGCTTGCAGCACTGTGCTGAGCTCTCAGCAGCTTCACCACCCGGCTGCAGGGCAGTGCTCCAGGACAGAATTCAGACAGACCAAACAGTTACAGTACTCAGTGAAAATAAGAAAGATTCACAGTTGTGTAGAGTCTTTAACGATAGGACCTCCATTGCAAAAGGATTAGGATGAAGTCAAGACTCAATTCCTTCCGCCCCCGCACCGCCTCTTAAAAATAAAGTACACTGTGAAACCCAATGGCTAATACTTCCAATTACTACCTATCCAGGCCAGATTGGAAATAGCCCTCTCCCCATACCTGAGCCTATCACCAGTCACTTATATCTTTTTTTCCCTATGTTCTTACTCTGTTAATGTAACAGGAGTGTGATTTTAAATGATACTGATTTTTTTTTTGGGTAGATTTTTTTACTGTGCTTGCATTTCTAGAACACAGCCAGTCAAAAACGTTATTTCAAGTACTGTGTTCTTGAGAGCTTTACCATCCACACACGGAGATGATTTTTTGACCCATATGCTTAATTGAGTGCTAATTTCATTTCTTTATAGCCCAAATGAACAGTAGATGTCTATTTTGCATCTCATACAATTCAGACTCGTTGTCACAAGGACAATTAGCTGCTAGCCAGACATATGAAGCACAATCAGCTCCACTAGTTGTGATTACTAGTGTAACTCCAGAGGAGAGTGTGACCAACTTTTACATAGACACACACGAATGTACATGCCTGGACACGTGTGCGTGTGACCTGTACACGTATATAAAAACATTATGTTTAAAGATCTGTGTATCATTACATCCACTACATCCACCATACATTTAACCTTCTACTTAAGGGGGAAAATACTGGTATGAATTACATACATATACAGATATTCAGAAAAGACCTCTAACTGATTGTCTGAGCTTTATGTACTTGCACTACTGTGCAACATGCTGAAGTACATGACAAGCTGGAACAAGTATGTCCCACAGGAACATATCTCATCACTAGGGGAGTCAGAATCAGAACTCAGAACATCCTGTGTGTATCTGCAAGACCTCCTCAGACTGCACTAGCTACAGGTACAGTCCATGTGCTGTAAAAAGACAGTATGATCCATTTCTGACTGCCAATGTTTGTACCAAACTAACAATCTGTGGGCTTTCCTCCCATGTGAGATCGTGTATCAATTTAGTCTTTTTGGGCACACACACATTTAAAATAATCTAGTATGTGAGACTGAAGAATTTACAGCATCCTGCACTGACTTCAACAACTTAAGGATTAGTTCTGATTGTAGGACACAATTAAAAGGCTTAAAACAGAAAGACAATACCGCTGGCTATTTTCAAAAGCCAAAGAAGTCATTTCAGCTGCATCTCTGCTAGAAAAGGGAAAGATAAAAAACACCTGCCAAGCCATTCTTTGACACCATGATTCTGCCTCCTATACTAGTTTTACAAGTAATTTCTTCCTTCCTCTCCCATTTCTGCCTATTACCTATAGATTGCTGTGCAACAGGATCCTGCTCTATTTCCAAAATGATTTTCCTAAGCCACCTTCTCTGGGGTTTGTGAGGTATTCTCTTTTCTATGGTTTTGTCTTCAGACACCAGGGCCAAACTCCCTTTTCTGCGCCCTGCACAGCACTGGGCATGGTAGCAGAATGAAACAGCAGATCACTACAAAGGTCGTATTTGTCAGTTTTTGCAACAAATTTTACATCACATGTACTTTTGTCCCCATACAGCCTCACTGAAAGAGACCTCAAAGCTCTACCGCTAACGACAACAAAGTAAAAGCATGCAAACGTATCTGCTGCGCCGACCGCAGCACTGAACACATGCACACTATAAAACGTAACTACATGTCCACTAAAGGTTATCTGGTTAAGAGCTTAACTTCTTAATTGTTCCCATTTCAAACAGGAAACAGCATCTGAGGTCAGGCGTCTCCTCCCCAGGGGAACGGCAGATGTTTGTGTTTTATGTAAGCGAAATGAGGAGACTCGCATAACATAAAGTCATGAATCAGCAACAAGTTTGGGAAAAGAAACAAACAGAAATGCTGACTCTTATCTTCCTGTTTCAATGACACAATTTATTTCAGAGAGATGAGAATTAAGATAAAAAAATTAATTTCTAAAAATTATTTATCCATTCTGGACATTCAATTTTACTTTCAGAGATACAAATGGCTACTTTATTAATTGAATAAAAAAATCCCACAAAAATACTTTAAGAAAGTAGATTCTTTTTTTAAAACTCTCAAAACATCTATGATTGGTACAAAACAAATACAAATATCTTTCTGCATTAACCTAGAAAGTAAGTTGTGTGATGGAAAACAATCTGAAGCAAACACGGTGTTATTTTCTTTTCAGGATGCATGAAATATTTCAAGTAAGTCAGACATGACCTGCAAAAAAACAACTGGAAGAGTCCCTTACCTGCCGAGAGATGGAGCTGCTTGTAGGATCTGGCACCGCAGAAATAAGGTTGGCAGTGCTCTTTCTATGAACACTATTCATACCAGGCATTTTAGTGATTTTACAGGCTTTGCTACTAGAACTAGAGTTTTTACGTTTTTTTCCTTCTGATTTGTCAAAAGAAAGGGGTAGAGAAGACACTGCGTTATGTGCTCCCAGGGAGTGGTCCCCTGAGTGGTGCACAAGAGAAGATACAGACAGATTAGAAGAGTCAATACTGCTTACTACCATGCTCATGTGTTTCACTGAGTCTGTTGAACTACTTGATAGTGAAGTCCGTCCTGAGGGCTCCGATTTGGCACTGAGTGGGCTTGTTCCGTTATTTGTATTGTGCACAGACATACTGTTATAGGAAGATGCAGCCTGATAGGAGTTCAACGTTGAACTGGCGTTCAGGACACAGTTCTTTTTGTGGGACCCTGAAAATGAAGACGAGGAAGATGTCTGCAAAGATAACGAGGATGATGACAACGAAGATGATGATGACGACGACTGTGGCTTTTTCTTTTTGTTACTTGAAGACTCATCACTCCGAGATGACAGGTCTTTCACTTTTGAGGATTTGCTGGTTTTTGTTTTGGATGGCTTGTGGGATGGGGAAGGGATGACTGCTGGCACAGGAGACACAGCTGATGGCGCCTTAAAAGTTGAGTCCATGATACTTAGGCTTGCAGCCACATGAGGAAAAGCTGTAGTGTGTGACACGATGGAATTCGTATCTGATGTTGTCACAAAAGCTGCATTTGATAACATGGCTGATGTCATTATGTAAGAAGAAGAAGTGATTCTTGAACTGATAGGTGTTGAAGGAATATACACAGCACTGGGATTGCTGAAAGGCTGTAAGACTGACGCTGGAAAAGGAGTGGAGACGTGTGCTGCTGGAGAAGGCATGGGACTATCTGCCGCAGGAGGAATTTTCCTAAATAGCAAAGAAAAAGAAAAAAAGGAAAAAGGAAAGAGATTTAGATACACAAAAATTTGCATCTGAACAACACAGACAGGAAATGTTTTCAGGGAAAGACCAACTTACTAAAAAAGGCAAACGTAATTAATTTGATTTTGGTTCTACGAACCACACATTTTTTAATATTCACAGTTCACAATCTGCTCTGCATTCTACAACAGCTTTTACTTGTGCTTTTTTCCCCCCTCTTTTTAAACTTGCAATCCCATTATGAAGTTATTTGGGATTTAATACAAACAATAAACCCCAAACAGCATGTGCTTTAATATTGTAAAGGTTTGGGAAAGCTGGATTACGAAGTATATGTTCCTAAAAATTGATTCTGAAATGAATTAATTCACATCTGTGAAGGCAGGAGAGACCCAACAGAAGAGGATTAGGTAAAGAACTATGCAGTGTAATTTTCCCTACAAAATTCTGCCATGGCACATGAGCCCTAACCTATGCAACTCAGTTAAACCAGCACTGAGCTCCACTGCCGCACAAGTGCCCCATGTAGCAGTGAAGTGCATAGTTTTACAACTCAATCCCTTTATTATCAATTTAATTCTCTTTCTTACTGCAAATAAAATGCCTGATGGTGGGACCTGTAAACATTCTTGACACTGTGTTTCAGTTATTGTAGATGTTTTTCCTGAAGGTTCAAGTTGTGGAACAGTCTTAGTACCAACCTAAACTCACAGGCCAGATTTGAAGAGGCTATAAAAAGGGTAAGTTTGGGGGGCTGTGAAGCACTTAATCACTGAGATTAAAGAAGAAAGGAGGAGAAAGCTCATCCCTTTCCAGATGCAACGCTACTCCCAACAGCTTACTCAAGAGCTGGTTAGATGGGATTAACTAGGTAAATTATTGATACGTTTAACTGATACTGAAAAACTAGTAAAATATTAAATGATTTTTGATAAGCTTTATAACTAGTTGAGTACTATTCTGAGAATAACATTTAATAATATTACCTGTGAAACTAGCTGAATGTATTCAAATTCCCTTCTATTCATCATCTTCTATTATTTTATCTACTTCAGTAACAAACTTCCATAATGTGTCTTGGAAAACTAGCATGCAAGATTTTCTCATTATTTAGACTAGAATTTAATTCACAGTTTAATCTCATTTCTCTTTGTTAAGAAGCTGCACATTACCATAACTCTGCCCTTGTTATCCTCACTACTGACACCTTCTCAGTTTTTAAAGGCTTACTCTTGTCCTCAAGGCAGCGTGATAAGAGAGCAGCACTGGGTGTGCTGCTTTATCATAAATCAAATCCTAATAACAAGTGTTCTCTCCTAGTATCCTTTCTGTGGAGACTGTCAGACAGAACACTGTCTATGACACAATTACATAAGGGATTACACACAGTCCATCCCGCCAGAAATGAGGAGGCCCTACTGCCCTGCTACACAAACAAAGCTGCTTATCAGATCTGTTCTTCTGTTTATTTTTAAAGAAGTGCCAATAAATCTTACCCACCTTTGTAAAGTCCTTTGAGAACTAGGGATAAAAAGCACTATGTAAATATTATTATTGCTCTCCTAATGTGGCCCTGCATCCCTTTACCCTTTGTCCCAGCCAGATGAGCCACAACTACAGAGCTGCACCAGCACCAGCTATAAATAACAGCTCTACGCACATTCCTGCTCCGGGAAGACAGGAAAAGATCAGGGTTCAGGACAGTAGAAGATGACAATAGGGGTTAAGCACTGTGAGCTTCCTGTGTTACACAGAGAAGTAAGTACAGGGGGAATTCATTAAAATAGTAGAGATTACATAAACAGCTAGAGTTTGGGAAAACACTTGCTGTTGGATTTAGCGGGAGCAAGACGAGGCGTGTTTATTTCTCATATAACTGCTACTCAGGTTATTTGTGGATTTTGTGACAGTAGTGGTCCTAGCGACACATTTTCCAAGGTGCCCAAGTATCTTTTCTCCTGACAAACAAAGCCATTAGGTAACAAGTTTAAATCTTCTTATTCAAGGAAAACAAAGTTTTATTTGTGGAAGGCGACAGACACTAGTTATCAGTCAAATTTACAAAGTAGAAGAGAGGAACCCCTTGCAGGTCCAGCATGATCTGCCTCTAAACAGACATGCAACTGGCCTTTTTACAGTAAACCCAACCATTTCCATACTGTGTCTCCCAGCACAGTAGCACTGTTAGCATCAAGTTATCAGGTTAGTCAGACAAGCCAATCTTTAGTGTTTCAACAATGTATGTAAATAAAAATCAAACCTTGTTTATCTAATGGCTGGTATCCAATGAATATAACACAGTCCTGATAATAAACAGTGACATGAAACACTGTGCTTTAGTGTCATTACATTGGAATAAGAATGCATATTCCGTAGCAGAATAGCCCCCAAACTGATCCTGTCTGCAGATGCCATGAACTTATCCATTTTTTATTTTTATTAAGAATTATCATCTTTTTAAAAGGTGCTATCTGTTTTAATGTATCTGTGTAGCCAAAGCCCATAGTGCTTGGAACCTGCGTACATGATAGACAGGTGCTTCAGTAGGGAGCAGTAATGAGAATTTTATGACCAGTGAGGGCAGCAGGGACTAAAAATCCTCTCATGTTCCATCTTAGGCATAGATAAATGTGTACTGTACAACACCTGAGTCTTAAAAGTCTGAAGGGGTAATACAGGTGCCCGAAACAGGTACAAAAATCTAGGCAAAATCTAACCTGTGTATTGTAAAACAATGTGATATAAAAACGTATCTCCAAACCCAGAAAACACTTAGCTTCAATGCTTTTAAGTAATATTAAACATAACTGTTGGATTATTTCTCCCCAGATTCAGATGGACTAAAAAAAGTCCTAAATCTGTCAGAAATCTACATCAGAATGTTCTGTTGTGCTGCATGTTCCTGAAAAGAGAAAATGTGAACTCCTATTACTGTTGTGCCCTAAATCAGAGGTAATTTTATATACGCTTCCCATGGAGAGTTTGTTTGAGAAGTTCTACAGAGTTAAAAATGTTAAAGTACCCACCAAGTGTAAAAATCCCACTTACTTCCACATCTGTGAGTTCAAGTGTTTTTCCACCATGGAGTTTAGTGCGAATCGAAAATGGTCCCATCTTCTGTCAAACACATAGTACCCTCTTCCCATTAAGCGACTGCCATAGGAACAAAACTGAAAGAAAAAATATTCCATTATTGTTTATTAAAAAGTATTTCTAAATTATAAAATAATTATCATTTATATATCAAGGGACACCTTTGTAATTTGCATCATGCACATAAAACACAATAAAAAGGTGTTTCTGCAGCATAAATACTTCTTGCATGATATATGAAATGTGCACAATTTTCAGCTTAGTGTAAAGCATTCTTCACACTTCACTAACAAGTCACTGAAAAGGTAGGATCAGGGATCTACCCTTTCTGCAGGTCACTCTGTTCTTACTTTATGCAGAGAACTGCTGCAACACCTATTTGCGGGAGAGAAACCTGTTCCAAATTGTCCTCAGAAAACAAGACAACTCTCCATCATGGAGGGACCAAGTCACACAAATCTGGCAGAGAGCAGAAGCTACTAATGCAGTAGAAAAAACATCCATTTGAAGGGCTTTTCAGCTTAACGGGCGTCAAGTGGTGACTAAAACAGTTTATCTTAAGTCTGTTTCACGACAAGGTTAAATAGGTTAACTAAAACTGGAAGCGTAAGTTGATAAACTAGCCTCACCTCCCAGTGACACAGAGCAGTTACCAGTAAGAGGTAGTTTAAGAAGCTACTGCTTTCTTACTGCATTTCCCTGTCAATTACCACCACCTTGCTGGAGAGGGACAGTCCCCTTCAATGTGAAATTCAACAAGTAGCATGAACTGTGATTTACACCGTGCCAGAACAGTTCTGCTAACAGCAACTGCTTCAGGTGAGGAATGCTAAGATTTCAAAGAACATACGAGATGGTGGGATTTGCCTCGAAGCAGAATGAAGATCCTAAAACAACATGGCTATTGACAGCCATACCCCACTGAGAACACCTCCACAAGAACCGGCTCCGCTTCGGTTATTTTTTAATTTATGTGGACACAAAAGCAGTCAGTCTTTAGTTTTTAATTCATGAAGAAGCAGACAGCAAACCTGAAGTAGAATACAAGAGTACCAAGGAAGCTGGAGGTTACTGAGTATCATGGTACTACGAGGACTACAATATTCTTAGTTCTGTGTAAGAACTGAATACAGAATCTCATCTGACAGTCATTTTATGTTCAGCTCATACTTTTTCCTGGCGTCTGACAGTAACGAGTTCTCCTTTGCTCTAGGGACTACAGACAATGTTAGAACTGTTATCACATGGTTCATTTTATTCAGCCTATCTATGGAAAACACGTAAGTGAAGTCTTCATTAATTTTCTTCCTTGGCTTGATTTTGATGAGAACCAACTGCTTAGAAGTTCAAGAGGTCTCCCATTCCTTCTTGGTGTGTACAGTGTAAACAAATTCCTGCTGCAGAGACAATGGCATAAGGCAGCTTTTACTAGTTCCAGTGAAATCTCTAACACAAAAGGAACACCAAACTGGCTGCCACAGAAGCACAAAGTTAAGCCACTAGCAGAGCAGATGGGCTATGCCATGCTATAGACTTTCCATTTTTAGATGAATGAAGCCTTCAAAGTCCACATTCACTCACATAAATGATATTTAATTACTGCTTCAAACCAGACTACAAAAATTAGCAAAGCATTGTAACAGCCCTTTGCTGTCCTATGACTTTTAGGGCTATAACCAAACGTCAGGTACAGTTTTGTAAGAACTACGACAACAAAGAGGTTACCTGTTCACGTCACATTTAAAACAAGGCCACCTTCCTCAGTTTAGCAGAATTACAGCCAAGTCTACTGGCTGAAAAATCTAAAACTAGAATTTCTGACTTTCTGCTGCTCATCTTGTCCTATGTGCTCCAGTCTTCTCCTCCTCCCTTACCCCATCCATACAATTTCCTGTTAAATGTACTTGTTCTTTTTAGAACATATTTCTCAGAACGTAAGGTCCTCATTCATCCATTTTTTACTAAATTACATCTTTTTTCTCTCCTCTCTTAAGTGCATCAGAAAAACAACAAGGCATGCCAGAGACAGACACATACCCCAAGAGGTCTGGGATGGTGTCCAGAAAAATGACAGTCTAATTTCTCAGATTCCTCAGCTCCATCCACTTCTCCTTCATCACTGGACAATCTGCTTGTTAAATCTCCTCCCGTGGAAGGCAGTGGCAGTTCTGGTACATACCCACTGTGGTTTGAAGAACTGTTGCTGTTTATGCTATTTGCAGATGATGGTCTAAAAGAAGAATATACTTTTAAATCATCGGTGTACCAAAGGCTCTCCAAACTCACCTGCCAGAGTGTTAAGGTTTAACCCTAGTTTGCCACTAAGTACCAGCACATTAAGTCAAGCATCAAAGTAAATGATACCAAAAATGATCATGTACGAAAGGATAGTAAAAGACACAGAATAGCTGCCATTTGGCCTTGTCAGAAATACATCATGGGTTGTCATCAAGTTAATGTTAGCAGGAGCACCTCTGTATTGCCTGAAAGTTAGTATTTGCCATGAACTTATGTTTCAGATCTTGAGAGAGGCAAAGTATATTAAAAAATGTAAATAACAATCTGCTGTGCAAAATCTTATACTGCACCACTGCTCTGCTATTTGATTAATCTCAAGGGACCAGTTATGAAATTTTATTTCATATCAAAGACGTACTGAAATTAGTGTAGTAAATATAGCAGCTGCGTTTAGCTGACACTCTCTACAGTTAACATTAGTAGGTGGAGTAACCAGGAGGGCCTCTTACAGCAGGGAGGCCCTCTTACAGGAAGTAGATTTTCTTTACCTTTGTCTAAAATGCATTAAAACAAAGCAGGAATGTCTTTCAAAAGCAGCTCAGAAACAAATCAGAAACAGGGATGGAAAAGGATTCTCAATTACAGTGTGAACCACCAAGTAGGTATGTGGAATGGTGAGACTGGAGGAGATGTCTGTGCTGAGCAAAATCCAAAAAGCATCTTCTTCAGTCTCATGAGTTTATGCTATTGGGACCCATCAGTCACTAACACTGTGGACTGGTGCCCTCTTCTGAACTGAGCGGGGATTGCTCTAGAAATAACGGTGCAATTGCTGTTGCAAGGAATAGGTTGTGCCGGTGGCTCCTCAGCCTTCAGGAGCAGCGTAACCAAAGAGAATTCCATAGCTCCAATGCCTCACACTAGTTTCTCTAAAAGGATGTCTTTAGAAGTTTGCACTGTCTTTCTGAAGTTCTCTAAAAATAATCTTTGAAAGGAGGGAAGACACACTATGGACAATTTCAAATCAATAGTTTTAAGAACCAGCTGGTCACACTGCAATTTACACTGTATTACACCTTTATCTACAAAACTTTCAACTGATGTAAACGATGAAGTATGTGCAGAGAAATATATGTGCAGAACATTGCCACTGATATCTACGCTGATTCATGTAGATAAGCTTTTATTCCCAAAAGTGCCATAATGACTTGGATGCAAACTTTTCTAATTGTTACTGACCATCTCAGCTAACAAACGCAGTTAAGTCTGTGGTTCTGAGCTGAGGGCAGACAGCACTCCTTACTTTGTCGCCAGTCAGACCACACACTACCATGGCCAGATTGAGGTCAATACGGGCATAGTCTGTTCTTCTACTGTGAGCAGAATCTCCTAGTTTAACATGTTTTATCATGCAATAGGCTAAAGAAGTATGGAATGCTGTACATTTCTCCCCTTCAGAATGCAACATTCCACACTGGAGAGCTGCTTACCTTGGAAGTACAGAATTTGGTGGTCTAGATTTTGCAGGAGATGTTACTTTAGATTCTTGCCCAGAGTTCACTGACGATCCTGACAGAGAGTCTTGTGCTGGTGTGGGCTGGCTCTGATAGCTTTCCCTTGCAGATGGTGGATGCTCTTTGTCTTTTGCGACTTCTTTTTCCCTGGATCGAGCTTTGTGTTCAGCTAGAAGGATGTCAAACTGTTTTTTACGGCCTGGAACTGCTCGTCGATGATTAAGTGAATGAGTCTAAAAATAGGGTGGTTAAAAAGCATTTGTGTGTGCATGACATTGTTTATGAGTCCTCTATACTTCCGATACACCACAATTCTCAAAGATAAACTCTACTTCAAACAACTTTAACCACAGTTATGGAAATAAAACTGTTATTCCACAATATCTTTGATAATTTATGAACCCATTCTTGAGAAATGCCAACATTTTGCAACAATTTTCATGTAGTAATCTTTTGACTTACCTTTTCCAAGACAGAAAATATAATTCCAATAATTTTAAAACATTAAGTAACATTATCGTAGCTCTTAACTTAGAATGGAAACCTGATCTCACTGGATTGAAAAACTTGAATACTTTTTAAAGCAAATTTAAGTGATCATCTCTACTGACAGGCAGCACATACACATACAAATGTTCATTATAAATGTCTCACATTGCTGCTATTTTTTGACATGAGACTTACTACTATCACAAGGGCATCCTCTGAGTAATTTAAAATAGGAATATCATGTTAATTTTTTTACTAAAAAATTACTATACTCCAATATTGTTGCAAATGTGAACCAAAAAAGAGAAGCATTTAAATTAACACTTGTGCGTCTACATCAAATGTCAATGCTTGTTGCACAATAAAAGGACAAGAAAAACATCTTTTTAGAAGTATCAGTGGAATAATGCAGATGCTCTGATTCAAAGAAACAGAATTACTCAAAAGAATTACCTGAAGACTGTGCCTGAATACCATACCCATTGTCTGTAAGACAGGAGCAGGTATGACCTCTCAAACTACTGCGGTAGGATTTAAACTATAACAAAGCATCTGATATTTTATCTTCTAAGAAAAATACCTTGCAGGTGAGCGATCTTGTGCAAGGTTTCTTTGTTTCAGGATCCAGTACTCCACAGTGTTTATTTGGGTCAAATTCTCTTTCTGTTTGATGGTAGGTGGGCAGAAAAAAGGAGAAAAAACAGATTATTACAGAAAGTTTAACCAGAGTAGCTCTACTTCTTGCCTCATAGAACTTAATTCAAGCAGGCTCAACGTGAAACACTGATCCAAACACCAGCACCCCATTATAGAGTCACATGCAATATTCATGCAGTTGTGCACTTTTTTGGTCATTATGTGTTTCAAAATATTTAAAGCAGGATTTCAGTCCTGGACTTCACAGAAGTAAGTCTGCTTACAGAGCTGTACTCAGCAGAGTGTCCCAAACATAGGACTGAGCCAAATGCCTGTGAGTTCAGTTCTCTCTAGCGCTGATCACCTCCGAGACCACAAAATAGAGCATTTGCAAATCTTGCTGCTGATATTCAGACTAAATATCACAAGGACTTTGAAGAACATTTCTGTGACATACTCAAAAGCTCTGAAAAACAACCCATCATGTCTCAAAAGTAAATGCAAGTGGTATTTTCAAAACAAAGTTTACCTAAGTCTGTCCCGTAAATCTGTGTAAAAGTAATGTACATGCTAGTTCTGATTTCCCTTAGTGAAGGGAAGCATGGAGTTTAAAGTTTGCAGATTATGAAAAAAGCAGCATTTATGTGATTTCTGCTCATGATCAACATTTATAGTACATTAATGTTTAATACTGTATTTGCAAATTTAATTTTCATTAATATTTTAGTATTTATATACCAAATATAGCATCACCTCCTTTAGGTTTTGTTAAAATTATGTCAGGGTTTGTACTAGAGAGCTGTAACAAAACTATGGAGAGACACTTTTTAGTTTATGCGACCAAAAAAGAACAATCGCCCGTTACCCTTCTATACCGTGACATGTTTTAACTGGCAGACTGATTTGCTTTTGTTGGACAGCAGAGCACGAACTATTTCCCAAAGCCTATTTTAACTATACAGTGGCATTACCTTCAGATACATAAACATCCTGTACTCAAACACAACACTTACCTGAGGACCTAAAAACCCTTTATAAACAAGCAGATCAGAGCTAAGATGAAGCAGCAATTGACAGCTATATTACAGCACCACAGCAAGTACAATAGCTGGAAGAAGAAACGTGATGCCAAGCCGCCTATGTTAGATAACAACTGTTGTCCAGATAGAGCAATTTCTAGCAGTTTTCTGTATTCTGCTGTATGGATTTAAAACTTATAAACACTATATGGTTATGTTACTCTACTAATAGCTGAGATGCACCAAAAAGTGAGCTTGGAAAAAACCAAACAGCTGGCACTGAGGGGCTAATTTCTAAAATCTACAAAGGATCTGAACCTGTCACAAGTAGTTGTAGTTTCTGTGGTCTTTACAGCACAACAGAAACCAAGAAGTACCTGTGTATGAGTAAATATAATACGCATTTCCATTTCTACTTAATGGGTGAAAACACACCTTCACTAAGTAAAGGAGTTAGTTACTCCCAGTTTTGGAATGTATGACATCTCTATTACAGCTTCCTGAATCATCCATCGTAAAAACCTTAAATGCAAATGAAAACAAACTAAACAGACTATACAGACTGGTAACTACGACTTAAAATGAAAAATCCTAAGGGTTAATCATAAGGCTCTGGCAAATGTTCTGAAAGTCACCAAGCGAGGATTGTTTTGGATCAACAGAGAAACATACTGCAAAAATTAAAAAAGCTCCCTTTGGGGCATCCGGACTGCTACTTATTGGTCAGAGTGTCCCAACTGAGCAAGAATTGCTTTATGACAAAGCCAGTCAGAAAGAGTGGAAGCCTTCACCATCTATTGAACATCCGCCGTGGCTTTCCTGAGAAACACAAAACACTACACCAACAGGGAACCACTTCTCCTGGCCAAACCACATGTGCCTGTTTCAGAGAAATCATGAATGTAATTGCCAGCTACAGATGTGCCTGATTCCGGCACCACGTTAAATGGGGATTATCGTCTTCTAACCAATGACAAAATGCAGCTTCTGACTACCTCTGTTTTTGGAAATGAGCAGTTTGAGAATCCCTAGACTCCTTTGTACAGAGACATCTTGGGAATCTCCAGAAAGGATTCCACTTTGTGTTTGATGGACAAAGTACAGAGCAGTCATTATAACCCCGCCGGAAGAAGAGGAAGGGCCAAAAGTGGCTTGTCTCAAACTCCAGTTTGCAACACAAAAGATATTCCTGGTGTAAACTGAGCATTCTTTAAATTAATCCTAAAGAGAACAAGAACTAAAGAAGATTTAGAAAAAAAAGTATTTTATTTTGTAGTTTGCTGCTAGATAGAGAGCATTGAGCGACTTATGCTGGGCAGCTACAGACTGTCTTTTGTGGTTCCACATGCTGCTTCCTCCCTCTCACCAACGAAAGCACTCCTGAAAAGAGGGCAGGTTCATTCATCACCCAAACAACTACCAGCTCTCACAAAGGGAAAAAAGCACAAAACTCAGCCACAGACAGGGAAGTAGTGTGACAGAGAGTGGAGGCTGCTAAAAAAGAAAGAAAGCAGATGTGAACTGGCCAGTCCTATTATGAGCTTCAAAAAGTAACAGCTGTGGACTGAGGGGAACCTGGATCCCCCAGCCAGCATCTTTCTGTTAATGAGAAATGAACGAAATTTATGACATATCTAAAATAATCATCTCATTGACATTCCGAGATCTTTTTCTCAGCCTTTGCAGAGTCTTGTATAATAATGGAGAGGAGTCTATCACAGTGACACACAATCTGCAGGCAATTCACCTGCGGTGCTCCCAGGACTTCTCCTATTTGCATTATTGTTAAATTATTGCATTGCTGCACCAATACACGAGGCAGCAGAAGCAAGACTGGAGAGATTCTAAATCTGATAACAGAGGAGCTTTAAAAAGTCTTGATTCTGTGGATTTGTTAACCATATAAAAGTAAACTAATCCTCAAACAGTCCTGTGTGAATGTTTTCCCCAGCAAAACAAACGTTCCCTAGCCTAGAAGACACAGCAGGGGACAGCTGAGAGACACAAGAGCACCGGAGTCACCTTCTCAGAAAAAGCCCCAGAGAAATGACTCCTTCTTGAACAAACACATTTTAGCAAGCGCTTGTACAACAGTGTACGAGTATCACCTACAGCACTGTGGTGGTACGTGCTCACATGAATAAAACAAGTATCTCAAATGATACCGGTTTCAGCTACCCAAGTAGGGATTCAGAATGGATTAGCTACATTCAGCATCTAAACTATCAAAGGGAATAACAGGTTAAAAGAAACCAGTATTTTAAATTACATGCAAAATATATAGAGTTTTTATTAGACTAACCAAGTGGATCTTAGCAAGCGAAAAGGTTTAAAAGCCAATTCCAGCTTGTGATATTTTTTCATTTTGTGGAATGCTATAAATGAACATCGGTTCTGTTTTCTTGTACGCCACCTTTAGCTAGTTAAGAAAGCAATCAGCGTACTGAATCCTTTAAGGCAATGGCTTTGCTCCATACCCCACACAGCCTTAGCAAACACCTCGCACTGGTCTGGAACCAAGCCAAGGTAGCAGTACCACAGGCTAACTGCCAAGTTCGAGAAAACGAAAAAAATAAACCTGACATTCAGTCAAAAAATAGGGCGCTCTCATTAACTGGAAATGAAAGCATTTATCTTGTACCACTTATATTTGGTTCATAACTAGTGCACATTTAGAAATCATGTGAATTAACTTTCTGCCAGACTGACGATCTAATGCGGATCATGCTGCCATTAGCAAAATTAGCCTTTCAGTACACACAAGGAGTTGCTGCCCAAATCACAAAGTACTGCCAGCTGATGAATAGACCCTGTGCGGCTTCTGAAGCCATAAACTTGAGTCAGTTACTTTTGCTTAAAAAAACAAAGTCCCTAAAAATACTTTATTTTTGTTCATTCTGAATAAAAATGTATTTTCAGCTTTAGGGGAAAATTCTCTACTTGCTGCCCAACAGCCAGGGAACTCCATGAAAAAGAATTCTTCCTCCCAACAGATGGCAACCTTTCTAATGGAGCCTCTGCCCTGTCATGATGGGGTGTTCTGTGCTTCAGTGGCAGATCTGCATGGGGACCTACACTCTCAACACTGCCCTGCCTAAGGACACTCAGAGCATTTCCACATCTGGTATCTCTCCTTCAACCTCACTGTCCTGTGTTCTCGAGAAAGATCAAGATCCCCATGCAACGAAAAACTTTGCTCAGTGTCAATCACAGCAGGAGATGGGTAGGGCAGAATTATGGCTTTTGAGACTTCCCCAGCATTTCTCTTATAGTCTTAAAATTTTCTAGTATTTAAAACCAAGAAAGAAGATTTTAAAACATCATGACTTGGTGGGTAATCCAATGTCTTCAAACTCAACTGTTCAACTTGATCATGACTATCCTAAGGCACATTTTCCCTTGCTCTAAACAGACTCAAGTTAGATAATGGCTCGAGCAGCCTTATGTCTTTCTGTCTTAAGGAGTTTATTTCCCTAAAAATTTGGTTTTGGCCCAGTTGAGAAATGTACTAAACACACTAATTTCAAGCAAAACAGAATGTGTACTTTGAAAAATATTTCAAACATGCTGAGAGTGTGAATAGTGGTTCTATATGCAAACTCACATCTTAGAGTAATTAAAAAAAAAAAATCAAAGCAAACCCAGTACATTATTTCTGAGCCGCAGAAATACTAATAAAGACTGACTGCCTCAAAAGATGAATTACAATCACTCACCTGAAAGTCTTTTGTAAGGCTTGTTACTACTTTTAGTGCCATTTTGGTGTTTCTTGTCTATTGACGTAGCTACAATTCCTTTGCCGTTCAGAATCTTTTCTGGTGATGGTGGCACTGACTTGGATGTCAAACCAGATTTAACCAAAGCTGGAGCAGGTATGGTGGACGAAGACGCTGAGGAGGAGGTGATGGTGGTAGTGGTTGCAGAATTCATTTTAACATTGGCACCATCTGCCTTCACTAGGTTAGGAATTTTCTCTAGACTGACTACTGGAACAGGAACGCTGCAAAACCAAAGAAAAGTCTTCAAGTTGTAATTTTTGTACCAAAGATACACAGTTACTCAATCCCCTTCCACAGATATAAAAATTCCGATGCAAGTGACACAATATCATCAGACCAGACTAAAATGAAATACTTAGTACCATTATTGACTGTTTTTGTTTAATCAAACATTTACAAAACCAGGCATCTGTAAAGCCAGGCAACGCAGAGTATTATGAAAATGAATTTTTGTACTTTTTTTTTAATCCAATCCCCTATGATTCATAAACAAAATAAGTCTTTGGTACTAAGCAAAACATACCCCCTTACATATATGGTCTCATGCCTTTAACACAAGCACATATCAGATATGTGTATGCTGTACTAAACTCACCATGATAACGAAGAAGTTTGCTAACAATATTAATATTTTTAAACAAATACAAAAATAATTCATTTGCTCAGATGTGTCTGAATGACATACAAGTTCTGGAAACAAGGAGAAAAGAGATTTTAAGCATAGAAATCTTAACAGTGGTCCCTTTAAAAGTATTAAAATCCTAGATGAATTGAGCAACACTAAAATGTACATTTGTGACACTAATAAATGTTACCGTCTCAATTTGACAGCAAAAAGGATTGAAACAAGTGATTTTCAGTTCCAACATCATTCTAACATTCTGTGCTCCTATCTGCACAATGAAACATCCAACAATGATAGATGCTTTCTGGAGCACCCCGTGTCTACAAAATTGGATGTCTTTTGACTATCAATTAGTATCTAATACACCAATTATAGACCCCTCCTTACTGAAATTAACCCAGATTAAAAATATTAGTAAAAAAAATTCTCGGAGCTTTAAGCTCAGGTAAGGAATTACAGGCTGCAAATGAAAACATCTGGCTTAATTCAGTTTTTTGCCATTTCCTGCCTGATTAGTTGCTTTTGCTAAACAGCTGACTATCTGTCTTGTAAGCAAATTCACACATGGACCATGCAAAAATGACATTTTCCAAGACTATCATTCCACACTGAGCAAACCAAAGAAAGCACAATTTTTCTTTAACACAAAGGCAATGGCAATGTTTAAAACAAATTCTTCATCTAGAAGGATGAGGGTCTCCGTAACCATATTCCTATCTTTCCCTTTTTGAATTACGCAGAACTGATTTATCTAATTTTAAACCCCAGCATAAAAGTGACAGTCAAGGAGGCTGTTCCACACAAAAAAATCTTCTTAAACCTTGGGGATTCTTTGATCTATTATTATCTTAAAGGTTTTACTTGATGAACGTGCTGAAAGGTAAAATGAAACGTAAAGTGTATGAAATTATTCCACAGCAAACTGTACTCGAACAATCTGCAGCTTGTGCATCACTGCAGTGATTTTGCAAGGCAGTATGTTATTCATATGATAAGCACACAACCATTGTTAAATCTCTATGAACTCTGAGGTATGCTGGCGTGCTGCAGTTCAGGCAAGCAGAGTCTCTTCCTAGAGACCCTACTGTTGTCAAGGTCCTAGGACAGGTAATATTTGCCTGTCTGCACATCACTGCACAACACTGGGGGGATTTGGGGCTTCCCCCCATGCACGAGTCTCACAACTTCAGTCTTTTGTGTCTTAAAAACGGCACCTTCACTACCTTTTTGCTATGAAAGGACTAGGTAACAGGTACAGAGGTTTTACAATCAGAAAAACGTGACTTTGAGATGTCATCCTCCAGGGGACACCCTTTAAAAACACTGAAGCAGAGTCCAAAATCACTTGAGTCTTCTTGAGCTACTACAAAATCTCTGTTTCTCTATAGCTGCTAAAGATAAGTGAAAAATGTGACATCTGTGGCTGAAGCAGACTCTCCCATACTGGAAAGTTGTCATTTTGTTCCAAGGGTATTTTAACATTGAAAAATGTACAAACCTTGGTATCAACAATATGTATGTAAAACTAAGAAGATGATACAGACACCGACACATATCCTGGAGCTGACATTAAGTTATGTAAAACTTGCATTTCCCGCAGTACCACAAATACAGCACTGAGCTCGTCAGAAGACAGATCTGGCTGCAGTAGAATGTAAAGTACTGGCCAGAAACTAAGCAAAAAAAAGTAACTTACTCAAGAAATCAGAACTGCATTAAGTATTTCAATGAAAGCAAATGTGGACTTAAGAAAGACAGTGTGAGATCCTGTGAACTTAATAAGCTCAATGAAAGACAAAAATTACAGCATCTCAGGGCAGGAATGAATTCTTTTTGCTTTTAAACAGATGGCAATTCCATTTTCTGGAAATAGAGGATTTTTAAACTCCAGATCAAGTACTTTTACTATAGAAAAGCTATGTGACTGCATACGAACAAGTCTTCATGTCCGGTTTGCAACATCTAAATTCAAAGTACTGATGCACAGTGAAAGGGTCAAGTATATTATCTGGTCTAGTAGTAAAACACAGTCGATAAATAGGAAAAATGTTTGTCTAGTTTGCAGTGCTCACCCCAGCAAATCCTAGAGCACATATGAGTGTATCACTCCAACCATAAAAAAAGCCCAGGGCAGCAAACATTTTCACTCAGTTTTGTTAGAGATCGACAAGTCAGCCTTCATTATACATTGCATTGGAATGCAGAAGAAAAAGGAAAAATACTCTAATACTTGAAGAATACATTCTACAGGACAACTAGTAGTCTGCAGTAAATTACTGGAGATTTTAGAAGCTACAGATTATAACTGACTTCTTTTTTTTAAATAGAAATGGTTATTCAACACTAAGGAAACTCCAGTTTCACCTTAGCATAAGACATAAAGAAGAATCAATAACCAAATTTCAAATCAGAAGCTGCACGTGACCAGTGACCACAGTCAACTCTTCAGTACTCAAAAAAGTAAATAAATCCCAAACGTTCACATTGGTATTTGATGGTTAGAGAGAGTTGTTCTACCAAACTGAGGTATTTAGAGTGAAAGCTGAGGATTTCTCAAAAAAGGCTTGTTAGGAAGTAAAAATAATTATTTAATGACTTTTTAGACTTTCCAAAGACAGCTGCTGAAAGCGGCAATTAGAAAAAGAACATGTAAGAAACGTAAAAACGTGAGGAAAGGCACGTGGTAATCACTAAAAATGAGAAAGATGGGAGTATGATGATGTCCTTTAAAGATACAGGAGAAAAGATCTGTATTCACTAAAGATGAGGGGTTTTTTACAGAAGAAATCCTAAGAAAAATATCAGTACCTACATAAAGGAGAATGAGATAGTTTTGAGTGATGTAAAAATGACAGAAACCTCCCATATTTCCTCTAAGCTAAGAAGGAAGCAAACATCGTTTTCCGATGAAATGAAAATGTTTTCTGATTTCCTCAGTAAGCGCACAGTGCCAACTGAAAAGTCTTACTTTTTGACTCAATAAGCAAACCTGGAAAATGTGGTCGTGACTTCCAAAACAGCTGGAAAGATATTGGGTCTCAGCATATTAATTTCTAATTGCATCTTGGAATGTTTTGCAGCTTAGAGAAGCATCGTTGCCACTGCTGCATCCACACTGAAAACCCAAACCAGAGCATCTTGGAAAAAATAATGGAAAAGCCAATAAAAATAAACTGATAAGCAACTACTTAATATAGTATTGCTGAATATCAGATCTTGGCAAAGCAATTTCATTTCACTTCTTGATGAGGTTACCAGTTAAGCTGACAGAGATAACTGTTTAAAAGCAAACGTTAAACAACTTGTAATTAAAAACAAGTTTTTCAGAGATTTATGATCCAGTAAGTGTGCCTGCTAGGGAGACTTTCTAGCCATCACTATGCCAAGTCTGATATAGCAGAAAACTTCACTGGTCTTTATAAAAAGTATGAATACTGGTGACAATATTTGCTGATTAAATCAGGATTGAAAGAAACAAAGACAGTTAATAAAAAGCCGCATGGTGTGTTTTGTAAGGTTTGTTAATTCTAAAGGATATTTTAACACAAGCAAACATAAAGTTACACATAAGACATATTCAGTCTACAGTGAAATACAGGGAAACAACACACTAGAAAATATTGACAGAAATTTGGATAAGCAGTATGAGCTTTTACCATATTGCTGCGCTTCTATTAAAAAAGGGATATGGTAAGTCAGATTAAAGAGCAACTTTGGTTTTCACAGGTCAGTGGTTATATGGGCAGTGGAGTATGCAGTACTGTATAGCATACCATAGTTGCATTATGTCACAACATACCTGAAGCCCCTTATTACAGACTCATAGAATCACATTTTTCCTTGCTGTAATGTAATTTTTTGGTTATTTGTAACTACATTAATTCTAAAATCTCAGCCACTCATTCAACTATCTTCAAATTTGTGAGCAAAGAAATTCATCAACATTTAAAACCACAAATCATTGTCATAGCCTTCACTGTTGGGATTGCCTCTACAATGTATTTGTGATTTAGTGTTGGACTATGTGGTCCAAGTTAGGGGCTGACTTTTGTTTCCAGTTCTATGCTGCATTAGGAAGATCTTGAAATCTTGACTAGCTCCACTTTCTCAACCTCAGTAGGAATGAGGGCATGTCCTAACATAAAGATTATGTACCCATTGGTACACAACTTTGTGATCCTATTTATGTTTATAGAAAGAGTGTCAGTTTTCTACATGTTGATGAAAATCACATAATTTCCGTCTCATTTTCAGAACTTCTGGCAGTCAATAGCTACTAGTCATGGAGGAATGTCAGGGAGACTTGCTTCGGCTGGTATCTCAGGGCTAGCTTACTGTAACACTTTATGCCAACTTTACACTGCCTCAGGATCACAGATGGGTGGAAATTAATGCTCTGTAGCATCACAGCACCAAAGTCAATGTGGCGCTCAGAAACTGCGCTGGGGCACAGTAAGCAAACCAGCAGCCTTTAGGCAGGTCAGAAGTGGGGAACAGTGAGTCCCTGGTGGCAGGAATGCCATTTATAAGGGCTAAGGATCTGGGCTCTCCTTATTAATTATGATTGCTTGCTCACTATTGTTGTTGTTACTAACAATCATCTTATTCTTTGACTTTTTCTCTCTATTTCCTACCATTTTGTACGCCTCTTACCAACTTAACTGCAAGCCTCAGAAAAAGATGTTTTACATTTATCTTGTGCACAGCGCAGTGGTGCTCCAGCATGGCTCCAGTCTCTAAGCGCTGTTGTATTAATAGCAACGACATTGGAGAGATACAAGGGAAAAAAAAAAAATCAGAGCTGACAGATATTTCTGGATGATGTATTCACATTAATCCTTCGCATTCCAACTACAAGAACAGGAGTATTAAAACAGTGACTACGAAAATGAAACAGTTCCAGATCTCTTTCATCTGATCATTCTGATCACGCTTTTTAAAGCATCAGCCGAGGAACAACCTGACCCTCTACAGCACATCTGAGAACAACACAGGATGTGAGGAAGAGAAGGAGCTACTTGGACAGTGTTTAAGATGGTGACTCAATCAAAACTGTAATGAATTAACAAACTGAAGAGTTGGGCCTCCATGCCGGTAGGCACGCCAACAGGCACGCCAACAGGCACACCTACCTGGCTGTGCTGTTGCAGAGGCCATTGCTGAGATACTACTACTAACTGCAACAGCTACAATTTAGAAGAGGTGTTGCATGCAAGAGCAACAAAGGTTATTCCAGGTCTGGAAAACAATCACTACAGTCGTTACAGTTCCTGAATTAGCTAATTTGGGAACTGTCTGGAAGAACCTATGTCAAGTAAGTATTTGTGGTATGAGATCACAAGGTAACAGACAAAAGCACCGAATAACTGGAAGTTTCTGAGGATGATAAACCACAACACTTTGGGTTAATGATGAATTTTATTTGCAACTTTGAGACAAATGTATTTGTGTGTTGTTTTAGTATTTCTTTCTAAAATATAAGTGGGTGACATTCTATGGGTCTATAAGCAGCTAAATGGAAGATATAATCTGAAAATATAATAATTTAATGAATAATTCCTCCTTTAAGAAAATCAGACCTGCTGAGTATTTTACAGAATTATAAATAAAAAATATTATCCGTTAATGGACTAGGAGCAGACACCTCTTTCTGTAACAGCTGACAGCTCTGTATAACCTGTGATGATTATAAGGCTTTTTAAATTCTTTAACATGTCATGTAATCTAAGGCACTTAAAGACTTAATTTTGAAAGACAATTTCATTGATCCCTAGCTCTGACTGGTTGTGAGGTGTCATGTGAAGCTTACAGTATCTTTAACTACAATTTGCCTCATTTTTTTCCCACTGGCAAACAAACCCCACAGTATTATCTCTCACCAGAACTGCAAGAATTGGGATCTACTGACGTATTCATTAACACAGTATTAACAGAACAGTATGATGGTTTTAAACAGCTAACTCTACCTTGTTAGTAATTCGTAAATGTATGAGATGTTCCTAATAAAGGGAAAAGGGATTGGTGGAAATGCTCAGTTATTTTATTCCCTTCCAGCTTTTACTGACTGACAGAATGCCATCTGTTGCCAGAACGGAAGATATTGTTTATAGATTCAGTTACTATGCTGAAATGTGGATATGTAAGTTGCTGCCTGTAACACTAGCAGAGAAATTGGTTTACAGTTAATAGCGTTAATTTAACAAACTCAAATCCTTTCTGATTTCCTTTTAATAAGACTCAAAAAAAAAAATTCCCCTCTTGCATAAAATCTGAGCATTCAGAATAAAAGGTCAGTAATACTTAATTCAGTCAATAACATTTAAAGAAGTGAATGAAAACTTAACTCAGAATAGCCTCAATTTCATCTGTGTGTATGTCATCTAAACATCCGGATTTTCTGTTTTCAAAATTGCTTATCAGCATTGTCCACAATGCTGATAAAGATGGTGCGTTCAGTTTTTCTAGGAAGATTAGATTTTGACTGAGTCTGTTCCAGTGCTGGGTAAATTCTACAGCTTGGCAAAAGGTACTCTTTGAAATCATACTGACTTGTGCACATTTCAGGCAGAAAAGATCAGCTATTACTTTAACATAATTTGAGTTTATGCTTTGTCTCGTGAGTGAATGGTTGGGTTAGTTTATTTAACTGCTTTAAGGCAGTTGTGTCTAAAATCCTACCTAAGGTTCTTTACACAGCCAGTAGACAAAACTTAAGAAAAAAGGAAGTCTTACTATCTCATGAGAAGAGACACAGAACTGAAGCTGAGGAGACTAAGGCATCAACAGCAGCTTGTGCAAAACCAGGAACTGAACCCAGATCTCCAGTCACCAGCCTAGTGACCTAATCACAAAGCGTCTTTTCTGTAAGTAACTAAAGACAAAACACTTTCTTAAGGGATAAAATACTGACCCAGTTCCACTCTCATTTACGTTTTTGCAACTTTGCTGCTATCATCACAGTCACAGGAGGATGGGCCTGGCAGTCTGAAAGCCTGTATGTATGTGTGTGTGTGTGTATATATATATATATATATATATATATATATCTATCTCTCTCTCACAGTACATGATGTAAGATAACCCCAAAATACTGATTCTTGCAGAGAATTTTCTTCTGTATTCTTATAAGGCATCAAACATTATCAAAATACAGAACGAACTCCGACAGCAGCTGCTGTTGAAGTGATTACAACCAGTAAGTTTTCATGAACATTGGTTAAGCCAGTATTAGGAACTCTGCAAAAATTATCCTACTCTTTAAAAGCATTGGTTTTAAGGGCTGATACTGTAATAGAAGATGGACCTTAAAGATAACAAATGAGATCATTATGTCACTTGCTGTATGCATCTTAGAAAAGTAGACACCTGATGGAACATCAGAAAAGTAAGCCAGTCTTTTTTCCTCTTTATATGTGTGTGTATATATATATATACACACACTCAGACAAACAAACATGTATTTTGAATTTAAAAACATCTCAGGAAATGTTGAGGTTTAAACTGTCAACTTAGATTAGAATGTGGATTTTTTTAATAACTGTGAAATATCCACGGAGACTATGTTTTGAACACCAAAGTCTTCGGTAACAATATTTTGGTACTTACCATGGTTTATCCCGTGATACTTTAGAAGGAAAGACTGTGTGCTGTTTGCTACTGGAGGTAAGTAGATTGTCTTTGGGCGTTTTGAATGGCTTTGAGTTGCTGCTGACAGGGTTATGGCCGCTGATACAAGATTTCGGTTTCATCTGTACTAGGGATGTTCTGGAATTGCAGGCTGGAGAGGCTGGAGAAGGGGAAGGTTTACACATTGAACCGTGTCTTCGTTCTGTAACAAAAATAGTAATCTTTGCATAATTTCATAAGCAAAAACAGAATAAAAAAGTAGTCAGGGAAGAGGGAATTGTTCCTCTCTCCGCTAGCTACAATGATTTCACCACTCTCAAGAATACCAGCTCATTACTGTCATACATGTAAATCAAGCAAAAGCGTAATTAAACAAAATCAACTTTGTGAAACACTCTGAAAAAACGTAAATCATAGTAAAATAAATGCTAATAATCTGCCAGAAAATTTTACCAATACATCTCAAACAATTTTTTAAGCAGTAAGAAATCACCAGCAGCTGTGAAGAGCCCTAGGTTATCCCGGCTCTTTTACATAAAGAAGAAAAAGGAGAGTAGGCAACAACAGCGCGGATGGTTCAGTGACATTCTCTGTGAGACTGCTTCCACAATGAAGAATTTATGTTTATGAAGAATTCATGTGATGTGGTTATTGGGCAGCTTATTTTATGATTATCTTGCTTCTAGCTTAATGGGAAGCTGTAAGGAAAACAACTGGAAGACTGCAAAGTAGTGAAAGATCTACTGCTCCCAGCCCTCCCAGAAAGTCACGTTCTGCCTGGTTCATAGCTTGGAGGTTATCTCCAAACATCAATCATAATAAAAGCTTATTTTTTAATACACAAAGCAAATGGCAAGTGCAGAAAAGCAGGAAGTTTATGTATCAGTGGTCAGAGGGCAGACCCTTGTGTATGGTCTGCTCACGCTCACACTAGAGAACTCTTAAGTACTGCAAAAACAAGGCTCTGCTGACCCTGCAACCGGAGAAGAGGCATCAGGACAGACTTCACAAAATTGTTTGGGTTTGGTTATTACTATTTAAAATCTAAATGTCCTATCTCTGATACTGTTAAATAAAAGTATTGTTTTAAGAAGGTATTTGGCCATTCTTTACTGATAATATACACCTCCAGAGCAGAAGCGCTCATGCTTGGCCTGACGGCTGGATCTCAGTGTGGGTGCTGTGAGCTCAAGGACAACGACAAAATATTACAAGAGACATGAGCTGGTTTTTTTGCTGAGAGATGCTATAAATCCTTAACAGTTGAGTCCCCTCATTTGTGGTAAGACCCTTTTTCCCAACTCCTTCACCCTGCTGTGAGCCAGCTCCAGTGCTCCTCAGCCAAAGGCAGTGGGTGGCACAGGCAGGCCGGGGAAAGAGGAATTTTCCAGTCAGCAGCAGCTGACTCTGGCCTGCCAGTGCCCCAGCACGGAAGGCCTTTGCAGTGGGATCACCCAGGTACCTCTGTTACTGAAACAAGAATTGAGCCCAGCAAGCACAGAGTAATTACAGAGCGAGAAGTCTGGAGAAGCTACAGTTTCTACTTCATCACACAGTGATTTTTCCTCCCCTGAAGCCTTCAGCACTTGCAGATTCCAAGCGAGTGCTACTGTTTGAGCTTGCACAGCAATGCTCCGTCAGCCAAGAGCAGGTTAAGGAAGCAACTGTGACCTATCGCTGCAAGAGAAGGTTTTGTATTTACATCATCAACCCTGCGCTCACTAGTTTGATATTACAAGGATAACTAAGAAACATTTTCCCACAGAGAATCAAAACACGACAATTTGTCTGGCACCCTCACAAGCAAAAACTTGCCAGTAGCAGAAGGATTCATCCATGATTAATTTGCAATCGGCAAATACCTCAAGAACAAAGAGAAATGCTTAAAAAAATAAAGACTATTCCAAACTGTTTCTGTTGCATATCCAATGACTAAATAAAGGCATTTTCTGTTAAAGATCAAGCACTTCCATATCTTTGCATTCACAGCTTTAATTACAAATGCTGAAATTCCCTCCAGACTCTTCTGTGAACCAGTCTTAATTTTCATAAATACAAAAACTATCTCCCCTCACCCCCTCCAATGCCAACTGTCATCACCAGTGTTCACTCCACCACACAATTCAGTGTGCAGCCTCTGCCTTTGACGTCCTTTGCAGAACGCAGTTGTCTGTGGCAACAACTGTGTGGCCTATGCATCTGCCTCTGAACTGCAGTGTTCCACTCACAGACTATTTATTTCATTAAATAGCAGTTATTGTTTCAAGATTCACCAGCCTTCTCAGCAACTACTTAACCAATTTGAATTAGCTTAATAATAAGAATGTGAAACTTGCCCATTAATTACTTGAGGACTGATGAAAAGGCATTGCTCTGCAACCAACAAACCGAGCTGTATATAAAGTGAAAAGTGGAAAAAACCCACAATTTCCATACACAATTATATAAGTTCAGGGTTAATTACTCCAGTCTTCATCACAGCTACTGGTTTTCCTAAGACCAACTTCCTTCTAGCAAACTGTGTCTTCAGTATCATCCTCATGGATATATTTGGAAGCATAATACTCCACTCTGTTGTGTGTCCAGAAAGAGAGGCATTCAAGGTACGGGCCACATTCTGTTTTAAAATCATCTAAGTATCACATGTGATTTATTTTTTAATAGTCTCTTTACACTGGATTTTTAGTCAAGCTAAACGTTTGGTGCTTTTCCGTAGACAACTTTCTTAGTTTGTAAATTCCCAAGAGCAAGCCAGTACATTAACTTCAGATCTTTTTACTGTAACACAGGAAATGGTGAAGAGTTACTACTGTGATACGACAAGAGAATAAAGTGCATCCCACTATTTTAAACAAAGATAGGGAAGGAAAAGTTACAAGATAACTCATTTTATCTGAATGTGTCAGATTGCTGGTTGTTCTTCACAGTGAGGGTGATGGAGCACTGGAACAGGCTGCCCAGGAGGGTTGGGAGTCTCCTCCTCTGGAGACATTTAAAACTCGCCTGGATGTGTTCTTGTGTGACTTGGTCTAGGTGTTCTGCTGCGGCAGGGGGATTGGACTGATGATCTTTCGAGGTCTCTTTCAATCCCTAATGTTCTGTAATTCTTGTGATTAGAACCAATGGCTGTATTTGGCCTTTCCTTTTATCTCCTCAAACCTCGCCCTTCCCCCAAAACATGGCTACAGAAAGTCTTCCACATTTTCGACAGACTCTGATACATATTTGAGAATGATCAGCATTATGCAGATTCTCTTGAAATTTCCTAGAAACAAAATGGAGATGATGACCACTCCATCATCTGCTTCACACAGGAAGCAGATAGTCAGTGAACAGCCAGTGCCATACCACCATTGGTGCTCTCAGACGCTGCTCAGGTAAAATCTGCGTTTACTCAAATAAACAAACGTCACTTCAGTGTCAGCATGACAAGACAGCAGCAATACCTTGCAGATAGGGCCACAGTGAAGAGCTTGAAGAGTAACTCTCTCCAAGTTGGAAGGAAAACACTACTAGAGCTGGACAAGCAAAGCCAAAGGAGGTTGGATATGCAGAAACCCCACTGACAAATCTTGATGTTTGGTGCATAAACCAAAAAAACCACCCTGATATATTCCTTCTCAAGAACTATTAGGTTGTCTCTTGCTTCCTGCTTTCTTACTACATGTATCAATTACACTATTAGACACTGGTAATAAGTTTCGAAGAGAAATAATGGTAATATTTAGGAAAGAAGGCTGTCAGCTGTCAAAATCAACTGCTTAAAACCAGGGTGTTGGTGCTTCTCTGCCAGAGTTTCCTAGTTATGTAAGTTTTAAAAAAAACCCTACTAATTTGTCTATTTGTATTTTACATATTTACAAGGAATTACACACAATACAGAAGTCTACTATTATACTGCCTATGTAATAAATTAGTATGTGAGTAAATGACGTGCACATTTGCACATCACATAGTTGTTACAAAATTAGACATTCACATGTCACATACTAACACATCCAGAAGACAACCAGTCGTATGTGTAAAAATTTTTACGCTTGTTCATAGTTCACCTGCAGACAGAATAGATCTAGCAGGGTTGGTGAACTTGTACACACAGGGCTGTAGGCAGAGCTGTCTCTGTTTACATACAGAGGTGGCACAGTCACTGGACATAGATGAATCTAAAGTAGAACGAAGAAAAAAATCCTGCAAGGGAATTAGAAAACTAGTTATCACTAATAAAATCCTAACCTAAATTTGACGTGCATTTCAATTTCTGCCGAGGCCTGCAATGATACCAACGTGTGTTCAAGTTTAAACTGTGAAAGAGAACTTTTCCTCTTAATTTAAATACTTCCAAATGGATGTTTACACGCCACACAAACAACAACACTTACTCTGTTTTGTTTCTAAATACCAGTTGCTGTCAAATCCCAAAGCAGAGAGAACACAAAGTTACAATCCTCTTTACCTCATTAATCCTTCTGCAACCTCTCAGCTGTCTCAGTGCAGCCACTGCAGCCAGTGACAAGCAACATGTGACTTCTGCTGTCAAACAGTTAACATATTAATGACATTAATCTCAGAGGAAAGTTTAACACTCTCCTACTGAATTATCTACGCTTTCTAAAGAATCAATTTCAGATCAATAGCTGTTATTTTTTCTGAGCCTAAAAGCTCAGCATTACGCATTGTCCTAACGCACACTGCAAACTGCATCAGCAGCATTGCGAACAATCTTAAACTATTCCAGGAGATTCTCCATGTCCTATGGAAACATGGATAGAGTCCAACTTTCTCAGCCAAATCTGAATTGTTTGTAGATGTGAAGCCCTTATGCTGCTGGAGACTTAACAGTCCCCAAATCTCCACAGCTTGTCTCCCATGCCCTTACACTCCATTTCTAATCCTTCTTCCTGCCCCCTGCACAATGCAAGCCCCTACCTTTCCCCAGAACCTCTAATGCAGCTGCCAAAGTCCTCTAGGTCTGCCTTTGAATCTGTAATTTCACTGGATCCTCTCTGAGAGGTCACCAGGGAATACTAGCAGCTGTTTTGCAGGAAACGCCACATCTCCTTCTAATCATAAGCAGAAAAGCAAAGCAACAGAGAGGCAACATGAGCTCCAAAGCCACGAGCACAGCATGTGGGAAAAAGAGGCAAAACCACATTCTCAGTAGAAAGTCTCTTGAATTTTTGCCTTTACACTCTCACACAAGAACAAGCGCTCGCTTATCTGACAGCAAACCTTGCACACAACAACACAACAGTAAATATGTTGCTGCTAAAATATGCCAACCAAACATTTCCAGGTGGACTGCAGCAGTTTTGTGACCCGAAAATGCAGAAATCTCTGATTTGGACTACAACAAAAAGCATTTTTAGAATATTCCACCTACATCCATTCTTACCCAACATGCACTACACAAAACTGATCAAATCAAGTGAATGGTTTCCTCCATCGGTGAGACACAGAAGACTGCAAGAAAATGAAGTCATGATACACTTGAGCATAGAGAAATACATGCCTTTGGTCTTTCAGCAGTTTTTTTCCTGGTAGTTCAAACAAACCAGCAAAAGAAAAAAAATAAAAATCCCTCTAACGTTGTCAGAAGAGAGGCACTAGAACTTTGTCAGCACCAGTCATTTTGAAACATTACTCTTGTTTAGCACGATATTCAACTTCCTGTGACAAGAGGCCTCAAGCAAAAAAATCAATTTTAGGTTGACCCACAAATAACTCAGAGACCCAGTGTTATGGGTTGTAACTTGGCATTACACTTGGTAAAAACAAACAAAATATAATCGCTAAAACCAGAAAAGTAAGAAAGTTATTTGCTGTTAGTAAACATCTACGGACTAAAAAAGCTCTTACGTTTGTACTCATCACAACCTTCGAGTTCAGAGCCTTTTTACTTCAAATAGCATGAACTAGTTTATCTGACTGCCCCAACACAAAACAAGTACAGTTTATTATTCCCCGTTTACAATATTTAAACAGATGCTAATGAAATTTAGTATCTCATCTACACAGTGATTCTGTTCCAGCAAGACATCGCAGATTGTTGGTTAAGATGTTACTTACGGTAATTCCACTCGCCACCAATGCAAAAATTACAGTTTTTCTATTTACAGTCTATTCTGAGGTGTTTTGTTGCACAGCCCTTTGCTGTGCAAAGTTGAGCAATATATACTTACAATTTCAGTAAATAGTAAGTGAAACCTGCCACCTTGTACTGATCCCAGTTCAAAGTTTGCAAATGTACTTGGCATTAATCCTAATACAACTAAACCAGAAACACCCCCCCACCACATGCCCGAAAAGCGACAGCCAGCAACGAGAAAAGTGAACAACGAGGCTGCTTGCAGAAATGTGTCATCCTGCAGTAACTGGCAGCTGGTTCATAACAAGAGTTCATAAACACCTTGTAAGCACTTTCATTTTGCAGCCACAGTCTAAAAAAACCCAGTACATGAGGTTAGGCAAAAGTAAACTTGGATTTGATACTAGCAAACTACAGCATAATATTGCAAGACCAAAAGATAACTTTACCAGCTTTTCTGACAAAACACTATTCTGAATCCAGCTGAAAAAGTTTGGAAATAACATCCGCAAACCGTTCCACCCTTCTTGTGCTGCGCACTGGAAAGGAAACGGCACAGTCGGTTTCATTTTGATACTTCTTGTAAACTGACAAAGGAAATAAAACTGCCAGCTCAAACCCCAGGACTGATCCGCTGCATAAAACGCAGCTCAACAATCGCAAGCTTCATTTCAGGTCAAATGACATAATTGGGAAATTATCAAGTGCTAAAATAACCACCGTTCCGCTGGCGTTTATTTACAATAAACACAAGCTTCGCTTTCTGACATAAACCCACCAAAATGATTCTCCATTTCACAAAGTCTACAAGTGAGTAGGTTCAGCAAAATTATGCAAAACATCCTGCTAGAAGAAGAAATGTAAACTGAGCCACTTACAGAGAGGAGCAGGCTGCCAACTTAATCTGATTCTACGACGACTGTAAACATGTACTTTTGGAACGTGAAACGATTCACATTGCCACAGATGCCGTCAGAGAAACACAGCAACGTGATTAGGTATTCTGCACACAGTAAAAAATCAGGCAGATGACCTGCTGCAGCAAATACCAGATCAGCGCTCACACACACCAACTGTTTTGACTACAGGCGCTCGTTAAGCACCAAGTTTCAGGTCCTACCAGTTGGACACCAGAACTGATCCTGTGCCAAGAACAACAAGCACTGAAAACAGGCTGCAGGGTGGTGTTTTTTTTTTATAATTGTTGATACAACCCAAGGAACTGCAGAAATGAACCGAAGTGCAAAACTAAAAGCAGCAAAACCACCCAAGTGAATATTTAGAGGAAGACATGACATTTTTTTCTTGATTCATGAAATAAGGAGGGTTATTTGTGTTTAACACAGTAGGATGAACCTGCTGTTTTCCTGAAAAATCTTGTATCTATGAGATGACTTGGCACTTGCCAATGTAATTATAAGAGACGGGAAGAACAATCTCTAGAATATCACTAAATTACACTCAAGCAGACAAATCTCTTAAAATTTGCCAAATTCCATAAAAAGCCACACACTCAGCATTTCCCTGAACATTTCCATTATTCTTTGGTAGAAAGCACTGAAACAAAAAGAGTCAAACAGGACTCCAGCACAGCAAAAGGAAAAAAAGTGTCAAATAGTGTGACTAATGTAAAATGAAGCTGCTGGGTACTTGTCTGCTTCTTTTGCAAAGATTCTGAGATCTAAAGACAAAGCTCCAAGGTATCACTAACGTATGAGAGAGACAGACAAATGATGGATGGTCGAACACCTTGCCTTGGTGACAACGTCAGTCTTTACATCACTGAGCTGGAAGACCTAGATTTAACTCTGCTGTCAAGGTCTGTTTCTTCAGTTATAGAAGGGGATATTAATGATTTAGGGCATTAACTTGATTAAAAAAAGAACTTGAGATTTAAGTAGGAATTCATCATTTCCTGCAATGACACAATTCCACGCGTGTAATCAGCATTTGCCACCTGACGCACTGCTACTGCAGAAAACCCGACAGTTTTCAACTATTAGTCATACGTATTTCTCAGCTCAGCAAAGCTAAAAATCCACGGGCAAAAAAGATATAACAGAGCAATAGCAACCTGAGTGCACACTTTTTTGTGCAAGGAAAGCGTGTTCACAGAAATTTCCCATTCTGTTGGAGAAGACGTTCTGGCAGTCCAACATGAACCTAGTGAGACATCATGATGACTCTGGGAGTGTTTGAGGTAAACACCGCCTCACATCTCATGTTCCATGCTCACACCATAAGGGTTCCTCCGCACTGGCATATTATTAACCACTGACCAGTGGCAACGGTATTTCCACCATTTTTTTTCTCAGAGCCCAGAAATCAGAAATGAACTCAGGGCAGACACATCAGGTGAAAGGCTGCAATTATTTCTAGCAATCAAGCAATGTCAATTTTCTGCAAGCAGAGGTAAGCGCCACTGGGAAGTCAAAATTGTATTGATGACTGTATATATGAAGGTAATTATTTTATTTGGCTCTGTTGGATTTAAAAACTAAGTATCTTTACATTTAAAATTGAAATACAACCAGAGGAACACCACTCTGTTTTACCATATGAATTTAAAAGCAACTCATGTACTCATTCCTCCAAATGCCTGGCTTAAATAATTTTACTCCAGACACACTGTTGCAAACAGAAGAGAATTTAGTATTGCCATCCCCTCACGCTTTGTATTGTGTAATAGACCTATTTCCTCCGGCAGATCTTTCACATCCAAGGTAATTTGATTACACGTGTTTCTATGTACTTACTTATAATGTAAAATATTTCACTGTATATCTGTCTCCATCTCTAATGATATTTACACAACAACAACAAAAAAGTAATTTATGTGCATTATTGTTCTAGGACATCATCAGACGTTTCCCCTCATCCATCATAAGACTATTACAGAAAACTGATAATTCTTTAATATTTTGCTTAATCCAAACAGACATAACATTTTGTCTAACAGATAAGAAAATAAAAGCCATAGAAGAGTGAGACAGGACTATTGAGGTGGTCTGGTGAAAAAAACAATGCTTCAAGAAAACTAGCTACTGTTTCTAGGCGATAATGTTCTTGATCTGTTTGTGTGCAGAATATCACGTCAGATTTTATTCAGTGTCAAGATAATGCATTACCAGCTCATCATATGGTTCCTTAGAAGAAACTTTTACAGAAATGGTAACTACTGAAACTAGCCCAGAGTAATAGCTTTTCAGGAATTTTATTCATTGTTTAAACCTTATGGCTTTTTAGTTCTGCTATTTGGGATCCAAACCCAGTGTATTTCTTTGCAAGCTGTTTTATAAGCAGAAAATAATGAAAAATGTTTTTAAAAAAAAAATCTATGTGTCTGATACCTAAATTTGCTCCATCTCTGTTACCCTGAGCTTCTCTGTCCCTCAGTAGCCTCACCATTTCAACTCACACCAACAGTCCTTTGGCCCCTGCAGAAGGGACAGGACAAGCTCTGTCTGGTCCACACGTACATGTAACAACCCTCAGTTCAATGGTGCTACTGACACATGAGACACTGCTCTCTGGGGGCACATCAATTAAGATGTCTCTTCACAGTTGCTGATTTACACAAGACTGCTGAAGCTTCACATTTTTGAAGCCAAACTGACAGAGTTAAACATTTGTAGAAAAAACCTGTAAAACATAAGCCATATTATTACTACTACTGTTATTGTTGCAAACTTATAATCGTTTAGAAAATTCAATTTTAAATTAATATATAAAATTTTTACTTGTTTTTCTGTGTTTGCCACTCCTCATGGATATTCTCAGGCTTCAGATTAATCCCCTTGGAATATTCCGACATCTTTTCAAAATCCAGGTAGCCAAACAGATTTGCTCAACTAAGATCACTGTTTTATTTTCAAAATCGAATGAGCATATGTTTAAGTTTCAGTTTGCCTCACCAAATCCTGCTACAAAATCAGCATGACTGCCACTGTTGAACATTTCTTCAAGTGTTTTAGATAAATCAACTTGCTCATCTTTTGGGCATATTATTTTCCACAGATAATAAAATGCTACAGGAATACCTGCAAGTGATAACCCACCAATATACACTTCCAAAGTGAATGTGCAAAATAGTTCCTGAAGAGGTCACTTCTTTATGTTTCCCTCACTATATACAATAGTTCTTATGAACGAAAAACAAAACTCTCAAACTTCTATAGAACAAAACTGAACAGACAACACTGAAAGACAGACTCAAATACAAAAGTAGGTTTGCAGGGCACTTTTAACCTGTTCCTCTTCCTTAAAAATCCCCGCAGATCTACATGTACATGTAACGTAAGATCTACAAATACATTTTTTCCTTTAACTTGCATAATTTATGACTTCTAACTGAGCAAAATAAGAAACTCTGACCTAACTGCACATGAATGAAATGGATGCAAATCAACCTCTGAGAGTCTAAGTGACAACTACTTTGAATTCCACCTCTGAATGCACCTCTTAACCCTTCTCCATTGCCATGAACTTCATGCACTACAAAATTGCTTCTTTCAGATAAACTATACACTTCTTCATAATTGTTGCTTGGAATGGGAATGTGTGTTGTAGGCCTACAATTTTAGATGTCTGCTCTGCCTGTAAAAAAGATTTCTTTCATATGAGTCTTGATTCAGCTTTCTCATGCTACCATAAAATCAATACTATAAATCGAGACTTCAAAGTTTGTTGAAGCATGGTGCTTCAGATGCTGTGTGAAGAAAGGTATTTTCCTAGGCTACACAGCGGTTAGAGCATGGACCTGAATTCAACGCATTCCAAGTGTATTCACCCATTCATGTTGACTGTGTCATATATTAAAGATGCAGGAACGGCACAGCAGGAAGAGAAATTATTTGCATTACAGCTACCTACCAAGGTGCTTGAACCCCAAAATGTGGCACATCTGGGACAGAACAGCTGTGCCATTCAACTTTCCCTCCTATAACTGCCAATGTCCTGAACAACATGTCATCCAGTGCAAGTGGTTCCAACTTCCTGTGAATCTTCTAAGAAGTACACACAGACTATACTTTTAGAAAACAAAAAAATTAAGAAAAAAGAAATGCTACCAACATGTTATTTTTCCTATGAGGTGCTCTAATTACTTTTTGTAATTACTTAGATAAGCTCATTGGGAGAAAAAAAAGTAATTTTCTTTAAAGTGAGGCATAGCGCAACTCAGAGCAATTCTTGCAAGTTTTAACATGGACAATAAACAAACAAACCAAGATCATTAGAAGTCAATCTTGCAAGCAAGTCCGTATGAAGGAATCAGTTTTACTTAAAGACATTTAACCATAAGATATGCAGCAGAAAGCCTCTGAGAACAAGCGAGCGATAACCATCTTTCAAAGGCATCAAATGTTTGAAAAGTATCAGTCATTTTTGATTTAAACCACCTAAGTCAATTGGAACATTGGTAAAACACATTAGGATGACATTTTCCTAGGGCTTGGCTGGCTTTTTATAGTGCTAGAACCTGACTTCATCCACGGTTGGTGTAACATGCCACTTCAGGTGGGAAGAACATATAGTACATCTGTTAAGCAATGGGAGCAGTCTTTGGTCAGCCAAGAAATTATTAGAAGGGGAGTAATCTTGGAAGCTAACAGGGAGAAAACAATTTTAAGACAAGGATTTAAAAGTAGGTTATTTATAGAGTCAACACTCAATTACCCATGGTTAGATTATCTGTACCAGAGATGCAGAAACAAATCAGCTCCATCTGGGCTCATTAGCTTAGATGCAGCTCAGTGCAAGTGTTCCTACACTTCTAAGGATGGCGTGGGTCAAGAAATTATGCAACTTTTTCAGCATAAGACCGAAGTAATTTTTGATTTTTTCTTAAAGTGAGGTACTTCCTTTTTCTCTGTATGGCAATTCCAAAAGCAGGTGTATTAGGGAAAACGGCAAAGACTCCAGATGATGTCACTGTCTTGCAGTGATACCCCTGTGCTCTGGGTCCCAAAAAGTTTTATTAACTCAGGCACAGAGTCAAGTCTGAGCTAGCTGCATGCATTCCTGCCATGCTGCGTCAGGGCTGCATCCTCTGTCTGGAGGCAGGAAGCTCAGGGCAGACAAGCACAGAATACTTGCAACAATGCAGAAGTCCAGCATCTGCCAGCATGGCAAAGACTAATAAACTCAAATACAGCTCAGATGGCCTCTGTCGTGGGGACTGACCTGTGAGATCACCTGAGGTTATGATTTGCAGTTAAGTCATTTAAATCAGATATTCTAAATACAGGAAAACTTAAAACACAAGTGCTGTCCTAACCATAAGAAAAACACAGCAACAGACAATTCCAATTCAGCTTGATGCTGTTTTCCTGGCTACAGTGCTAGAAGTGCAACTGACAGTGAAATAAAAACATAGGGAGGGAAATGGAAAAAAATCCAGTACTTTATTTCCTACCTGCCAATTGCTTCCTCTGAATCAGAGTATCTGTGCTGCTGCAGAAGGGCTGCAACCCTTCTCCATTTACCAGGTGACAGCAAACTCCAGAAGATACTTCATGCTCTTTAGACTCTTTTGGAAGTTGTCCATCCTCAACAAATTGATGTTTGCTATAGTTCAAAGAAATCCTACTGTTTAGAGATAGTAGGAGACTCTTCTAATTTAGAGGACTTTGAAATTAAGTTGATTTTCTCCCAGCAATGGGAGTCACTTGAACAAAGATGCAGGGAAAGGACAAGAAGCAGGATACTGGCTTGAAAAATCTCAGCTATAATCATCTGACTTTAGCTTGATTACAGAGGAGGAACTAAACTCTGTATTTGACAAATGGATCACAAAGTAAGTCTTCTCTAAAGCTTCTTCCTGAGTCTGCTAGTTAGACAGTATAGCAGATCTTACCAGCAATGGCTAACAAGTGAACCAAAACTAACCATGCCTGGGATTTGCATTCTGTATCTAAAGACTGATGGAAAAAGGTTTATTTACCCTGAAGAGCACAACACGTAGCAGAGAACTGCTGAAGTAGTTCCAAAATGGTAGCAAGAAACAGAGGGTCACAGAGTCTAGGATGAGGTAGAAGAGCTATCCTGTCTATCTTAATAGAACATCATTCTAACACTTGATGACATGTGGAGGTCTTGTATCTACAATTTTACTACCACTCTTTTCTTTTACCCTAGTCCCACATGCCTTGACTTTCCAGGTTGCTTAATATCTGAAAAACAACTTTCAAAGTTCAAGAAAATTGCTCAAAACCAAAATTCACTATCATTGATAAAACTTATCAGAGAATTCTGTAAGTTTTAGTTGTTATTATTTCTCCTTACATTTCAGATCCTTAAATGCCTACTGCCTAAAAGGTGATGGCAGTGAAAATTACATAATATTTGTCATCTTTGCTGTTTCACCTTAGAAGATGCAGTGTATTCTTGGTATTAGGACCAAGATATTTTGGATGGTGTAACATTCAGCAAACAGAAATGGAAAACATACTTCCTGCTGTACAGTATTTGCAGGTCTCCTGTACACTATTTATCTTGGAATACACACTACTAATGAGGACAGCAGGACAAGCACTATAAAGGAAAGGACTGAATTACTGTAACCAACTGGGAGCACAAGGCTGTGAAACATTCAACAATTGACTTCAACAGAAGGTTTAAAAATTTTCACTTCTTAAAGGCTTGGTCAACACTTTCCTTCTTCCCCTAAAAGTTCCATCAAACTATGAAAGATCATCTATGCAAAACCACTGTACTACCGTCACTGCTCTACTGAAAGTCTCAACTGCTGTGAGAAAAAACAGCTAAAGTGCTTCCCCTTCCTGGGAACTACTGCCACAGCAGATTTCAGCTCATAACTTGCAGGTAAACTGGCTGTGTACCTGTGAAGCACATATATGCGGACCACACTTAACATGAAATTTCTGCACCGTTACTGCTTCCCCCATTTCAAGATATTCCTCTAGCCGGGAACTTGGCTAGCAACAAACTGAGAAACACTTTCAGAGAACTCTAGAGGTGGCACTTACAAAAGGACAGGACAATTCTACAGCCTGAAGGCCACAGAGCAAAACATGGTGTCTGGCATCAGACCTTGCACATTACAGCTGCAACTGCACGGATCAGAGATGTAATTCCTACTTCTGCTCTTCCTTCCTTCCTTCCTTCCATTCATTCCTGGCTCATCTTTGGCTTCAAACTTTCAGCAACGCAGAGCTGCATTACAGTGTAGGAATAGAGAGACTGGGCACCCTGCATAACATAACCTCGAGTCTTTCAGCAACTGCTTCCTAGAATAGGCTGTTCTCATCTTGCAAGTACAGTGTGTATTGCTGTCCCCAGATGTAGTCTCATAGATGCAGTATATTGAAATAGACTTGCCGATCATGCTTTCACAAACAATCTTGATTTATCTTGTATCAGGGGTTTCTCTCTTTCAATAATTTTATGCCAAGTCACAAATCTTATGTGCTCCCCTTCCTGGTTAACTGCAAAATTATGAAATACTGTATTGATACAGACTACTTTTGTATGACTTCTGTCTTCCTCTGCATAACTACCTGTCAAAATCTGCAAGTTTGAACCAATTATTCTACACTGGGTTTGTACTTCAATTAAATACAAAGCAATCCTGGCCAGGTTCTTCAGGACATTTCTAGTGTTACAGACATCAGAACTCATTTATCTGCCACAGCATTTCACAGACCTCCAGCAGGTAACACTGGTTTCAGGTAAACAGGTCAGTTTTCTTTTTTCCTCTGAAAACGCTAATAAAGTTTTCTAGTGTCACTTAGATTTTCTAGTTATAACCATTTAAAATTAATGGATCTATAGAATTTTTAAGTTTTTCTCCCTTTAGTGCAAATAGACAGAGGCTGTAATTCATCCACACATCAAGTAATGCATCAGTTGTAATTCATCCTGCAGCACAGCAAAGGTAAAGCAGTAACATCAACATTAAACCTGATAATATACAGCCTTTAAAGCTTGCAGGTAATCCCTCTCTTTCTAAGAACTCCACACAGAGAGAAATCACATATATTTAAAGAAGAATTCAGTATCATGGAAGTGCTTACTTCCTTTTACTTTAAATTTACACATCTAGAACATTATCAAAACCTGCAGAAGCAAGTGCTCAGCAATTGCCTTGTTCATTATTTTAAAAATTCAGTAGAATACGTAAAAGAAAAAGAGTCCATTAAAAAGTTGCCACCTGCTAATTCAAAACTCAGCAGCTTCCCATTATAGTGTCACATCTTTTAAACTGGTTTGGTACCATTGTGATGCTATTAACCAAATAAAAAAAGCCCCAAACTGGAACGAATGACTTATTTCTAAAACTACCTATCATCAGTACAAACAGACACAGTTGGCACTATTCTTTTTGCCACATTGTCATACGTGAAACGTATTTGGTAGAGCAAAACACAGAATACACAAATACTATTAGGTATAAGGGGGAAACCACTATAACTTCTTCGCACATATGGGTCTGGCTAAGTTTTTAGTTACCTGCTTCCATTTTTCTTTTACCATTTTGAAGCAGCTGCAAATGAAGCTTAGTGTCTGCTCACAAATTAAAAATCATTGCAGTAGTTCGTGTGGATTTGTGCAGATAAAAGTAAAAAAACACAGACTGTATTAGATTCCAAGAGTGTAAGTAATATTTACACAACAGGGTGCTGATATAGTTGGAGAAAAAAAAAACAAAACCCCACAATACAGATAAGGAAGGGTCGAAGTTCTCGTTATGCTTGAAGTTTCAGCATTGGCACTTCCTGTTCTGAGGCCATAATACTGTTAATTAAATCTACTTTGTCCTTCTATGCAAAACCAATGAACTACTGTTCTCCCCGTATTTCACACATCTACATTTTTACAAACCATTAGGCCAGTTTTAGAAAGTCCACAGAAGGCATTTCCACCATTAGTCAAACAGACCAGATGCGTATATGGCCTTCCTGCACCAGCCTGGGCCAAGCTAAACCTCCTGCACCAGCCTTGGAGTGGGGTAGCATCTGTGGAGGTACTCTTGTACCTTTTAATATCTCAGACAGTCTGGAGACAATATGAGTTACTGACAAACCTTCCACACACACCAACTCCTCCACCTTACACAAGCATTCCAAACTATGGGTGTCTCTCTCCACCCATACTTGTATCCCCTAACCTCATGTCTCCTCAGCAAGCTCTAGGGGCTAAGCCAGACACAGATCCAAGTTCAAAACTATGAAACTCCCATCATCAGCACCTTCCCCTCATGTGCTGACGGGTTGACCCCCAGAGTCCACTGGGGTCAACAGTGGCAGGATCTCCCCTTCCTGGGCTATTGGCAGCACTCCTTGACAAGAGACAGAGCGACACATTAATCTTTCTCTTCTTTTTACCCTAAAATTAAGCTTCTGAGGGTCTGATTTTTACACTGTGATGTCCAAGTGGATTCAGAAGTAAGATCCTGTTTCAGAACACCAGTTCTGTATCATTTCCTTTCCTTCTCACAAGCACTTCATGCCTACAAGTACGCAGATATCAGAGCTGTGGTGTCACCGCTCGAAATAAAAAGCCACAACAACAAGCTGAGCTTTGCTGTGGCACAGCTCTGTGTGTCAAAGCATCCCCTCAGGCAGACCCTCACCCAGCCGACTGCTACTGGAAATGGCACATTCCCCATTAACCCAAAATACTTCCTTCAGCATAGCTTTCAAGATTTGGAGTGGAAGTATGTGTAACGCTTAACGTATGTCATTACAAGTCATTTGTTTAATCCACATCTGAAAAAGCAGCTCCTTGGCTCTCACACACACATGCAACTCCTCTCATGGATGAGCCATTGTTGGCTTGCCCACTAAACTCAGAAGACCACTGATTCACAGGAGACCAGTGCTGAAACTCAGTTTAAATGCAAATTTGTTTTCACAGCTATGGCCAAAATGAAATCCACTGACAGATGCCAGCTTGTATCATAAGGTACAAACATTTCAGGGTTAAATTCCATATATTTGCACACATGCGTGGAGCAGAATTGCCCAGGAAAATAAGTTGGAAGACGTTCCCTGGAGTGCTGCATTCCCTGGCTGTGCACCCTCCCTGACTCTGCAGGAATCTCAGTGGAGCAGGAGCAGTAATGGCCCCAATTTATTCAAGTTTCTTTCTTAATCACAGAATCTTCTGCCTGAGGCCTTGGAAAAAGAGAAAGCGGATGAGGAGCATGAAAACATAGAACCAGCACTCTCAAAGATTAGTCATGGTAAATATGCTCTTCAGCAGGCGGTGCAGGTCCTTCTTGCAGCACTTTCAATAGGGCAGAAGACAAAACTAGATTCAATACATTCTGATCCACTGGACACAAAATGGAAACCAGAAATTTAGCCAGTACACGTTTCAAGGTGAATAACCTTTTGGCTTGTGGTTTGTATTCTTGTAATTCCATTTGTACATAAGGCCTGACATAAAAAATAAAACAGATTACATGTTTGGGGTACAAGCCTACCTAAGCAAAATAATGCTGAGTGCTTCCGGGATTTCTGTGTAAGGAAAGCACCCACTGCAGGTATTCACACCTCACAGAAGAGCCAATTGCTGAAACCAAGGAATAATGAAACACAATAAAATACGGAGGGAGAAATAAGCAGAAGAGAAACAAAGAACAGGTCTAGAAACAACAGGTACGTAATATCAACATGTAAATTAATAATGAGACAAATAGTTAAGGAGAAAGTTTTAAACTGACTGGAAAAAATCCAGCAAAAAGCTTCAGTAAAGCTGAGAAATTTAAGGCTGAAAAAGAGTAGGGGTTGTGTAGCATACCTCCATCATCTTATGGCTAGGATGTTAGACACTGCTAATACTGATTTATATGTCTCAGGTTCATGCCTGTGGAGCCGCTGTCAAAGCACACTAACACATAATCTTGGGGATCCACGGAACTGCAAGACTGCTGCAAAGTGAGTGGTGAGTGCTGCCTCACGTGAACATCTGATAAAGGTCAAATCACAGCTCTTGAATGCCCAGTTAAGTCATTGCATGGTCCTGAATGTTTAAAATATAACACAGAGCAACGTTAATGAAGAGCTGACTTTCATGTAGAAACAACGCACCAGAATTTGGTGGAGAGTGGAGGGGAGAGGATCCATAGCAACCATGCAAACAACCTGGCAGAATTAAGTTTAAAATTTTATTTTTGCTGTCTGAAAATAAAAAGCCATCTCTTGAATAGATCAGCTGAACTAGGTCTTTCAGGAAGAGATAACCAATGCTTTCATTTTTGATCTAAAAAGGGAATTTATCAACAATATCAATACGCTTACTTAAACAGAAAAGGACTTCAACAGCTGAGATGAAGAGCACAGACACGTCCTTTATAGATTAATTTCTTGTAAATTGTTTTCTTTATACGGCATGAAACTGACCAAGACAGTTTGTGCTAAGGACAGACAAGTTCAATACAGAGAGCAAATGACAGAGTAAATAATTATTTTTTAACTCTAGAATCTCAGTACAAAGGTTTTAGCTACAGAACCCACAATTTGTGAAAGGTTCGAGAAAAAAGTAAGTTACACGTACAATTAATTGCAGGTAATATGGGGGGAGGAAAGGATTTGTTTGGTGAAGAATCAACTCTCTTTGCTTATCTCACAGATTTTAGTTAAGTGGTTAATAAATTAGGAGCAACTAAGAACAGTGATTCCTTTGCAATCAGTATTTTTCAGGCTATAAATGTGGCTCTGGTGTCAGCAGTACTATATAAAACCATCAAGATGACTGCCTCAGTATAGACACTATCGTGCCTGACATCAACAAAAAGTTAGGATATCAGGGTGTTATTTAAGACACATGGAAAAGCCAACATCTGATCTCTGCAGGTAGTTTTGGAATGACAGAGCTGGGTTTGTCTCTATTGAAAAAAAAAAACCAAACCAGCAAGCACTATGCCAAGAGCAATTTTTTTGGTGCTGTACATCAGAAGAATAGTCTCACTTAATTTTGAGTCGGGGGCCCCACATTTAAATATTAAGTGCTTTCGTGACGGATGCTGGTACTATCAGACAGCTCACACATTTAAGCTACTTGAAGCTGGGAACACTTCTGAGTACTCAGTACATGAAGACCGCCTAGTCTGGAATGTGTTCTGGGACTGAAACTATAAAATCTAGAAACAAGAGTCCAATCTGTTGGGAGTAGACATGTTTCTTGCTAAGGCTGTGTTTGCCTAAAATAGTGCCAAAGTTAATTTTGTTTCCTCATACTGCTAGGTAGGTCAACATGCTGAGGTTTGGGTTTTTTCCCCCCCACCTAGAAACAGCCTATAGCTTCAGCAATTCAGCACCAGCAAAAACAACAGAACAGACTTCAGGCAAAAAACATAAGCTGACAGAGAAACACAACCCCAGCACACGTATTTCAGTCGCAGCTGTATGAAGTGCTTCGGGCCTTTCTGTAGTTGTGTACTAATCTCATTCAGAGCCCCAAATCAGGTTTTTTGTGTTTCAGTGTCATGGGTATTTCAGCACCAAAGGACAGAAAAAGGGTGTTAGAGAAGTGCAAGTGAGAGCACTGGGGAAAGCCAAAACTGTGTTGATTTTACCCACAGAGGTTATTTCAGAAGAATCTCTCAAACCATAGCTGATCATTTCCGTGGACAGCTGCTAAAAACTACCAACAGGCATATTACCTAAACCATATTTAGCAGAAAACAGGACAAGGGTAACAGATTACTAGGAATTCCAAGTAACCTGACTCAACAACTCCAAGAGATCAAGCATCTGATCCATTTTCAGAAACACGCTCTATGGAGCTTTGTTGTGGTCTATAAAACACTCCAGCTACTCTTAAAGCATCATAGATGTTCATAATCAAACAACTTCTGTTATACCGAGGTAAAGTTCACAGCCCCAGCTAAGAAGTGCTGCTTAACAGACACTCAATTACACTTATGTTACCCTACAGATCAGACTGATGTCTCAGTAGTCCTGAGTTTTCACAGTATTTCTTCTAGAAAGGCCACAGTGTTCTGGCTTCTTGTTTAACCTCCTGGAAATGTGAAGTGATGACCCAAGACTGAACACATGCCCTGAGATAGTCTCTTTATTGCTGCTTGTCCTATCCAAGTTATCACAGATTTAACCATATTTCACCCAAGGAATGGCCACTCGAGTCTCTTTCAGCTGACTGCAGTCAGACCTTGCACAAGGTTTGTCCCATCCAGGCCAAGAAGGTGTTGCCCATTTAGATGTCAATATGCATACAAGTGACATTTTAAAAACAGCTTCAAATACTACAACAGAAGAAGAGATAAAAAACTCTACCATCTGCTTTCTTAAGAAAAACATAATCGTTTCAGAAAAGTGCTCACTTAATGTCTAGCACAGGCTTTCTCTTTCTTGGTCATGATACCTAGGGGTTCCTTAGAGACAAATTTCTCTTATTAAAAGTAAAGTATTGTTACAACAAAATTAAGAACAGAATTTTGTTTCCATTTTTGAGTTGAACACATTTTTCTTGCTGCAAAACTTCAACCCTAAATTGTTTAAGCAAGTTGAATTACCAGGAAGCAAACACACTGTCTTTTCAAAATGTAGCTAGAGATAATATTGTACGGAGAAACTAGTCCTTGCTGTCAACAGCTTACACAAATAATGGTGAGCTGGACACCTCAGAAGTCCATGCAGTTCAGCAGTACCACTATGGGTGCAGCATTGTGCTGATGTGCTTTTAGGATCACTGACAAAACTAACTCAACAAGGAACAAAAATGGCTTCTCCAACATTGAAACCTGCATTTCTTCAAGCAGTGTAATGGAAAACACAGATTCTTCAGTGCTTCCACTGCTCTAAGGGCTCTGAAAGTTTTTGAAAATTTTAAAAGGATATTTACATGTTTAGTGATACATAGAAAGCTAACGAATGCCCAAGTAAAGTATGCAAAAATAGTATTCCTTCTATGAGCAATAGTGCTGTACATTGTATTGGCTTTCTAAGCTTATTGCTTTTGTCCTCATACACATTATTGCTTCTTTAAGGTGTTACATGGAGAAGGCTTGAAAGGTTTTAACTACTCAAAGCAAACAAGAACACATTTGTTGCTTTATGTGTGCAGTGCTGCACAGGGCTTTGCAAGCACCCTGGCGATACAGCTCTTAGCTGTGAGATTCAACAATCCCATGTACTGATTGGTATTGCTTATTGAATTAATTCAGCTGATAATAAAGGTTTTATTTCAATTAGCATCCTAGTCTTGGCATCAGAATTAGCAATTTAGATAATTCACTTTATTTTCGTGTCCCATGGGTATCTACGTTATGACAGTACTGCAAAAATGTACTGTAAGTTATCGAGAGTTGATTTAAACCATCAAATCAGTATTTAATTGCTTGCTGACATGTACCTCAACATTGACTTAGGAAAAATAGTCCAGAGTGGCTTTATATGAACACACAGAATCACAGAACACTAGGGATTGGAAGGGACTTTGAAAGATCATCTAGTCCAATCCCCCTGACACAACAGGACCACCTAGACCAAGTCGCACAGGAACATACCCAGGCAGGTTTTAAACATCTCCAGAGGACTCTCCACTGTAGGGGCACATCTCATAGAGAATGGACATGTGAGCAATCCTGAAGGTTTTGTTGCTGTTGGAATAGATTCTTGCTTTTTTTTTTTTTTATAAGGACTGTGGCTGTCACTTTATGATCAGTCCCTACTGGAAAAGAGCACTGCTGCACCTCATGACCTGGGGCTGCTCCCACAGCTATGCTCCAATCCTGTAATGTCTTATTCCAGTCCATCAACATTTACCATTGACACTCAACAGTTTATCTCCACAAAACATCACTGATTACTGTCCCATTTATAATCATGTTATTTTGGGGAACAATGGCAACTGTTAACAGCCTGGCATTAGTGTTGCCTGATACTTGCAGCACACTGACTGGTCACTGCTAACCTAGCTGCCTTTGGTTATGGTCTTCATACAGTAGAGAGGACCTAACAAACGCGGTAAGAATGAGTAACCAACTCTTCATACAGTAATATTCATGAGTCAGGATATAAAAGGAGTAAACCTGTTCGTCCACTAGCTCTGAACATCAGCAAGAAACAGCCTGCTCCATTTTCACAACCAAAACACTAGAATATCTTATTGCTGCTGAGGCATGCTGGACATTGCAGACTCGCTCTAGCAGCCACTTTGCAAATCTATGAGAAGACTATCAGAGAAGTAATGCAGAAGTACAGGGAATTTATTTTAACACTACTATACTGAGTACACCTGTAAGTCTAATACACTGCACTAGCAAACCCCACATCTAATCCTGCCGCTGAAAATTCTCTGGAGCCTAAACTTTAAAATAAAACACATGTTGTGTTTTAAAATTGCCCTAATGTTTTCAAACACCAGATGAACTAGAAATACAACAGTTGTTACAAACTGTTTATTTTCTTAGATAATTAAAAAACATTTTTAAAGTTGAGATTTAAAAGAAAAATTCACTACATTAAAACTAAGCTCTACATTAAAATAAAGTTTCACTATACTATAACCAGCAAGTCAACATGGAATAAATAAAACATAGGCTGCCTATCAAAATAGAAAACAATATGAAAGACAGTGTAACACTGTTAGCCAGAAAGATGCAGATGTTCACTGGTACCACAAGCAAAGCAGTCATTGCATTTCTTCCAACAGTATATGAATATTCCACATATTCAGGAAAGAGATCACTAAAGCAACAGGCATCAGGAAGTCTTTCAATAATGCAGGATAGATGGATGGCAATCAAAAAAGTAGTCCACAAACTAAGAACACTAATAAAAGACATCACTCTATAAAAGACAAAAAGGTTCATGGAACCTGATGGGATTCACCCAAGGGTTCTGAGGGAACTGGTGGATGAAGCTGACAGGCTTCATCCACCATATTGAGAAATCATGGAAGTTCGGTGAAGTGGAAAGACAAAACGCCCCCATTTTTAAAAAGGGTAAAAAAGATGAACCAAGGAACTATAGGCCAGTGAGTATCACCTCTGTGCCTGAAAAGATCACTGAGCAGATAATCCTGAAAGTTATTCTGAGGCACACGGAAAATAAGGATATGACTGGTGACAGCCAACATAACTTCACTAAGGGCAGATCATGCCTGACAAACCTAGTGTCTTCCACAACAGCATTTCAGGATTGGTGGATAAGGGTAGAGCAACTGATGTCATCTACCTGGATTGTGCAAGGCATTTGACATTGTTGCACCATGACAAGGTGTTCTGCAGGGTCTGTTTTGGGTCCAGTGATGTTTAACATATTTGTTGGTGACATGAACAGTGGCAGTGAGTGCACTCTCAGCAGTTTGCCTGATGACACCAAGCTGTGTGGTGTGGTTGACACAATGGAGGAAAGGGAGGCCATTCAGAGGGACCTTGATGGGCTTGAGAACTGGACCCACTCAAACTGCATGAAGTTCAACAAGTTAAAGTGCAGGGTCCTACCTGCACTTTAACTTGTTGAGGTAATCCCAAGCACAGATATATGCTTGGAGGTGAATGGATTGAGAACAGTCCTGAGAGGAAGGACTTGGGGGGTGCTGGTAGACAAGAAACTCAACATGGGCTCACAACGTGCAAGAGCAGCAAGGTCAACCATACCCTGGACTGTAACAAAAGAAGTGTCACAGACACGTCAAGGGAGGCAATTCTCCCCCTCTACTCCCTCTTGTGAGATCTCACCTGGAGTACTGCATCCATTTCTGAAGTCCTTAATACAAGAAGAATGTTAAATTGTTGGAGTGAGTCCAGAGGAGGGCCACAAGGATGGTCAGAAGGCTGGAGTACCTCTCCTCTGAAGACTTACAGATTTGGGGCTGTTCAACATGGAGAAGAGAAGGCTTCAGCAGATCTTTTCAGCAGCCTTCTAGTACCCAAAGGGGGCCTACAAGAAAGCTGCAGAGGGACATTTTACAAGGGACTCCAGTGACAGTACAAGAGGGAATGGTTTCTAACTAAGAGAGAGTAGACTTAGATTAAATTTTAGCAAGAAATTCCTCACTGTTAGGGTAGTGAGGAAATGGAGCACATTGCTCAGAGAATTTGTAGTTGTCCTCTCTCTGAAAGTGTTCAAGGCCAGGTTCCTTCAGAACTTTGTCTAATGAGAGGTGAGGGGGTCTAGTGAGGAGTTGGAACTAGATGATCTTTTCGGTTCCTTCCAACCTAAGCCACTCTATGATTCTATGATAAAAATACTACAAAGTATTACTGCAGTTTTAGATTAAAATCAATTAAAACAAAACATATTTGAGTGTAACAACACAGGTTACATTTTAAAATTGTTTAGTAATTTTTGCATCAGCACAATCTGATGTTTCTAGGAATGAAGTTATTTTTATTAGGGAGCCAGCTTCAAATATTGCTGGAAATTAACCACATTAAGTTCCAGAAAAACTGGGAAAATTACCATTCATACGCTTTCAAATGCTTCCCAAACGTGTGAATGAAAGCAGTGTTTGAACAGCAAAAGTCAAACAATTTTGAAACTAGGTTAAAGGAAATAAATAGTGATTTATTTGCAATACATCTTTTATTCCACATGTAACTGCTTGTGCTTAGCGATCAAGATTTGGTCCATGCTTACAAGTACTACCGTGATGATATATTATAAAATAATCTTTAAAAAAAGAACTATGAGCTACTGCTTTAAAGAATTACTTTCCTGCATGCAGCACTAGGGAAGGCATTGATGACTAACGGGGAGAGGCTCTGCTCAGCCAGCTGAGTCCTGCAGCATGGAGGAAGCTCGGCATACCAAAGAATGCTCACAGGAAAGGTAAAGCAGATACTCACTACATTGTGGTGAAAATAGAAGGCAATAAAATAAACAACCTGCTCAGCCCTTCCTCTTATACTTTTTAAAAAAATAATTAAAATAAGCTGCTCTTAGTGTAAATATATGAAAATTCCCTGTAGTGTAAAGCTAATACTGAGGGAGTGTCTCACATATAGATGGCTACACCATCTCCACCTAAAGACAGGCAAGCCTGGTTTCCATGACTATACCACATGATCATAGAATCATAAATTACACCAGGTTGGAAGGGACCTTTTGAGGTCATCTAGTCCAACCCTCCTGCAATGAGCAGGGATATCTACAAGAAGAGCAGGTTGCTCAGAGCCTCATCCAGCCTGACCTTGAATGCCTCCAAAGGGTGGGGCTTCCACCACCTCCCTGGGCGACCTGTTCCAATGCTTCACCACCCTCATTGTAGAAAATTTGTTCTTAATGTCCAATCTAAATTTACCCGCTCATAGTTTGAAACCACCATCACTTGCCCTGTCACAACAGGCCTCGCTAAAAAGCCTGTTACCATCCTTCTTGTAGGCTCCCTTTAAGCACTGAAAAAACTGCAGTATGGTCACCCCAGAGCCGCCTGTTCTCTGTGCTAAACAAGCAGAACTCTTGCAGCCTGTTCTCATAGCAGAGGTGTTCAAGCGCTCTGATCAGTTTTGTGACCTTCCCTCTGGGCCTTCCTCAAAAGACTAATTTCTATCTAGTGTTCAGGACTTCAGAGTACTCCAGGTGAGATCTCACCAGAGCAGAGCAGAGAGGAGGAATCATGTTCCTTGACCTGCTGGCCACACTTCTTTTGTTGCAGCCCAGGGTGCAAGTGTCCTTCTATGTCAAGTCCTTTTCATGCAACCTTACTTTTTGTAGTAGTATTGATTCTCTGCATTTCAACATTCTTCCATTTTGCAGATGAATCAGTAGATAACAGGTACTTTAAACCACAGCACAGCATCCTGTACAATACTAATTGTACACTCACAATTTAAACCAGTTATTGCAGTTTCCTCCAGCAACACTTCAGCTTATTTATAGATGATCTAATTAAGTTTCTTGTTCTTAGTAAACATAGCAGAGATAAGGTATACGTATTTGCAAAAACTCATCTTTTAAACAACTAAAATAGAAATAGTTTGCAATTTACTAAAAAAAAAAAAAAAGCAAGGCCAGGAAGGGTGAAACCGAGCCTTTTAAAGACCAGATGATTTGCAACACAAACACTGAGGAGCAGGCAGCTTCCTCTTTGGATGAAGCAAGGGTCTAACCCCTTCCTGTGTCACAACTCCATGCACTTACTTAATACGTACTGTACTGGCATTAAAACAAACAAATTCTACCAGCTTCACAGATATACGTGTATCAAATAATACGCGATATTGATAACACATCCCGTTTTAGAGGAGATGCATTTGAATGAGTGCCTTCAGATCTTTGCTGCCTGGACTGCCCAGTAAGATCACTTATGATGAAACAGCTTATAACTGACAATTCATATAGTACGTTTTTTAAGCAGACACAGTACAGCCACATAAGAGCACTGCACTAAAATCTACAAGATAAATCCAAGACGACCACAAAGAAAATGCTACTTTGACATCCAACGTAACTCCAACGCCATGTTTACAAAGCTGAGCTAAGGCTTGCTTTATGCATTCACCTCCTTCACTGACACAACATGCCTAGGTCACATCTTCAGTGAGCTGACTCTTATCCAGACACAGGCACAAGGTTCAGATTATTATGTTAATTGGAACTAAGAAGGCTGTACTATTTTTTCAAGAAGATTTTCTCATAACAGAGGTTTCAAAAAATGAAAGTAGCAGTGGACCCCTCAAAATTCTGTTCGGATAGATGTGAGAGAAGTACAGTTTGTATTTGCCAATGCTAAAGAAAGGAAGGTTGCAAAGTGAAGGTGTGATATGGTGCAACAGCAGAGATGTCAGTTTTGTTATCTCACAAACGCGCAAAAGCATCACCTGTTTTACTTGCTAACAGTTGGTATTATGCAACTGCCTGTAGAGGGACATACATTCTCCTGCCATTAATCAGAACTTTCCAATAGATACTACAGCTTTCTTTAAGCAATAAATAACTGCATTGAGGTTTATTTTTTTATGTTGTTTGTATGCCAGTTTTTAAATAACAACAAGTTGAAATTAAAACCCCACAAAACTAAGATACAAAGGATTTCTACTAAAAGGTCACTGAACCAAGTTTAAAATGTGAAAATCTTAAAATGTGGAACTATGTAGCAAAACCTCAATGAATTTTTAAGTGTCCAGTGGAGTATCTTTTGTTTCTGTAGCTGTGTTTTGAAACAAGGAGTTTCGGAGCTCTGTGTATCATTTATTTGACCCTTGTTTCATTTCAGTGCTACTGTCACATCCACACCTGTGAATTAAAAACCAAACTCAAACCCAAGCTACCCACTTCAGCAGTGCTCCTGGTGCCAATGCTGGCAACTATGCAATTCCTTCATGTAACTATATCACATGATTAAGTAACTGGAAATAAGACTGTCCTAGTACAGGGGCTAGGGAGTAACTTGAATCCCTCTCTGCAGATGAAGGCAAAGCAGACGAGACTAAAGCCAAGTTTGCCAGGTTTCACTGACACAGATTTCAGAAATGAAAGGGAGAAAAGCACTTTACCTTTTACTGCCTGCATTTCCATAATCTGCCTTTATATTTTGACTTTGCATCACAAGAGCAGCGAGCAGGCCACTCACAGAATTGCGATGACTGAGCATCCTCAACTTAGGCAAGAAGCAACAGCTTGGCTCTGGTCCCTCACCCACAACTGTTTGCTGTGAGTGCTAGGAGAGAATCGCAAAGGGGAAGCAGGATTGCTTGTAGATAAAACTGGCACAAAGTGTTAAGAGGACCAACCTCACAGCATGCACAGGCAAGATCTGTGCTTGACCCATAACTGCAAGATAAAAATCTTTCAACTGTCTGTTTAAAGAAACTCCAAAATCAAGGAATGACTGAATAGGTATCATAGTGATCTCAAAACTACTAATGACTGCAAAACAGTTATTAGCAGGCCAGTACTTGTGGTCTTATTTCTCCAGTTTATAAAAACAAACCAGTGTGTAAGCTGTGAACATAACATGGACTGGATATGAAAACATCCTGACCTGTCTCTCTTCCTCATTCCCTCAAAAAAAGCCCAATTCCCTCCTAAGCAGTTTACTTGCTGACAGTTTGTTCTTGACCCTTTTCAAATGCAAGGACAGGATAATTTTGATTCGGTTTATTCCCAGTTTGCCAAGTAAGATTTATCAAACAGTAGGGATCTGAGACATGGAAGAGAAGAAACAAAAGAGACGCTCTAGTTCTTCCCAGGTCTGACAGACAATGGATGAAGTTTCTGTAACTCCTAGGACTCCAAGATAGGAAATGTGAACCATGGCACAGGGGTTGTGTGTAATGCCCTTGTGCACATCCTTCTGCTCTTTGGGGAAAATATAAAGGGTCAGGTTGTTTTGGTTTGGTTTCCCCTTCATCCACCATTTTGCCTCATTGCCTAAAGAAAAAAATCCTAATCTTGATAGGCCAAATGTTACAGGGCACCTGGGATATTATCATGTGGTGTTTTAGGAAATATTTAACCCAGTGCACATAAACCCATGGCTCTCTACAGCCACCAAACTGATTGGACATCAGCTGTACAGTGATCAGACAGATGAATCATAAGGGAACACTCAGGCTTTGTCAACCAAACCACGGCTGTCTGAGCGTCCTGACTGTCCTCAAAGTTATTTTATATTCAGGACACGTCAGTAATCATCACTGGTCCAACAAACATAGGAGCTGATATATTACTACTTTTTTCTCTCCAAAACTATCTATTTACAACTCTCTGACAATTCTGTGACTGGCTTCATTTCCCTTTTATGAGCAGCTACTTTGCTTGGTTTAAAGAATGCATTTATTTTTAAAATTCTGACTAATAAAGTACTAAATATTTCTTTTTTTTGTTAAGTTAAAACACCATTTAAGTGCTAAGTCTCTAAACAAAACAAAGGTGGAGGATCCCAATCAGATGACTATTTCCTTAATTAAAACACTCACCATTCCGTAACCCATCTGAACCTCGATCTTCCTCTCTGCATAAGAGAGCTCTTACCATGAGGATGAAGTACTGTGAAGGCTGTGGAGAGGGTCTGCTTTCCCTCCCTCCTGCTGAAATTATTTCAACTCTTTGGGTGGTGTCGCTGACACCCCAGCAGACTGCTGCCATTCAGCGAGACCTGGACAGGCTGGAGAGCTGGGCAGAGAGAAATTCAATCAAGTATGACAAGGGTAAGTGTAGAGTCTTGCATCTGGGCAACAACCACCCCAGGTACCTGTATAGGTTGGGGACTGACCTGTTGGAGAGCAGTGTAGGAGAAAGGGACCTGAGGGTCCTGGTGGCCAGCAGGATGA
>JAOXOE010000001.1:8988110-9038928 GCA_028565055.1 Phoeniculus purpureus
CCCTCGATCTGCTGGCCACACTTCTCCTGATGCAGCCCAGGATCTGGTTTGCCCTCTGGGCTGCAAGTGCACACTGCCAGCTCATGTTAAATCAAGAGAAAGCAAAAATACCCAGGGAACTCTAATAGGGTTAGCAACTTACCCATTAACAGTAGCACAAAGCACTGTGAATAAACACCAAAGAACTAAAGCTCCCAAGAAGACAACCAGATTTAATTGGAGAGAGATACTCTAACAAGAGACCAGAATACTACACAAATGTTGCAGAAATGCACGTGGAGTGGTACAGGCAGGATGGAGCAAGCAGACAGCTCTAGTACACCCACACCCACGAAGGAATGCCACTGTTACTATATGCCAGCAATTACATTGTACATTGTATTCACAAAGTAATAACCCACACAGGACTGTGATATAAACTTACACAGTTCCTAAGTAAGAACTCTTAGCAACAGTATTTTCAATAAGATAAGGGATTTGCATGTCTAAATAAAAGGACAAGACACCTGTCACGTAAACAAATCCTGTGACATAATGATACAGTTTCTGTATGTGCTAAGCTGTGCACGGATCAGACTGCCTTCACACCCAACTGAATGACAAGTCTCTCAGTCTCCTGTGTCACAAGCAAACCCAGACTGTGTGTCGTGCAGTGGCACCTACACTGAAGATAAAATCAGCACATCCATTAACAAGTGCCTATTTGTAACCATCACATTCGATATTTCATAAGTTCACTCACAGCCATGAGTAAATTCATGCTGATTTTACATAACTAATTTAATTGATACAATTCAAATAATTTTCAACTGCCAGGTGGAAACAAGTTTCATCAAGGAACCATATGACAACCATTCAACTTTTCAGATGTGTATTACCTATTGGAAATACAGGAAAGTGAAAACATTTCCTCTGTATCCAAACAAATACACGTAGCTATCTTCAGTCACCAACCCCCCCCCAACATCAGCTACGTCTGCAGAACACCTTGTCTCTAGACAAGGACAATTTTACATAAAGGTTTAATTTTTTCACTTTAGCGTTCCATTTCAGATGACAGTTTTAATTGCACTTCTTAGAAATTTTTTTTAATTTATATTGCCACCTAGCGGCTTATTTCAACAATATTAAATAACCATAAAAGCCAGCACAAGAAAATCAGCTCTCTGTCATATGTTTAAGAAAACCCACAAATTTTTTCCAACCATATTGAAAAATCTAATACTGCTCTCCCCCAAAAGAAAGGAAAACACCAAGAACTACTCACAGAATTGTGCCTAAGGTAGTACATTCTCTTTAAACTAAAGCTATTTTTATGGACAGAATAAAACAGTATCATGAAATAACATAGTTCACATCATGTAATAACCCAATATTGTAAAATTCTCCAAACACAACATTTCAGAGAGAAAGGACTATTACTGATATCTATATTTTTAAGGCTTATTTCTTTCACTTTCTTGAATACAAAATAAACAGGAGGTTTGAAATCTTTAGTATTTATGCAAACCAACACACACACATAAAGAGTCATACAGATAGCCCTGTTCTTGGTTCCCATTGCAGCCATCCTCAGTTTCTGGTGGAAATCCAGATGCTCATATGCAGCATTAGTACCAGCTGATTTGCAAGACTATCACTTTAATCCTTTCTGCTTCCAATTTAAATTTAAAAAATTTAAGTTTTCCAAACAGTTGGAAATACTTTTTCAAAGCTGTTCAGTGCTAGTACTTTTAGAATTCTTTGAAATAAAACATGCATGCAAAAACCACTCCAATTTGAACAATTATTTTTAACCAGTATTTGGTTTTTAAATGTATTTTCTTCTAACAACAAATGTAACTCTCATGTTTTTTCTTTACCTTGCTGCTTAAGAAAGAGTTTATGTAATTTTCTGTCTATCCAACCTTTAAATTTTCAAATAGTATTTGCCAGTTCTAACATTTTGAAAAAGTAGATGGAGACCTCTGAGCTATTAAATTTCTACAAGTTTTGTGGCAGGTGGGAAGGAAAACAAAACCAACTCTACCAATACCTCACAGAAGGAAAGTCAGGGTAGTCCAGCTCTCCTAGTTTCCATCTGGCTTGTCTAGCTGCTGGTGGGTGTGTTGCAGTCTGATCAACCAGTCCAGACTGAACTTCATACCGGTCACCACAAGCACTACACTTCTTCCCCAGCTAGCATATCACACGAAGATGGGCTGGTTGTAGCTACAGAAGAAGCTCAGATTCTCATGCAGGTGGCCATCAGTTTTGGAGACAAGGGGGAGCTTATGTTTACTGACATGATCACTGAAGTGCAAAGGCACCAAGACTCCACTTAGTTAGCATGGGAAGAGAAGTCAACACATTTGGTACTTAGAGCGGAGAATAGAGAGGCATATCCACAGCACATACATAAGTGCCAAAGCTAATGAGATACAGGTAATGTTATATACAAACGCACTTATAACCAAGATTTATAGAACAGCTTCTCTAACTTATGCAGCAGTCTGACATATGTAACCACTAAAGTATTCACTTTGCATTTGCTTTCTTTTATCTGTGTTACCTGCTTTAACATTTATCTGACTGGTATTATAGCACATCTCAAGCATATATTTACATATCTCAACAATACACATCTATTACACATCTATTTTAACAACAGAGGTTGATTATTATTGTTGCACTTTTAAAAAATACATTTGATATAAAAACACTACTGATGTCATAGTCTGGGAGAAATGGAACAAAATTTTTTCTTAGTCTTGAAGAGATATACAGACCAGAACTCTTATTCCCTGGCACAATTTTTATCTACTTTAGAACTGAGAGAGTATTTCTAAACTGAAGAACATACCTTTACAGGCATTTGAGTCCTTTCAATTATTTTAGCTAAAATACCTACACAACACACACATAGCTACATAGCTTTGTCCACCTATACATGAAAGCCCCAGAGCTTCTTCCATAACAGGTACAAATGTCTTTTGACAGAAGTAACAGTTTTCTAATGAAGCATTGAATAACTACACTTTCAATATAAATAAAAATCAAAAGCTACTCTGCACACCACCAATATTTTAAGACACTACTTCAACAAGATTCAGTCTTCAGAGCTCTTTACAAAGCAAATATGAACTTTCCTACTAGCCAGGATTCTCCCATTATCATAGAATCACAAAACAGCTTGGGTTGGATGGAACCTCAGAGATCATCTAGTTCCAACTGCTCTGCCATAGTAGTTCCCAGAAGGAAATCAGTTTAAGATGTCAACAATTAAACACCACATTCGCTTTAGAAAGAGAGATTATATTTTAGTTTTAACTCAAAACTTAACATTTTTAAGTGTTCAGAAAGAGCCCCTTTCTTTGATACAATTTCTGCTTACAGTAGGAGAGTAATTTGCAAATATTCTCTCAGATGTGCTGATCTAAGTACCACCTGTTGAATTCCAAGGTCACTCATTTTCTTGGAAAAAGGTCCAGAATTCTACTTTACTAAGCATCACCATATCAAACCTAAGTTTATGCATGTCAATTCCTAGATGCCTTTTGCAAGCTTTGAAATTACCTGAGCAGCAGCAAGGTACAGAGCATGGCAGCAATGTTGTGAATTCTACGTATCTACTTCCTGGTTACCTGAACAAAAAGCAATGATTGCTCCTCAGCACAGACCTTGCAAAGCGAGACCACACAGCTCATAAATACAGCATTGTCTTTGTAATGGGCCAAAGGCTTTTTGTTAAGCTCATAACACAAGCCTTGGGCCTTACTGGGCTCTCTCTGAACATGTCTGGAGATTTTATCTTTGAACAGCAATGGTCTACTGATCAAATGACTGTTGATCAAATGATCAATAAGTGTGTGTGTGTATATATATATATAAAATGTGTGTATATGTATATATATATATATATAAAATAGGGAAAAGACATAAGAGAACTGTGCACAACCAGAAAGTCACAGGATGATATAGAACCCTAGGCTACAAACACCTCACAATGGTCAGTTGCTGGCCAAAGCAGTGAAGAACTTCAGTCAACAGATTCCCTCTCAGCCTCCATAATGAAAACAGTGAGTTCAGAAAGTAGTTAATCTATCATCCTCTAAATAAGGAAATCAATGTTATAGGAAAGGAAACAATTGTATTTACATACACACACACTCACTTCACCTCACTAATACCCAGTTTCTAATTTTCACTGATTTATTTGAGCATTTTAGGTGTTTGCTCATACCAACTGGAGTGCATACACAATTTTTTCCCCCAGCAGTGAAACCTCTACATTGTAAATCACTTTCCTTTATCTGCTAAAAGTAAAGATCCCCTTACTCAGCCTCTACTTCCTTCCTCCAAATATTCCCCATCATATCCATGTATATTCACTCTTCATTCTGATATTCTATGCATACATTTATTGGCAAGCAAATCTGGGCTTTGCTGCTTTCCATTGGTGCTGATAAAAGCTGAAATTAAATTCTACTCTGGGAAACAGGGTGAAGATGCTTTTAATTCTTTATTAAGTTTTAATTCCACATTATCTATGGTAATTCAGTTTGAAGTAAACCATATCATCTTAGAACAGAAACAGAGCAGCCTGCTTCTTTTTATTTCACATGCTTGTAACATTGTCATGCTTTAATGAAAACACCACGAGAATCAAACCCATGAAGACAGGTGATATTCATAGGTAAAGAAGTGAGAGGGGACCAATCTTTCTACTTCCTTGTTTTCAAACATTAAGAGATCACACATTTCATCTCTGCTATTAGACTATTACCTTCGTAGAGTGTTAAAGAGACTTTATGCTCTGATTTTAAATGGTATTTAAAAACTCCCAAATTAAGTTTATGTAAAGGCAATACTTTATCTACATACACAACCATTCTTTACCTACATTATTGCCTGCACCAAACAATCACAAAATATGAAACACAGCACGTAGATTTTCAGAAAAATAAAACTTAGTGTTTTATTCACTGTCAATTCTGCCTAAGATTTTTTTTTCATAGTTGGTCTGCTGTAGTGGCGATTAAGTCAGTTATAACACCTGAAAATACTTTATGTATACATTTATTTATACTTTGTATAATACTTTATTTATACATTGATCTTTCCCAGTTCTGCTTTCCAAATGACATTCTTAGTTAATCAGCCATGATCTACAATATCAATTCTGCACACTGAGCACTGATAAGTGAAAAAAATTGTACTGAAAACAGAAGTCTCACAATAAGTCTGTACATGTTTTTGCTTAAATATGACAAAACTACAACTGGATGTGTAATGTTTAATTTAGTTGCAGATAATAAAATATTCTGTTTTCACCACCCTGGTAAAGTGCAGGGCAAGGAACCAGTGGCTGTCCCAGAGGAGGTACAAGTGGAGGAGAAGGGAATGTAGTCTATTTATGCTTTAACTCAAGTTTTCCTAACACTGCAACTAGGTCAAGACATGGCATCCTGTGAGACACCAGCTACCGAGAGTCATTTTGGAAAGGTAAAATTAGATCAGAATGATCACTTTAAAAGGAATAACTTCTTTATTCCCAAGTACTGTTATTACACAAAAACTGTATTTCTGGCTTCAAAAACAGACATCGCAGAATACAGTTATTCTATTTCACGATAACATTTCTCCTCAATAGGAGAAATAATTTGATTTTTCCACACTATGTTTCCTACAGAACACACCGAAAAACTGCAGGTTGGATTGCAACAATTTTTGATAAACTAATCAGTTCTCAAGAATATGTGTTTTAGGGGAAAACCAGGTATTATCTATTGAATAGTTTTAGTTTCTAGATACCGGATTGACTAAACAACTTGGATTAGCAGTGAAAATGCCACACTTAAAAAAAACTGACCCACACTGAAGACTAAAGTAGTTATCTAAAAGATATTATGGGACCTAAAACACAATGGTAGCCTCAACCTAGTTATTCATAGCACTGTCTTACATTTTAAGTAAACTCAAGATTCACACATTGTGTTTTCACATCCAGCTTCTCCAAGCGCCTTGACTGGCAGGTGTGCCCAGATTACATCTGCCCACAAAAGCATGACAGACCGAGTTCATTACAAAGCTCCCTGTTCCCAGGACTCCTCATCTCTGATTAACGAATTACTCTATAAAATGCACAGTGCTAGAAGCAACTACCAAAATTGCTGTGTACCATCTTCTCAACACTGTTGACACAAAGACGTAAAACTCACTATACAGCAAACACCTCCAAGAAAACAAACAAACAAAATTATTAAAATCTCTAAGTGACATTAAAAAATAACAAAGACAATGCAGTAACAGCATCTGAGCAGAATTTGATTAAATGTCTAGGACCAACACCATGGACTTGGTCACCAACACATGCTAGAACAGTTACTTACTTACAAAAAAAATAACCAGAAGTCATTTATTTTGTTTCAGACACTATTACCTGTAATGATTGTTCCTATTCTTTTGAGCTAGAACTCATAATAGTATCACGAAGCTTCCAGTCTTCTCTAATTTTCCCTGACACTGCTAAAATTTTAAATATTCACGTGGGAACAGATTCTGGCAACAGGGATCTGTCACACTGTGCCTTGTGAGGCTAGGAAACTTGAAAGAAACTTTAAGCCTTTGATCTCCTCAGGGTGCTGTTTCATAAAATTGCTGAATTGCAACTGCTAAGCTAAAAAGAATGAAAATCATTTAATCACACAGTCTCATTTTGACCAAACCACCATGCGTTTGTTTTGTACCTCAGAGTTACCTGGCTGCAGTCAACCAGCATGCTGATACCTGTGTATTAATAACACTTGATAGCAGCCTTTCCCTTCCAATCACTCTATCAGTCTGTTGCTCTTGCTTATTGTGCAGAACAAATCTAAAGCTACCTGCAAACCCTTACACACTGAAGTCTAGCATGGCCTGTAATCCCATGATTGACACTTGCGGGCTGAAATAATAAGCTTGAAATTTCTAAAGCATCTAACTCTTATTTCACAGGTGGGTGAATGACTGAGCTACTAACACAAGCATGAGAATGGAAACTTTCAAACAAAGCTAGGTGTTCGCAGCAGAGGAAACAGCTCAATGTCTTTGATTCCCTACTTAAAATCCAAGGTTCATTTTGTCATCAAATTTGGACCTGCAGATGGCATCCAAGTCTACAGGAAAAGCAGCATTTCAGACACACCCATTTGCCCAGAATTTTGCACTCCGTGGCATGTTTCCCCACCCCTTTGTCATTACCTTACTGTTCTTGAATTTATGAAAGCTCTTCTCAAACACACCCCTCTAGATTCCCTGTATGTTTGGATTCAGTGCCTTAACTCCAGCTTTACAGCTGCTTCCCAAGCCAGACACAGGAATGCCACACGCTCCACCATTCAAGGTCCATTTGGCTCTAGGCTCACAAATACTCCCAGGCTTTATGTATGCTGTCAGATATTTTAAGCGACCTACTGAGGTGGCCTTAAAAATCTAAAAGTTGCCACACTAATTCAGGTCAAACACATACCTACAACAGTATTATACCACTGGGCACCAGAACAGACATTTAGAGATAAGTACACAGGTGGACCACTCCCTATCAGGACAGATTTACATGACAGGACTTCAGCAAACACTGCACTAACACCAGAGTACTTAAAAATTGCTGGTGGCTCTACTGTCCCATTCCATCCTTCTTAAATCAACCTATAATTTGCTCTCTGCAATGTACTGCAAAGCAACAGTCTGCCATTTGTACTGTACAAGAAGCATTTTTTTTTAATAAAGCCACTATTTGCATACCACTGTTTCATAATGAAAAAGGCAAGTTATTTGTTCTTCTCTTTCTATATCAGCATTGATTTTTTTCAGCATGTCAAAATGCTCCTTTAACCATTCTTACATATCTTAAAAGCACTACTTTATAAAACCCCAAAAACTAGTCACCTTACCACAACTGACTGTACCTTCTCCCCTTAAGGTGTGGCTCAAACATGCATTTGCTTCCCTTACAGCAACCCTTCATGCAACCAGTCACGGAACCATTTCCATCTCCAGGCTCCACACAACTATCTAAGAATCTCTTCTATAGTGATTCTATATGAACATAAACGTCTCAGTCTACAAAGAAGGAATAACATCACATATAGCAATAACAGGAGGGGAGTGAGTGGGAGACAAGCACAACTATAGAACCAAAAAAATTACTAGAGTAAGAGAGGGGAATAAAAGAAACATATCAATACAATGAAAAAGAAAGATGTCTCAAGGAAGAATTTTCTTTGGAACCATAAATACAAAACCAGTACAATTTTAGTACTTTGAACATTGCTAAACAGTTGCTTTTAATATCAGATTTTCAGATACAGCTATTGTACCTAGACAGTTCTGACCTTTATCAGTTCACAAGAACAATAGAGATAGTAAATTTTTTCCTCAGGGATAGGAAAATATAATTGACCTCTAACTATGGAATTCTCTCTTCCACTTTAGAAAACTACAAGCTAAACATTGACAATAGCTGAAGGCGACTGAAGCCGTTGATTAGTCTCCTACATTCAGATTACTGACTTTTAATCAAATCACTTCAGTTGAGGAAAAAAAACACCACAGTAAGTTCCCAATACTGTCAAGAATATTTCACCAGATTCTATTCTGTAGTTTGCTTTTAACCAACAAGTTAACAAGTTTGCATTAATGCTCAAAGAAATTTCTCTAGCAAGAATATCACTTCATTATGCAGGACATGACACAAAAGTTAAAAGTCTGTAAGCTGCTTTGTTGGACAAAACCAAAATACGCAGAATTTAGACCTGATTATGTTTTAATCATAGGATACTCAAATATGTTGGCTAGTTTAAAAACAGTACAGACAGCGCACAAAAAAAATTACTACCTTTTCAGAGGTTCAGTTTGAAACTAAATAGATCATCTTTTTGAGCCCAATAATCTAATTCATAAAGCCTCTATTAAACATAAAACCTTTTAATGTGGCTTAGTTTCACTTCTGCTCTGTCACACGTGCTTTATTACACTATGCTTACACTTCCAACCATTTCTCCACAGAGCTTCTGCATGCTGTTAGAGATCCAAACACAACAGGTCTCCTGAAAGGAGAATTATAGGGGTAGAAAGGGGGCCACAGGAGGAAGACCAAAAGATGTCTCAACTTTAAATAGAACCATCCCTTTTACAATGTCCCAATACTGTTAACAAATTAAAAGTGAAAAATTACACAAAGGTTAGGTCTTAAAAAAAGACTGTTGGTGGGACCAACAGTATTTTAAAGGTATGAGTACCAGGAATTGTAAAGACAGGTATAAATACAATTTACTTGTTCCTTCAAATATTAATGATTTTTCAAATATTACTTTTCTTTTAAAAACAGCCTGGCAAAATGGAGCCCATTTTAAAGACCCCATAGGCAATTAGAACTGAATTAGCTATTGATTATTACAATACTGGCTCCATTTCAAATGCAAGAGTTTGGCAGAATTACAGCAGGAGTCCTCAGTAACCAAAAGAAATAATTATGAATACAACTGCTATATAGTTATGCTTTCACTTTTAACAGCCCATCTTCTATAGAGAACCAAGTTCACCTCATTTGTTTTCATGAGATATTGGTGTAACTCTGGGTACTATCCTTCTGAATCTTTCCCAGTTCTCCTCTTTGAAAGCTTAAAAAAAATATTAGCCTCTACATTTTTTTTCTTGGGATGACTTACAGAATAAAGAAACCTGAAAACAATCAGTGACCTCACACACATTAAAACTGAGGGACAGATACAAGACTCTCATACTGAGAGTTCACGGTAACTCACATAAAAAGTCTGAAAAATACACCTGTAGCCTGCGATCAATGAACAAAAACCATTCAGCAAATACCCATGAGCAGGGCAACTGCCTAAGAGATGATGATTTTTCTTAAAATAACTCGGTTGTCACAATATTATCATTCTCCCCTAAGCACAACAAGTGCAAGTGAGGAAGCACAGAAATACTCTTGTAATTTCCTGGGCACTAGCCCTAGGCCTAGACTACTTTCAAGAAAGGATTACAATAATTTTTATCTTTTATACACACTACTATGTATAAATGTGTACATTTGTGTGTACAGTAGGAAATCTAGCAGCATGTTCACACAAGACTGGAGAAGGAAGATAGATAAGCACTTACTACCTAAAGCTCACTGTCTTACACAGTCACTGACAGAGAGAAGATGTAAACAGTTTTCAGTAAAGGTATAGATTTACGCTTTTATTACAGACATTAGGAAGACAAACAGATCAGCAAAGAGTGAATCCACTCAAAGTACAGATACACTTAGAAGAATGATGTGCAGTTTCCACTCCTGCCCTGCAAGTTCAGCTCACACAGAAGCAGTTCACTTTTGCCACTAGCTTTCTCACTAAAAAGACAACAAACCTTAAAGATGGCAATCTTGAAATACACAAATACACAGACAGAATTTAAAGCAAAACACTTGTGTCTTAAGAGTTAATTAATAAAACAAATGTTTTGTGCCTGTTCCTCAACAGTTATTCTCTTAACAAGGAAAAGGGACAAAGTTTGATGTGACCCAGTGTTCGGATAGAATGCTGTCACTGGCCTACATTTCAGCTGCTTTAAAAGAACTTCTAGCTTTGCTAAACACATTTACCTCTACAACTCCAACTGCTCTAGCAAAAGCTTGAGATTGACCATAAACTTTATCCGAGAAGATTCGTGCTGTAAGGCAGTAATCAATTGCCATGAGAAGAAAAGGCTTCCTTCCAGGTTTTGCTTTTGCTGCATGTCTAGGTAATCCATGGCCATCAGAAAGGATGAAGTGCCTAACTTCCTACTTTTTTTTTTTTTTCCAACAGATACGAATTGCTGAAATTGCCACAAGGTATATTTAGGTATAAAAGAATGATTTTAGTCACATTAACGTATGAGTATTTAGTGAAGCTGTTTCAAAATAATATTTGATCCAGTCTTTATCAAAGGTGTTATACAACCTGACATTTGTACTTATTCATTAAGGCTGTCATATGCACCTTCAAATTGTAGAAGCTCTGTAGCTTCTACAGTCTGTCATCATCTTGATAACAAAAGGGACAGACTTTTATATTTCAAAATCCATGTCCAGGTCTCGTCCTAATGTTTATTACCATCCTATTTTGTAGTTACAGTAAATAAGTTCAAAAATCAAAAATGTACTGCAGAAGAAGTGTCCCAGTCATCATGAACATTACATCTAAACAACTCACCTCACTATTTTTATTACTGTTTAATTAATAATTCTTTTGTAAAGAAGTAAATAGTGTTATATCTAGACAACTAAAATCAACTTTGTTTCTTTCAGATGATCCTTTTTGTATAATGAACTCTTGAAGAAAGCACAACATCAAGTACCTGAAGCCTACATAAGTGAGAAAAACAAGATAGAAAGTTACAGTCCTGAAGAAAAGCTATTAAGAAAGAAGGCAAAAGTAGAAACTCCCATCATCACATTTTGAGTAAACACCCAAAATAACACTGATTTGACTGCCTAAGCTGATCCACCTTAGGAAATACATGTACTCTAGGATATCCACATATTTTGACCTCAGACCACTGGTGGTAAAAAAAGAAAAGCCCATTTAACACATTTAGAATTCTACCCTCACCCTTGCACTAAAGTTAATGAAAAGGCTTGGGAAGGTTTGCAAACTTCTGCAAGGAAAAAAATAAATGAAGCTACGGAAAGCCATTGTAGCTCTTTACAAGATGGTTATTCTTATTCTCCTCAGCTACTGAAAGAGGATGAAAAACGCAGCAGCAGAGAAATGCTGACAAACAAATCCAGGAAAATCCTTTCATACATTTAAGATTACATCGTAATGCTATATATCCAAAACCCTGATAGCTGTACAATGTGGGCCAAGAAGTTAGTAGTCTGGAAGACCACAGTTCAAAAATCTGGCACCTCCCATGTTATCTAACATAATATACTCCCAAAAGCAGCACCATGTGGTCTCCATTACCTGTTCTCAATTAATGCTTAACGAGAAAATAAAAATCTACACCATAAGAAACTTGAATTTTGAAAAATCTGGTATCTGGACTTATGCACCTGTATTGAAATATTCAACACACCTAATGTTCTCTCCATACATGGTTATCATCTGGATTTTTGTACATGTAAAACTCTAGCTTTGAACTATGGATAAAAACTTATCGCAAACTGCAAATCTCCAGTTGGGTTTTCACTTGTGTTTCATCACATTCACTTAGAAATAAAGTGAGGCAGATAAAAATACTCAAGACTCAAACTGGAACAAACTCAAGTTTGTTCCAGTTGAAGGGAGTACTAGTCTGAATACAAAGAAGATCCTACCATTCTGTTGAATGCAAAAGGTGGACACACCTGAAACTATCTCTTACACAGCTGAGCTCTGTTAGCACCAAGTAAAAGGCACTAAACAGATTTCTTTACCTGTGAGCAAGTCTGTGTCTGAAAACAAGGCTTGGGCACCCGTTAAAAGCCTCTCTCAATGCAGGTCTCCATTTTAAGGAGAAATAATTCACAGAGGACCTGAAGTAACCGTTTTGACTAAACTTTCATCCACCACAAAGAAATGCGTAAGTTATTTGTACACAATGCACACCAAAATCAAGTGCTGTTATCTTAACATAGTGAGATATTGTTCTTTATCAGTCACCTGGATGCTTGAATTCAAAGTAAGGCCATACAAAGTAAATTTTACTATTACATGCAATTTTAGATACAGTTTTGATTCAAGACAGTGTCCTCTTGAGAACATGAGCCACTTCTTTTTTTTTCCTCCCCATTACATAAAAAAAAAAAGGATTCACCTCCACCAGCTCTCATCAATTGCTTAAGAGGTCAACATTGGGCAGTTATAGGACTGATCTTAAGAGTCATCTATGGCAATTAAGGTCATAACATACAAATCTATTCAGTGTTAAAAAACATATTTTTTTTCTTCTTGTGTCATCATCTTAATACTCTTCAAACAAAAGCCTGCAAGTAAGCTACAATGTCATCTTCTAGCCAATTCTTGAAGAATCCTGCAGTTCCTTTGAAGCACATTGTTACCAGCAACAATGGAAGTTGTTCCATAAAGTTGTAACCCAGCAGACAAGAGTCTTCCTAAGAGCCAAAGTTTAAAAGAGGAAATGGCTTTGGATTCAAAAAACAAGACACAATTTTTACGTAGTGAGCAAATTCACTACAGAGAACTTACGGTGCAGGATTTCCACCCTGCAAATCAACATCTTCATTTGCGCTACTGGGCGTTTGATGTGCACCACAGATACCACACAACTCTAACACACTAGCATACGCTGCAGCAGCTAAATACAAAGCAACACTAGGAACAGGACAAGGCAGATACTTTTGTTGAGACTGTCTTCTGAAATAATGTCCAATGCTGACTTTACTTTTGGGAGTGTAAATTATTTAGCCATATGCAAGGAGACTTAAAAACTTGAAAGTAGTTTCTCTTTCATAAAGAAACACAAAACAAAGAAGGTCTCCATAGCACGAAAAGTGGTTTGAGCAGAAAATAAATGATGGCTCTGTTGTCTACTGCAGTAAAACCACTGTTTCCTGAGGCAACTGAACAGACTGGGCCATTGCATCTGGAAATGCCAACTCAGTATGGCAAATAGCCAGCTACTGACTGCACACCCTCACTTTACAGTAGCCAGTTTCTTCAGTGGAAACTAAATCATAGCAGATCTGGGCTTACTGTCTGTGAAAGCAAACTTTTAACAAATTCATTCAATAAGACATCCCAAAGCCATCCACCAGAATGTGGATCAAACACTGCATCACCCAAAGTAGAAACGAATTCTAAACCTTGTGGCTAAGACTTTTCTGAAAGCTACAAAAACAATTCTCAGCCTAGAGCTACAACAAAATTTGACCTATTTCTGTTTTTAAAATGGCAAAACAAATCTATGTAACGTTACAAACTGATTTTCCAAAAGGATTTTGGAAACAAGGGAATCAATCCAATCAGATCACATACCTAGCACATAAAATTTGTTTCCATTGAAGTAATTCCAAATCCACACAACTGAAAGCATAATGCAGCTTTCACACAATGCTGGAGGAAACAGTGGTAGCAGAACAGGATGCGAACAAAAGTTAGCTGTCAAAGCCTGAAGCACAGTTCACCAGCACTTCAACCTACATCATTTTTACCCATAGCAAAGGCAAAAAAAATCCTATTCATCATAACTTTAAAAAAAAAAATCAAACCCAAACCACTGCCTCCAGAGTCTGTGATGTATTATTATGTTTTCTATAGAAATAAGAAAGAAAAAGACATTGCTCCTTGTCCCCCTGAATCACTCTCCATAGCACACAGTATATATAATATTTATCCCATCACATATATATCCACCCATCCATCACACCTTGATTCCCAGTTTAAAGGGCTGTCTGAACAGGAGAGGGTGAGGAACACTGGTATGCATTTACCTGTCACAACAAACTAGTGGACTGGATCCCCAAGCAATAAAAACAAGTAAGAGTCAGTTGGTGACTTTGATTCACCAATAAAGTCTTACCGAACAAAACATAGCAAAAGTTAGAGAAACACATAACCCTATGAGAAGAAAAATATAAAATATGGAGGAGTCCAAAACCACATTATTCTAGGAAAGAACAGTTAAAGTGGGAACATGACATAAATGGTAGAATGTTCCTACATGACTCAGTGAAAGCAGGTGTCCTGAGAACAAGAGAGGGACTGGACAGTGAGAAGAACATGAAAGGTTAGCAGAAGACAGGGAGACGGGTGTGACACACACACCATGCACGACTTTTGTGTGTTTCTGCAAGACCAGCAGAGACTTAAACAGAACAAAACAAAAGAACGCAAACAAAACCCCCACACCGGTACTGGCGTTGCTGGCAGTTGGACACACCTGGGAAACCGAAACAAACTGCTGGCACCGAGCAGGAGCGGGACGGCTGTGTGAGGCTGTCAGAAGCATGAGAACAGGGCTGCCCAGCGACGGGACAGCACCGCTAACAGGGACCCTCAGACCAGGAAGCGCAAGGGGAGAATGGAGACCATGAAGATGGGAGAATTGGAGGAGGATTCCAAGGAGACACGAGGGCTGTAAAGACCGAGTCTGTGCAGAGCCCCGACACATGGAGGTTCCTCAGAGCCGCAGCGATGCTCCCGGGCGCGGGTCGCCGCGGGAGGGCCCTACCCGAAGGAAGCTGACCCAGGGTTCAGGGCTGCGGACGGTGCTCGGGGGGCGTGGGGGTGTGCAGCAGGGGTACTGCCCTCACAGACGCTGCGGGGCGCCGGGGGGAAGCCGTGAGCAACGGCCAGACAGCGAAGCCGAGCCAGGGGCAGAGGCTTCCTCCCGGCGGGTCGGGGCTCCTCGTACTCACTTTTTGTGGGTGGGCGGGTGCTTGTCCCTCCTGCCGGCCGCCGCGCACTGCTTGGGCCGCCGCCTGCGCGCCTGCAGGGCCAGCACTACCGGGAGAACAGAAAAGCCGACACCGGCGTGAGTGAGCGACGGACGAGCAGAGCCCACCCCGTACAGCCCAGTACGGTACCTTTACGAGAGTTCATCGCCGCACGCCGCTCCCCGCCAAGCCTGGCCTCGCCGCCAGTCGCGACCGCACGCCGGGCACTGGCCGACAGCGGCAGCAGCACCCCACCAACACCCGCACACTACCACCCCCCCCACCCCACGCCGCCACCGCCAACTGCGCAGGCGCGGCTCTGGCGGCGGGTCCGCGGCCGGAAAGGCGGGGGTGGGGCGGGGCGCGGCAGGTGGCTGCGCTGGGTCGGCGCTGGAGCGTACCTGGGACGCGGAGTGATCCCGCAGACCCTGGAGCAGCGCCGCGCAGCAGCTGTCGCGGCTTATCCCGCTGGGCACCGAGTCCGCATCGGTCACGGCGCTGCCGCTGTGGCAGGCTTCGACGGGTCCTTGAGAAACTGGGAATCGATGTCGGTAACACCGCCCGCTTCCCGCCCGCTGAGGCGCGTTGTTTTGCGGTCAGATCAGCGAGGGATCCACCCCGAAGAGCTGTGAGAAGTGAGAGAGCGTGGAGGTGACCATGTACCTCCCTGCAGCAGCTCGTGCGAGATCAGCTTTAGCTTGTCCCAAGAATTAGATGCCAGAACCAATTAACCTCATAACACAAATCCAAGGATATTGGATTTCCTTACATCTGATTATCACTAAGTTATTTGATTTTCACGATGAACAGGTCTTGCCAATCGAGCTTTCCCTGCCAGCAGTGTCTCATGGCCCGTGACTCCAGGTGCTCTTCAGATCTGGCCAAGTAATGGCCTATAGAAAACTGTCGCTTGCTACTGGTGCTGTGCAGAGCTCAGCTCAATTTCTGACAGCATTAGGACTAAGTTTGCTGTCATCTATAAAATATGCCTGCTGCAGAAGGTGATCTGGATAATACCAGGAAGTCTGGGTATGAGCATGAGCCCTGTCTGATGAATCTTCACATGGGATGGCAGTTGGGAGGAACAGTAACCGAAACATAACGGGACAGCCATTCCGTTTTGAAGCAGAATTGCCTCAGTGAATGGCAAGGCAAAGAATCCATAAGAATGAAGATCCAAAAGCAGTTGTAGTCACAGTATTACAAGAGTGAAGGGAAGTTATTACAAGAGTGAAGGGAAGTAGCAGTAATCACTAGTCTTAAGTAATTGGATCACTGAGATTTCAACTAGATAGAAAATTGAATCCTTAGTTATGGTGAGTTAGGCTTAGGAGTTGGACAGGAACGCAAAGATAAAACTAGACAACTCAAAGAGGAAATACCACGATGTATAATGCTGTTCTGTCTGACTAGAGAGACTGGTGAACAGAAAACAATAGGACCTATGAAGTTCCTGCTTTCATGAGGCAGCTGCGTTTCTAAATCAAAACATTTTCTGTGTCCCATCCTCCACCATAAAAGAACACACGACAAAAAGAAAACCTAAACCAACTCTAGTGCAAACTACTGTTGGGTAACACGCAATGGTATGGTCAGTCTTCTAAATGACAGTCCAGTGTGATAGGTCAGGCAACAGAATGAAATTTTGAAGGCTCTCTGCTGAGAAAGTTTTGATAAATGAAAAATAATAGTTGAATGTTAATTTACAGACTACATATTTATCCTTTGTTTCCAGGCTAATTTTAACTTAATTGTTTTAACTGTGTTTCTGCATGAATACTTGTGCCTGTACAGACAATAGTAGAAACAAGCAGCTGACAATGGAGAAAACAGTGAGACTGGTGTTGTTTTCCTTTCTCAGGGGTGCTCCTGGCTTAAAATTAACCTTATAGCTGTGGCTATAGAGCAGAAACCTTATAAGGGACCAAATCAACTTTTCACTACTTGTGTGCTATTCTGTCTACTCCAGTAGGAGATGTATATGAAAATCTGATTGGACAGCTGAGTCTTGGATAAGTAAATAAAGAGAATAAATTGGATAAGTAGCTTTGCTACATCAACAGGATTATAGATTGGTCAAATCTGGAGTCAGAACGGCATCTTCCTCAAGAACATGCCAGCAACATAATCGGGAAAAAAAACAGTCTGCAAGTGCACAGAGGAGGAATTGTGTTTGAACTGGGTGGGTGTGCACCGCACACTCAATTTCTTTCCATTCTAATGGGCACATATTTGGGGACTGAATTCTTTCCAGTTTTTGCTGTTTCCTTCCCACTGCAGAGACACTCACACTATGCTCATGCAAAAGTGCAAGAAAATTACTCAGACTCTGTATGTATACAGAGAGGATTACCACATGCAAGTACAGGGTAAATTAAGGTCAGTAAGAGTGAGAAAAAAAGAAAACATACCGCCACCTTATTTCTCAGACTCCTGAGAGTTTAATTCCCTTCCTAAGAACACAAGGAGTGGGTGAAAATTCAAAGAATTACAGAAATAATTCAAGGTATGTGGTTATTAAGAATGGATCTACACTGGATTATATTTGATTGAATCCATCCATGTCAGCAAAATTCTCTTTTTTTCAATTGTCTTGGGTGTAATGGCTTTTTCAAAAAGAAATTATAAGGCAAGAGACAGCAGACTAAAGAGCAAAGGAAGGTATTTGTTAATTCAGTACACAAACAATAAAATACACAAATAAAGGATGGTGGGCTGGGCCAGAAAGGATGTTTCTGGCAAATCCCTTTAAGTGTAATAGGGGAACACATGTCTGTATTATTACAGGGATTACCACAGGGCTCATTGTCTCTGGGGAAGGGTGCTATGAGTTTGAGATAATAGGACCTACACAGAAAGGAGAGATAACAGCAGATTTAGGTGACCTTATGTGTAAACATCAGGGGAAAAAAAAGAGAAAAAAGCAAATTACAGAAATGTATTTTCCCTATTTATAATGTGGTTTGTTCCAGTCACCTGACACCCCACCTGTTTCCCTTTCTCCTATGTACACAAGAAGATATTAACTTTTCTGATGTGGTTTGACTACATTTGTACAGAATGAATAGTCGTCTAGCATCAACCCTATAAATATGATCTTGTCACCTTTTTGAGAATATTTAAAGCTTCTTCCTTCAGCAGAGGGATTTTAGAAGCTTTTGCCCTGATTTCTATACCAATTCCTTTCAGCACTGCTTTACCCACTGTGGTGGCATGCTCTCTGAACTGCACTTTCCCAGAGCTCAGGATATGAGGCAACTTCATGCTGCTCTTGCACAGAATGGAACAAATGAGAAAAAACACATAAGGCAGAGGAAGAAAAATTTTAAAAGATGGGTGTGGAAAAAGAAACAAGAATAATGTAGTGAAAGGAAATTCTCATTAATATGCAAGTCCAGCCTTCTCATCCTCTCCCCTTTCATGGTTGTCTCTTGTTCCTTCAGTTTCCACCCCCATTTTGCATTTCTTTAAGTATGATACACTTGTGTAGGCACACAAACAGTATGTCTGTCCTCTCAGAATTTTTTGGCTACCAATGAACTTTTTTTCCCACATTCTAGTATGTAAACAAAGCAAAGAGGGCGATTCTCAGCTTGGTTTTGAGCAACAAATACACAGATAGGAAGTATTAAGCAACAGTAACTAATAAGCCAGGTTTGCTCTTAAAGTCAGGAGGACTGTTGGCCTCATCATTGCGTGAGTATAACCACTTAACATTGTAAGAGCAATGCACATGTTAAACAATGGAAGTAGGCTCATTATCTCAGTAGTGTTGTGAGATGAAATAGCAGGAAGCATCAGCCGAGCATTTCCAGAAGAAAGAGTTAACATTGGTAAAGAATTCTTGTTTATCAAGTTAATTTGGATTACTAGTGCAAGTAAAAGACACAAAGGACAAAGCAGACTAGTTTAACACCAATTCAGCATGAAATTAAAGACTTACCTGTGCCCAGAAATAGCTGCATCAACCCAGATACGTATTGTATGTAGTCTAAAATAGGGCATGAACTGGCATGACTTAAGTCAGATCTGCAATAGGATTAAAACAGGCTGTGGCAGTATTTTTACAATAATATTTCTTATAGTGTTGAAGTATCTAGATTTCCAGAATGACTCATTCTAACTTTCCCCATTAATTCCAGCAGATTCCCAAACAACTTTCAATTAAACTTCCTCCAGTTTCCTTGGTTCCTTGTCTCAAATTTCTACATTAGCCTTCTTTTCCCCTGGTTCCCAGGTCTCACCCTTCCCATCTTAACCCCTCTCATCATCTTGTTCCAATCTATAGGGGTCTTTTTTCCTGTTTAAATTGAATGGTTTCTTCCTTCATGCTGATTAAAAGTTAGCAAGGGAAGAGAGGATCACTGAAAGATTAGTGACTGCTCTGTTTCCTCATCAAATACAACACAAGCAATTATGGGGTAAGTTCTTCAGCAGTGATAATATTTAAGCAATTACAGGGAGTGGTTTTTAGCAGTGAAGTGGCAGTGGTTTGGCCTCCTGTTTCTCTCTGAATGGCAGGTATGCAGTCTGGTCATGCATGTGAGAGACTGATCTGCTAAGTAAGCATGCAAAATGCTGTTTTACAAAGTCTCCAAGTTTGGTCAAATCTGCTATCTTTGATCTTTAGGCCTCGTTCTGTGAAGACTCAGCTTTCTACTCAAAGATAGAGATTGCCAACCAGTGAGCTGAGAATCCACGAGAAATCAGATGCAGGCCTTACCCCATTTCCTTTTCACTTGGGCTGCTCAAACAATAGTCACAATGAAAACACGGAACAAACTGTAAGCCCAAGCTTCATGTAAGAGGAAGCAATTGACTCATTTTCTTTTCGAAAAATAAAGCCTTTCTTCTCCACAACCTCCCCTGTACTTTTCCTTGATACAAGACAATTTCACAGCCTTCAGAAAAATCAGACACCAGATGACTAGTAGGATGATGCCATGTTATGTCAGTAGTGCCCCAGATGTCCTTTTTTCACACATCCTTCAGTGTGACACTGCTACAACGCCCTCGCCAACACCTTCCTGGAAGATTATCAGCCCTACTGCATCTCAGCAAGGACCAGTGTTCATTTACAAACTTTCTGGTTACAATGCCTTCTGAAATAAACTTGTGTTAGTGGAGTGGCCACTAAGGAAGCACTGGCTACATTGGTTTTTCTGGGTACAGTTCAAGAACTTCATCGCTACAGCAGAGTAAGCCTGTCCTGTTTGGTAGGAAGTAACTTTGGTAAAGAGTGGCTCCGTTACACAGGCAACACCAGCGTTAGCGACTGCAGTTATTGGTATGCTACTGTCTACCGGAACAGTGTCACTTTTGCTCAATTCATATCGGCTCCATGATGGGTACAAGGGCCTACTGTGCTAGAGGGCCATTTCCATTAAGTATCTCAGGATAGGATTCTTTTGATATGATCCACATTCTTTACAAAATATTAATTATTGCATTATTCAGCATGGGATATTTCATCCCATATGATTAAAATTTTACAAAGTTCACAGTAACTGGGTCTTACAAACTATCAGCTAGCTTTAATGGTTATAGGCATTTCCACCTTGTTTCCTAACGTGTGCGATCCAGACATTCAGTTTAATTCTGTCTGGGTATGTCTATGCTCAGTATGTCTATACTGGGTACATCCTCCCAAGTCACTAGCAACAGAACAGGAAACAGCCTGAAGTTGTGCCAGGAGAGGTTCAGATTAGACATTAGGAAAAAACTTATTCACTGAAAGAGTGGTGAAGTATTGGAAGAGGCTGCCCACGGAGGTGGTGGATACACCGTCCCTGGAAATGTTAAAAAGAGAGTAAATGCGGTCCTGGAGAACATGATTTAGTGGGCATGGTCGGGTTGGGTTGATGGTAGGACTGGATGATCCTGTAAGTCTCTTCCAACCTTAATAATTCTATGATTCTGTATCTACACCATGTAAAACAGCTAAATTTGGGTTTTAAAAGTGTAAAATGTTACAGCTAATTGCTAAAACAAAAGTATAACAGTCTTGGCTTTGTAGCCAATCACTATTTCTTTATAGCTTTCACAAAAAACCACTCATAAATGAACTCTTTCTGTCAAAGAAGCAAATAAAGACTGATTATCTTCCACTGTAAGATGCGTAACATCAAGAAACAACAAAAGTACTGTAAGTCAGCTATGTCCATTCAAAGCACAGAGAACTAATCCATTGCAATTTAATCTTGTACGTTGCTTCTTAGTAGTCTTGATTTTTTTGGGCTTGATTTAATCATGCTTTACACCCACTATGCCATACAACCTCGTATCACAAATGACTGTGGTAGGAAATATAAACACACACTTTTGACTTCAGAGCTGCAAAATATTATCACAAAGAATTTAAATACTGCCACCAAAGGGTATGTCTTCATTGCAGTACTTTCTCAATCCAGGCCCTTTTAAAGTCATTACACTTTGTAAAATTGCATTCACTCAATATGCAGTAAATTCTAAGTATCAGGATTTTAATTCACCTTCCAGAGCACTCAGTCTTTTACTAGCTGGGCTGCCCTCATACAGAGAAGGATTAAGCACAAAACTAAAGGATTATGGCTATTTCAATGCCTTGGTGAGGAAGAAATATAGTTTAGGATAATGAGTTTTTCTTTGCCCAGATACCTGACTTGAACCTGTTTTGAAAATAAGGGCTGTTACTCCCTTTGAACGCGAATTACAATAGGAATATCTGTCCATTTTATGAAATCTCCTCCACTGTCCTAACTTTCACATTCAAGTGAGAACACAGTTGCAAGAAAGAGCAGAAAAAACAGAATGGCACAGCAAGAAATGACTGCAAAAGGGTAGTAGAATGTACATCTGATTAGCTGCTCTTAGGATGCATCCGAATCCATTTACTGATATGCTCAGTGCTACTTCTAATCAAAAGAACAATGCTCTGTGGCATTTCTGTATGCACTGCACCATTTCTGTGGGGACAGAAGCAAGAAATGGTCCTGTGAACTGACGTGCATGCTAAATGAGCACATACACTCTTATCACTGAAAATCCAGGAAAACAGTGCGCCTTTTCTGTCTCTTCCTTTGAATTGTGGTTGAAATCCATGTTGAAATGTGAAGTTGTTGATGGTTTTGTCCACCTTGGTCCATCCTGATCAAGCTTTCAAGTGATGGTCCTTGTCTCTTCTTTCTTTCCCCAAAATAATTAATAATTTCAGGTGAAGAATTCAGTTACAAAATTATGCCAGGCATTTGACACTGTCCCACATGATAGCCTTCTCTCTAAAGTAGACAGACATGGGTTTGATAGATGGACTACTCGGTGGATAAGAAATTGGCTGGATGGTTGAACTCAAGGAGTTGTGATCAATGGCTCAACATCCAAGTGGAGATCAGTTACACATGGTGTTGCTCATGGGTCTGTTTTGAGTCTAGTGTTGTTTAACATCTTTGTTGGTGACATGGACAGTGGCAATGAGTGCACCATCAGCAAGTTTGCTGACAACACCAAGCTGTGTGGTGTGGCTGACAAGCTGGACACAAGAGAGGCCACCCAGAGGGACTTTGACAGGCTTGAGAACTGGGCCCATGTGGAAACTGTATGAGGTTCAACAAGTCCAAGTGCAAGGCGCTACATCCAGGTTGAGGTAATCCCAAGCACAAACACTTGCTAGGAGGTAAATGAGTTGAGAGCAGTCCTGAGAAGAAGGACTTAGGGGTATTTGTAGACAAGAAACTCAACAAGAGCCAACAACATGCAAGAGCATCTCAGAAGGCCAACAATATCCTGGGCTATATCAAAAGAAGTGTCAGGTCAAAGCAGGTGATTCTACCCCTCTACTCTGGTCTTGTGAGACCTCATCTGGAGTACTGCATTCAGTTCAGGAGTTCCCCAATACAAGAACATTTGGAGTTAGTCCAAGGGTCTGGAGCACCAATCCTATGAAGGAATTCCCTATGAGGGAATTGGGGCTGTTCAGCCTGGAGAAGACAAGGTTTTCTTACAGAAGCCTTTTAGTGCCCAAAGTGGGTTACAGGTAAGCTGGAGAAGGACTTTTTGCAAGGGACTCTAGTGATAGGAATTGTTTCAAGCTGAAAGAGAGTAGATTTAGATTTTCGATTAAATTCCTCACTATGAAGGGGCTGAGGCACTGAAACGTGTTGCCCAGTAAGGCTGCACATGGCCCATCCTTGAGCAACCTGGTCTAGTGAGAGATGTTCCTGCCCATGGCAGGGTGGTTGGAACTAGATGATCTCTGAGGTTCCTTCCAGCCTAAGCCATTCTATGAAATAGCACTGTAAGTCTACCTGCAAATAAGAAAAATATGCAAAAACCTTGTTTGCAGTGAAATGAACAATAATCTAAACTGCAATGGAAACCTGCATTGCTAGCATAGTATTCTCCTTTTCTCCTTTTCTCGAGTGTCAGCCTGGTCCTCATGTAGAAGAATTACATCTGTCCAGGAGGCTTTCATTTCAGGGGTTTATGGTTTTCTATTACACTTCAAAATCTGCAATTGCTTACACAGCTGAAGAACCTGATGACATGAAATACTATACATTGCAGACAGGCTGCTAAAGATGTGCAGCTTAAGGGTCATGAGGGTAAGGAGCAACTCAAAAAACTATGCTTGATTTTCTAACTCATGTATTCTGACTTTCCAGTTGTTAGCCACATTATTGGAAACCACTTCTCCCTTCTTCCCAGCTAATTTTTCCATAGAACACAAAATGCACATCACCCCTGGATCCAAGGCTTCTTTGCAGCTTGTTTTCCTTAAAACTTTGTTGGTTTGGTTTTATTGTAATATTTGCTGGATCAGGGTCCCTTTCACCGAATAAGCATCTGAGAGTAAGACACCCCTGTAACACTTTGTACCATGCTAAGCCTTGAATATATTAATATTTTACATGTTTACTGTGCTTTAATTTCATTTCTCCTTTCTGTTTAAAAACCATCTATATCCTATACTGCCAGTCTGCCAAGGCTATAGTATTTCATATTAATGCATTCTTAAACAGAAATTGTGATGGTTAGGAGGCCCTTGCTGAGGGACTGGGACTGTCAGATTAAAGGGATGTTTACCAGTTATGGTTTCAAACAGCAGAGCCATGAGAATACATTAATCAGTTGGAGGTCCCAGACTGGAAGAAGAAACAGTTTTTCCCAGTATCTGTTGGAAGACTATTAGGATCTGGTGACCGATTAGCAAACCACTGAACAAAAAGAGCCAATAAGCTGTAAAGCACATAGAAGGAGGAGGCTTTCACTAGCAATTTCACTGACCACTGTGATTTTGTTGTATTTCAATCATTTGTAAGACTCATCAAGCAATAACAGGGAAAATCTACAGTTGAGCATCAAAAGGATATTGAATTATGATGCCAAGGCTAGTTAAAAATAAATTTGATTCTTACCTTTTTGACTGGAAAGCACACTGTGAACTACAAGTGACAAGAGACCAAGAACACCAAGCACGAAGTTATTACTTCACCTAATACAGGTCAGACTTACTATGTTGCACTCCCTGGAACAGTGCTTCAATGCTAATGCCTGTTTAACATTTACAGAATGGAATACCTATAGCTAAAAGGGTGGGCACTTTGCTCTCACTAAGCATCTAATCCCAGCTTTGAGTAAGTTTAATAGTTACCAGTTAGACTATGACTAGAATTGTTAATTGCATAGATAAATTTTCCCAAGTAGAAATTTATATGGGAACATGGGTGCACATACACACTAGAGTAAAGGCCCAAGGGTCTAAAGAAGACAGGCAAGTGATATACAACTCCTGTCCTTGACCAAAGGAAGTGTCACACTATGCTCTCTGCTGTCCCCACACTAATACCTGCATAGCTTATGCTGTGGCAATGCTGTAATTCTACCCATAACAAAGAATAGACATTTTAGCTGGTGGCTCTGTCATCAGTTCTATTTCTATGTGAGTTCGTCCTTTGATAAATCCATGGTCTGTGTCCATTTAGTTGTTTTTGAGGTCTGCTGCATATCTGGGTTACCTCTTAAAGGAATTCCCAGTAGTACAATCCTTTTTGCCCCAATCTGAAATCTGAGACAAACTGTTCTGCATCAGAAGCTGTCTGGTATGATGCACAAGTAGATGCATTTTGTTTTCTTCTTCTGCCATTGAATTACTCCCTGTTTGGTCCTTTCTTTCTCAAACTTACATAAGATAATAGTCTCTAAGAGTGTACCATCCAGAACTACCTTTTTTGCTGTGCTCACTCCACAGGGCTACTAGAAGGTTATGCAAATGTCCAGCTAGCTAACAGCATGCTAGAACACGGATGTCCCAGAGGATCTCTTCCTTATGTCAAAAGGTTAGGGCTGGGCTGGCCACCAGATGAATGACATATTCTATCTATTTACCACTCTGCATTCCCAAAGGGGAAGAGAAGGGAATAAGGGGCAGAGATTAATGGACTGGAAAACTAAACCAGCTTTAATGGTTAATGAAATAATGGTTAATGAAATATTATACAAATACATACAAAATGAATACCAAATCCACCCACATCCCCATGGCAACCACCTCACCATCACCACTGATTCTGCGGAGCAGGCACTGGGGAAGTTCCACACTGGATTTGTCAGCAGAAAGAAATTGGATACAGGACCTGGATTCTGCAACTGGATTCAGGAATGCACAGACTGGACTAAACTCAGAGGACTTCAACAACTTTTCCTAGTATGACTTTTTCAGGAAAAGATCCCAAGCTACAAAAGCGTAAGCCGTGTTTCCTCTCTCATCCTATTTTTGGACATCAGTAGCCTTGTGTAACTCTTAACTTTTCCTCTCTCTGAGAAAAAATGGCTCAGCTTTTTATCATAGCCTAGTAATGTTACTTTTTTGTTGTCAAGATCAAACATGCCTTCCTGAAATTTTTTTGAACGCCCACTGCAGACAAAGATACCGGTGGAACTTGCATAAGCAGGTCCATGTTAGCTTTAAATGAGCTGGCTTGGGTACTGTAGCAGCAGCTCGCTACTGGTGACCCATGGTTACTCTGCAGTAAATTACTGAATTAATGAATTTGTAACCTAGAAAATTAGCAGGCTATGCTACTGGATAAGCACAAGATAACTAGTTAAAGACAGTTTAATTTTATTAGTACCAGCTGTAGTTACATAGAATCTGCACAGCTTAGAACTGGTTCTGTGATCTTACAACCTAAATTACAGTCTGTACTTTGCAGTCTCATGGGCTGGTAGATCACAGAGTCAATCTGTAATTCAGGACCAAGGATCACCAGCTATTCCTCAGCCTTATATTGAAACAAAATCCATTCATGTTCGACCTTCTCTGTGACCTGGTTTTGATGGGTGGAATGATAGGGCATGGGGCCTGAAAGCAGCTGTACCATGCTCTGGTCTGGTTTCCAATCTGGAGGAACTAAGTGACAAGGGTTAAGGTATATTGTGCAGCACAACGATTCTGTAGTTTAGACAGTTGAGAAAGTTTAGACGGTTAAGTGAATAATGAGTTTGTTGAATACTGTGTGTAAATACTCTTTTTGTTTCTGAATTTAATCACTGCTTAGTTGTATCTCACCAGCAGACAGTAAAAGAGCATAGATAATTCACATTCTTCCCATTTTTCTTAAAGCAGTTTATAATTCATTTCCTGCTTCTGAAGAGCTACTTTTGTGGGGTATTTCTGGGCTTGACCACTGCCTAAAGGAATAATCCCTGCTTGTATATAGTAATAATTCCACCTCATATATTTAAACATTTTAATTTAAAAACATCCCTATTGTTACTTACATTCATCCTTTAGAGAAGATTTAATTTAATTAATGAGATCATGGTAACCTAACTCTAAACTCCTGTTTGCAATATCTGAAAACTCTGCAAAACAGCTACATCAAAGTGGTTGTTGCCATACTGCACTTCTGTTTGTTTTCTAAGCAATAAAACAAAAACATCTATTAATGAAGACCAGACACTGTTAACCACAGACACAGATTTTTATTCAAGCAATATTACAAAAGGAAACTCATCCTTTTGTAGGGCCAAAAATATTGACTCTGAACATGAATAAGTCAAATTGCTTTCCTCTGCCTCGATACTACAGCTTGCACCACTGTATTTTTAAAAATGCTATGTTCATGTAATGCTAGTACATGAACCATTCCAAGTATCAGAAATTCTTTGTCTGGTTCTTCAAGTTTTATCTCTAAATAACTTAATCTTACAACCCATTTAATCTCTTTCTAAATTATAATTTGATCTTTTTTTTTTCTGAAGATGAAAATTATTCATTTGTACTTGAGTGCAAGCCATCTAATATTCTAATTAAAATATCTAAGTGAATCATTCCTAAAGCTACTTCAGTTGCTGTTTTACTTCTGTTTTAATTTTAAAGGATTCTCATTAGTATTTTCTTAGCTTGTTTTGTGAAAAAAATGTCAAGGTTTGTATGAAACATTCATCCTCATCTGATATTTTTTAATGCATGGCCCAGCTTCAAACAAAGATGGCAGAGCATTAGAAGCCTCAAAGTTACTATGAGGGTGTTAAGGATAGACACTATTAATGTCTCAGTTGACAGCAAGGGAATGAGAACTCAGGAGAATTCTACTCTATTTGGAAGGAGTTTCTGCATCATCACCAGTAAGTTAAGCAATTCTTCTACTGAAGTCCAGACAACAAACTGGAAAAGGTCAAGGTGAGGACTAAGGCATCATCTAGAACAATGTACAGATAAACTAGAAATATTACAAGGTTATTACAAGCATTTGAGATGTAGAAGGGAGCTGAAGATACTGGAAGGAAGTGCAGGAGTCAAAGAGAAAGACTGAGAATATTTTGATGGCATCAGAGTGGAAAGATAAAGAGAATACAGGATGCAAACTTCAGCGCTTTTATTACTCATGAAACAAAGTAGTGGTTTAATAGGTCAGTATCTTCTTAGTGCTTTTTAATAGAGCTATCTGCATCTTAATTGCCAAATTGTTTGAAAACAGGACTTCTGGTTAGAGTTTCTACATCTCTTCTTCTGTTGAACTTAGAATCAAAAAATATTTCAGGTTGGAAGGGACCCATAAGGATCAGTAAGTCCATCTCCCTGCTCCTTACAGGACTGCCTAAAACTGAACTGTATGACTAAGAGCATCATAAAGACACACTCTGAACTCTAGTAGGGTTGGTGTCCTGACCACTGCCCTGGACAGCTGTTCAGGGAAGAATATTTTCCAGTCTGACCACTATTTAAAATTAGAAGAGATTGATATAAATGACTCTGTAATTTTAATACTATTTTTGGAGTTTTGCATATCTTCCAAACTTTAGAAAATATATTTTGCAAATCAGAGCTCTGGCTTTATGAATTTGATTAGCTAAGCGATCACAAATCAGTTCATAGTATTACCAGGGTTGGAAGGGACCTAATTCAAGTTCAATTGTCATCACATTTACATTCAGCCAATGAACATGTTGAGATTTATTAGAGAGATTTTAAAATTAATGTTGAACCTTACACCTCAATCCTGATTAAGGGATGCAAGAGCAATTGCAGAGTTATGACTCTAAGATAATATTTTGTTGTTTGCACTGAGTTCAGATCTCATTTATTCTTTCAGGGATTAGTTGAACTTCACTCTTCCCAATTCTAAATTCTGTTCCCATTCTTACCAGTGTGTCTCAATTTATTTGAAGTCAAATAAATACACATCTTTTGTAGGTATTCTTAACTCAGAAAGCACAACTCTCTCAGTTATGTGAATGGTCTGGTCATACAATAGAAAATCAGAATTTGGCATCTTGTTCTTCAAAATAAACCATGTGTTTGTTAGTACGAGCTGCAACTCTGCTTAAGGCATGTTGTTTCAGTTGCAGCCATGCAGTCAGTCAAGCTGCCTGCTTGTAGAGTGTATATTTATATTGCAGGTCTTACTGAGAAGAAAGCAGTTATTGAGCGGGATGATGTCTGTGCTACTTCCTATTGTCATGTCTGCAGTTGTAGAAGTTAATAGGGGTTGGGTTATTTTAACAGATCTCTTCTGATTTTATCCAAAGTGAGTATGTGATTGAACAGCTCTGCAGAGGCACACTTCAAGATGTGGAAAGAAGCTTTTGCAATTTATTAGACTATTTGTCTCACAAAGACGAGCAATACCATTGGCAATACAATGCTTTTGTACAAGAAAATCCATGTTGTAATTGCCACTCTATCCTCAACTGTTATTTCTGTAGCAGGGTAACTAACACCACAAAGATAAGTGGAACGTAGACCAATGACTACCATTGTGGCAGGAAGACCTAATGAACCTATGCAAAGCACAGTCTATGCACAGAGGAGTGTGTTGTGCATGGGAAAGCCACTGTGTGGCAAGTGGCCACCTCTGGCTGCTGCTTTTTGAGGTCTGCAGTGCAGCAGTGAGCTACTGTGTTGCTGTGAAGGTTGGTTTTTCAGCATGACTATCACAGTTTTCAAATGGGACTTTCATACTGCACTGGAAAGGACTTTTCACACTTTCTTAGTTTGTAAAGGGCAGCTCCAGATCCTATTGTAGGGAGGAGCATAGAGCCAAATAGCTGATAAATAATGTCTTCTGTTTTGTGCCTGATAAATTTTATGGATTGCAGTGAATAAAAGGCTAATATATCTCCTAAAGCATATATTGATATAAATATGCGCACTTTTCTGCACTACCTACCTGTGGTTAATGGAGTGTTGTTTCAATGTATTGCGTATCTGGCATGTTCTAACTATCAATAATGTCTCTGTGTGGCCTGAACTTCCTATTCATTACAAATGGGTGAACAGCAATAAGTACTTGCACAAACAGATATTTCTTAGGCAGTCAAACGCAAAGCCTGAATAACCTGAAGTTATTCTAACCTGCCAGTTGTAAACAACAAACACTGTTCTATATCGTAGAACAGTTTACAAATCAAAGAAAATGGAAAAGTTAGGTCGAATTGTAACTTCTTTGTAGATTATGAAAACATTAATACACAAAAGAATGAAGGCAGCTCCAGTGCCTGAACCAACCTGCCTGCATTTCTGGTTTTTTTTTCTTTTTTTCCTTCCTGCTTCTTTCATGCACACCACAACACACTACAGGCATACAAAGGGAAAGAGCTGCAGGGCTCCCTGAATTGTTCCAGCTAACTCTCTTCATGTTTGATTGCTAACTCCCATGCATAGAGATTAGAGAGAGACCTGAAGAGATTTTAATGTTTCACTAAGAAGCAGCAGAGCAAGAAGTAGGCATTCATTGCTCCATGCAGAGGCATGAAATGCAAAGCTACTGTCCCTGTGAATACGACCCTTCCATTTAGGCTTCTATCTGTAAGAAATTATTCTGGAATTCTTGGGTCTGTGCACACTTATACGTGATTTTGAAAAGATAACAGTCCAGTCATTTTTGTGCCTACGTTTTAGAAACACACCGCACCCCCTTCTACTTCTGCAGAGTAAAGCCATCAATCACAATTGCATCACATTGGAATTTATGCCCTGACACCCACAGGTAGCAGGCAAATATTGATTATCAGTAGAAAAAACTCATAACATATTCTTCTGTTAATATAAATGTTATTTTTAAGTAAGGTGTTTTTCTCTAGGAGAAAGCAGTATGTCAGTGAAACAGAAAATAAAGAGTTGAGTTTGTTATTCAAGGCTGTCTGTCTTTCATAGCAGTTCATCCAAAACATGCATATTTTTGAAGCCCCAGAATGATAAAGAGATGCCTTTTCAGTCTTGGAAGAGGAGAGTGTCCTTTCAAGGATACAATGGAGCTTTTCAGAAGACCACTGACTGTGTAGCATTTCAGGGACATTTCAGAGTAAACCTTGCTCTACCACTTCGGATAGTTATTGACTCACATTACTGATTGACTACAATTCTTGTTGCATAAAAATAAGGAATTATAGCCTTTTTATGAGTAAAAAATGTGGGGAAAGGGAGGAATGAAGATAAATTGTTTAAGCAATCACTTTTTGAATGCTGTTTGTTAAATCGGACTCCTTTCCTCACCACAAGCTAAGGGGAGGCAGTGGGGAAGCTGAACTTTAGCATTGAGAGTTTGCTTTTCTGAGTTACTCCAGCTGAAACTGTGACTGGCCAATGGGACTTCAGCCAGAACCACTTCACCTCTCCTTCTATCCCTGCTGTTGAGACAGCACACAGTTTCCACAGAAACAGAGTAGCATGAATAGTACAGGTTTTGGGAGCCTTTCTGTAGAAGCAAAATGCTTTTTAAACAAAAGAGTCTGCATATAGTTTTGACTAATTAACATCTCATTTGGAGGAAAAGCTTTATTAGAGTTTAGATTCAGAGGTTATCTGGACACAAAAAAATCATATTTTGAATTCCTCTCTCAACATCTTAAACCTCGTTTAGCACATCCATGAATCACACTACTATCTGGCAGCAAAAACATAAAACTACTATTCTATTTTATCACTTGTTTTAGGGCTTTTAATATTTCTTTTCCACCTGCTACTCATCAGCAGTACTGGCAAGTGTCTGACACAAGAAACACATCAAGCAAACCAATGTATCAGCCCACTATATGTTGTCCACCATGTTCCACAGCCAGGCTTAGACTCAAAGCAGAACCCTCCCTAACACTGCATTTATTTCATAATTAGAAGGTAATTTTGTACACTGGAAAATACAGTGCAGGTAGTTGCTCTTAGAACATACTACATGTTCCCAGCTGACTACCAAGCAAGTTAACTGAAAGGTGTACTCTGAGCTTGCCACTAAGCCAACCTCCTGACCTCCTTACAAACCTTTCAATTGCTGGTGAACAATTTCCCTGACAGAAAAAATGTTGTTATGCTAGTCACTAAGCTCAATGATTACAAATTGGCAAGTACTTCTTGCTCCATATAGCAGGCAAGTTTTGCTGGGATATTTTCAGGATTCTGGTCTTCCTCCTGAGCTGCAGAGCACAGCTTATTTATGCGCTCCCAGTAGCAATGCACTAGCCCAGTGAATGCCCAGCTAAACAATCTGCTGTGAAATGACGCTGTGCTAGAATATGTTCCTACTACCTATTTGAAATCGTGTTTACTGTACTCCATCTATACAGTAGCCTGAAGTCAATTTTGCTAATTTTGTCAAGTAGGCAGGAGAACCCAGGGATTACTTTTGCCAATGCTAATCTGCTTGGACAACCCTGTAAGTGAATGAGAGATCAATAGTATCTCCAGGCAGCAGGACAGAGAAGAATCATGGAATGATGGAAGATTGCCTGTACAGTGGATTTTATTGTCCCCAATATATGAAGAATTAGGCTTGTAAAGAGGGAATATTAAATTGCAACTACGTATGGATGACGTGAGTGAGATTTTAAAGTAATTCACAGCTTAGAGTATGAAAATAACAGTTATTTTCCCATTTTAATTTCATATCTGTCAGTCTTTGACATACGGTTTTAGTGATGAGATCCAGCCATAATGAGGACAACATGTGTTTTACCAGGAGCTTAATAGAGGACAACATTTCACACCAATAACAGTGATCAAAGGCAGCCAGAAAAAATCATGAAAAACACAGTGTGACAACAGGCACAGGGAAGACAGGCAGGCAGGCACATAAAGATCACACTCGCTACCCTGTAGGCAAGTGCCTGAGCAGCATGAGCTACTGGGATGGCTCATTTTCTCCCTCCACCTTTGAAGCCTCGCAGGTTTTCCTCCTGCATGTGAGGCAGCATCTTTGCTGCAGGAGAAGGTCCCACCCAGCACCACTCAGCATCATTGCTCTTCTGCCGCCATTGTGAAAGCAGTGAAGCAGCCGGCCCTGCCAGTCAGGCTCTGTGACCATCTCAGCTCTTTTCCTTCTGCCATGCACATGGCACTAGCCCAAATACACAGATCTTTCAGCCCTTGGAAGTGAAAGGCTTTCTGAGATAATTGTGAGTAGGAGCAGAAATATATCATTACCCAGCTCAGACTCCTGTTTCTTGTCACATTTGCTCTTACTGTTTTTGCAAAAATTGAACACTGCCACTCAAAGGTACTTGATCTGTGGGCGATAACATCCTGTTTTGTCTACATGGCTGCAAAGCTTTACAACGTCCCTGAATCAAACTTCCAACAGTGAGACAAAGGTACAGAAAGAAAATGTATTTCACAATCCTATGGTTAAGGTTTTACTTAATTTTCTACAGCCACATATATTTTTAATTTAAAATTACCCTCTATCACACAATACCTGATAATTTCCTTACAGCTACCTTTGTAGAATTAACTCTGTCAGAGAAGAACAAACTTGGTCAAAAAAAAACCCCAGGCCTTTTTGCCTAAAACTCCCACTGTCTGTCTAGATGAGTTGCTTTCCCACCTTTCTCCTATTGCAGACTAATTGACCAAGAGATTTGGAGAGATGAATTTGAGAAATACGAAGCTTTTAATTTTAAAAAAAGATGGGGAGAAGGGAAAAGAGGAAGAATAAAGTTGATGGCCTATTAAAGTGGTTAAACCTTGATAATTTGTGTTCTCTGCAAACCATTTTTGTCATTATTTTGGAAACCTACATGACTCCTTTTTGACTGTTTTCAGCATTCTTCAAAGAACCTCATCACTGAAATTACTTACCTTGGGCATTAAGTTATCAATCTCCAAAAAAACCCCAGGTTTTTTATAATACTGTACTTCTGGGTTTCACGAGGTAATGAGCTATCACCTCCACTTTTTGTTTCATGCAAGGACTCAAAACAAGCACTAGAAATGCAAACAACCTACTTATGAAAAATGCATTAGGCTTTTAACAGTTCTTTCATTTTAATTCTCTGCAGTGCTATTAGTGACAGGTAAAAATCAGACCAGTTAAGCGCAGCTGGTGCAAAGAGGTATAAGATTGTGACTTACCTGTCTGATTGTGTGTGCCCGTGGGAGGCATAAAACTGAAGAAGAGTGAGTGCAGATATTGCTGCTCTGTTTTATTAGCTTTTTCTACAGAGTGGGAACAACTCAACTTTGTACCTTTGAATTTTTGAGGAGCGTCTTTGGGGAAGACTGACACAACGTGCTTCTCACTTGTGTTCTCTTTCTAGCCAAATTTATGCTCCCATCTGTCAATATGTGCTATCCTGATTTTCCCTCCCAGGGAGCCTGAGAGTAGGAAGATATTATAAACTTATTACAGGCCATAATTATGGTTGCTTGAATGTTTTTCTACAAAACAATATTCCTATAGGTTGTATTAAAAGTTAACTTGGGAATGTACCAATACAATTTGATTGAGATTAAAAAAATAGTTTAATAATACCACTTGATGGGTATATTAGGCCATTTATAATAGCTTCAGTTCTTAAACCAGTTACAGTCAAAAATTAAGCTGAAGCTTCAGCCATATTGTAATTTTCTTATTATATTTGACACTGTATTTCTCTGTGTAGAAGGAGTACCTGACTCACTTAAGAGAAAGTGTTGATGACTGTGTGCCCTTTGCCAGCCTGCACCTGGAAACCATGTTTAGGGTAGACCATCACAGAAGGTGACTGAGTGTGCCATCTTTTAGGTACTGATGGTGTCTACTTGCCAGAATGGTTCAGTTTTATCTCAGAGGCAGAACGACAGATTCCCTCTTTCCAGCCCCTGAACCATAGGAACAATGGTCCTAAGGATTTTGTCTGTAGTTCTTTAATGTCAGAGATAGCTTACTGGTATTGAGAAAGGAGTCATAAACTTTACTGAATATATTAGAAGACTTGAGAAATGCATAGTAATGATATTAATAGCCACTTACGGTGGGGTAGCACTTGCAGGTCCGTCACTGTATGAGGCACTTCATATCACTCCAAATTCTATCCAACACAAGCTAGTGGCAATAGATAACAGAAGAATATAGTCAACAGGGAGAACTAACAGTAGGGTAATTATCATACCAAGCACAGGCTCTAACATACATGCTACTTAATTACTGACAAGCATTTCATAGACAGACAGGTACTTAATGTAGGAATTTGGAGGAGAAAAAGTAAGTATTTTGGGAACTTCTTCCACAGAGGACGAAAGAAGCAAAAAGTTACATGAGAAAAAAGTTGGGCCTATTTATGGTAAAAACGTTGTTGAAGGGTCTCCTGAAGCCAGATCTTTTCGGTCAGATATGTCTTTGCCTGGAAGAGGAGACTGAGGGGTGACCTCATTAATGTTTATAAATATGTTAAGGGTGGTTGTCTGGAAGATGGAGCCAGGTTCTTCTCTGTGTCATCTAGTGATAAGACAAGGGGCAATGGGTATAAGCTGGAACATAGGAGGTTCCATATGAATGTGAAAAGGAACTTCTTCACAGTGAGGGTGATGGAGCCCTGAAAGGGACTGCCCAGGGGTATTGTGGAGTCTCCTTCTCTGGAGACGTTTAAAACCTGCCTGGACATGTTCCTATGTGACTTGGTCTAGGTGATCTTGCTGTGTCGGGGGGGATTGGACTACATGATCTTTCGAGGTCCCTTCCAATCCTTGATGTTCTGTGATTCTGTGACTGCTAATGTCTGCTAATCTTTCCAGTCTACTGTTGACAGGAGCACATTAAGCCGATTTCTGATACCTGTGTTGGTTTCTACTTGATTTAAATACAGGTTACATTTCTGAGTTATTTAAATTCAAAGTATGAAAGGTGGACAGGGAGTAAACTACAGCTCTATGATAAAGATGAAGATTTCATCCCCTAATGCTTGATAAAATCAGACTCTGGATTCACCTCTACCCAGAATTAAGGTCAGCCATAGATCTTTGCTCCTTCCTTACTAACTGCAACATCGATTTCCTTGTATTCTTTTATAAACCAGCCATAGAGCAATGCATGTGTACATGAGATTTTAAAAATCCAAACCAAAGCATTCCACTGATTTACCTCTAAGTAAGGGATGAGAGAACAAGTGACTCATACACACAATCACATTAAAGTGTGATGAATATGATGCAACTTTTGAATGAGAAGAATGAGACACTGCAGATTGGTGTTAACAGTCTGGCAAAGAGGAGGCCTGAGGCTGGCCAGGATTAAGATATGACAAAGGTTTCTCTGGAAACATTCAAAACCTGCCTGGGCATGTTGATTTGTGCAACCTTCTCTAGCTGATCCTGCTCTAGCAGGGGAGTTGGACTAGAAGATCTTGAGAGGTCCCTTTCAACCCCCACCACTCTGTGATTCTGCAATACAAAGTGAAGTCAAAACACACATGTTGAAGTTAATTAAAAGATGTTCTTTGCACGCCCGTTGAAACGGAAAATATGAAGATAGAGGGCGACATTCTGACAACGTCAAACAAGACTCACAGTACAGGTCCAGCCTGGGTTATGTTTTTTTAGCGTGGTAGCACGACTGGCACAGGTGATGGTGTACGATTTGAAATGGCACCGAACACACCAGTGTCCTGGGAGGCTCGTTTCATCAGCGCAAACTGAAAAGTCAGGCTCAGGCCGGCCACTGCCTTCAGTACATGACCCCCTGCGTTGCCTATGGCTGCATTTTGGAAAATAAACTTTTTCTGGGGAGTTTCTGTTCTTTTCTAAGTTCCTGCCTGCTCTCTCTAGATACAGCTGAGCCCTGGACCGTAACGCGAAGGTTCTGGTGGAGTCGGCCACGGCGCGGACCCACTGCGGCCGGCAAATGGCTTCGGCACCAGCACAGCTCCCCTCCACAGCCGGGCCGTGCTGGGCCGGGCTCTGCGGCGGTGGGGCCGGCCGGGGGCGGGCGCAGGCAGGAGCCGCCTCCACACACGGGAAGCCGGGGCGGGCCCGTACCGATCGCTCTTACCGCTGCCGCCGCCTCTTTCCCCTCGGCGCTGGCGCCTGGCTCGGCCTCCCGTGCCGGCATGCGGGTAAGTGGCACCCCCTGCCTGGCTCTGTCCGGTGTCAGCGGGCCGCGTCCTACCCCGGCACCCGCCGCCTTCCAGAGATCCTCCGCGGGCGGGAGCCGCGGCCTCCGTGGCGGAGCCGGATCTGCCCGCTCCTCCGGCTCCCGGCCGAGGCGGGACGAAAGTGGGGCTCAGCCCCGGGACAACTTTTACCCCTCTCGCTCTGGGCTTCCCCCCCGACCGCTCTGGGGCTTCCCCAGCCAGCGGGAGGGTAGCAGCCGCGTGGTGTCGGGACTGCATCGGCAGCGCTTTTCTCCCGCCTCCTCTCCGTCCCTCTGCTGCCCCGATCCTCCGCCTGCTTTCGCCCTGCCCCGGCAGCCGTGGCGCTGGCACGGCCGGGCCCCGGGACCCGCCGGCGCTCTTCCGGCCCGACATGGCCGCGGCGGTACCGAGCCGGTGCCCAGCCGCCCCGCCCGCACGGCGGAGCCGCCGCTTTCTCCCGCCCCAGGCGGGTTCCCCAATGCCGCCTCTGGCCCATGAAGGGTTTTGCTCCGGGTGCTGCTGTATCATCGTGCGCGAAGGGAAACCAGCTTCGTAGTCTTGTATTTTCTCCCTTTAAGTGGGAAAAAGCCCCCCACGAGCCCATCTGTCCGCCTGACAGTGCTGCACCACAAGTAACAGCTCGGTGCTCCCTGCTGAGGAGAATCAAGCCCTGTAATTCGTAGTAGTAAATTCAGGGTCTACTAAAACGTGGTCTGGCAAAAGTGCTGCGGAGCTGCTGCCGTTTGTGCAGATTCTGGATTTTGTGGAAACACCTGTTTGCTAGGAAAAGGACCGAGGCGGTTGAGCAGCTGTGAGAAATTAATAGGTCGGTCTGTCAGTTTGCACAAGTGTCACTGTGTATGCCTAGCTTGCTCCTTCAATCCCACATAAATTTTCCCAGATGATGGCTGCTGTTTGGCACATGATTTTGCTTTGCTGTCTGTGAATTTTGACTCTGCTGTCAGAATAGGCTGTACCTGACAGCGGCAGAGTATTTGTGGCCAATGTTGAATCTTTCTAACAGTTTGCACAGCTCGATAACTAGATATTATAATTTTCTCTTATAAACACAAGGTTTGACTTATTAACTCCTTTGACAGGTGAGGATTTAACTGTGCCAAGAGGTGTTTTGCTCACCATGTGAAGATATTTACAAGCTGTGTAGAAACTTTTTCCCCATCAGTGCTTTATGAACTGGGCTCCCCAGGTTTGGGTATGTAGAAGAATCAAGAAGTGATAATGAACTGCTTATCTTGGATATGATTTTTTCTTTTTAAAGGATTTTATATAATTTTATTTTTATTTGAGGACAAACTGAAATTGGTGCTTTCTGCTTGAAGCTACATTGATTTGCTAATTCTTCTGATTGCTTCTATCCATATTTTGTCGCTCTTCAGGCAATACATACACTTTTCTAAGACTCTCCTTATTTCCCTTTTGTCAATTCTTTTTCCTTGTGTCAATTTCCAGTTCTTCATTTCAGCAAAACATTTCAGGTGTTTCTAAAATTGTTCCTGCCTCTTTACCCTAACTTTGTGACCTCTACAACAGAAAGTCCCAGCAATGAAACCACCAGTAGCTAACAGCTAATTGTTAACAGTTAGTTAAAAATATTGTATGTTGTTACTAGGGTGGTAATACTTTTACAATTATTAACTTGTCTGAGTAGTGTTTGTTCCCTTTTAACTACTGATACCTGGATTCAGAGGCAGCAGGTTTCTGTAATGAACACAATCATACTTGTTTTCATAGTTGGGTTCTTTTTGCCTGAAACTTTCTCAAAGAGTTTGTTTGCTTGTTTTTTAGACCTGAAAAGTAGTAACTAGTTCTGCTGTTGCAAAAGTAGCAGCTGAAGTTGGTCTTAGGGAGTGCAAATTTTAAAATGTTAGTTTGCACAATATAAAACCTGAGGGCAGGCTTCTTTAGCCCACAGGTACCCAGAAGGAACTTTTAAACATCTCCTGCCTGGGCAGCCTATTCCAAGGCCTGATGACCCTTTCAGTTAAGTCAGAGCTCTGCTCCCCCAGTGTGAGTAGTCATGTTCTTTTCAGAGATCTTTTCACATCCTGGTTTTGTTTGTCCCACTCATTCAGCAATTTTGTTATGCCTTTTATCTTTTGGTCTGAATTGCTGCCACCTTGACTTCTGTGTGGAATGATGTGTCTTTTGGGGGAACTGAGCCATCCTCTCTCAGTACTTGCAAGGTGGAGTCTTGGTAGAGCAAAGAATATTTGAGAATAGTCCCATTTAGCAGCAGGCTTGGGAACAATATGTTTCTTAAGCACTAAAGTGGTTTCAATGGCAAAGCCTTGTGCACAGGGCTGAGTGCAGCTGTGGCAAGAGTTGACAGGAGTTTCAGCATTGGTAAGTGGTCAGTGTAGTATTGAGTCCTGCCCTACTGTAGCTTTGGGTGGCTATTAGGTCTCCTTAACATGTCTCTTCTCTCTTCCTAAGTACATACTGTTTCTAGCTGGACAAAATCTTTATGTTTAACCTAAAAATGCAAAAATTCTGTGTTTTTCCTCAACTGTTGCAGGATGCAGGCTCCTTGAAGTGAAGAGACTATGTACTGATACTGCTTTTAAGCAGAAAGGAAATAAGCCATTCTTCTTGATCCTTGGTGCTTTCTCTTACGCTGTGCCTTAAACATGGAAACTGTAGAAATGAATAGTGTGTCGTTGAAACGTCCTCACTCTGAGGATGATGCAGCAAATGCAGATGAAATTAAAAGACAGAAGATCTCAGAGAAGTCTAAGACAGACAACAACTCTGGGCAGAGCATTAAGACTGTAACAGGACAACCTGACCAATCTCTGCTTGAGGACACAAAAAATGAAATAATCCCCAATGAGGAAAGTGAGGAACAGGAAGATGAGGAAGTAGAGGAGAGTGATGAAGATGGAGATCCAGAGAGCTTTGCAGACATGATGAAGCACGGACTGACAGAAAGTGATGTTGGCATAACAAAATTTGTTAGCTCTCATAAAGGGTTTTCTGGAATCTTAAAAGAGAGGTAAATCTTTGCCTTATGTTTGTTAATTCTTTGTGTTAAGCAGCTGCTGTTTTCCATTTTCCTTTCCTGACTTGCAGAATGCGACTGGATTATGAGCAGCGCTTGGGAGGTTCGTTACATGCTTTTCAGAGCGCTGGGGCTGAAAGGTTTAATTTGTGACTTTGCTGGGTTATTTTTTGTTGCCTTTTTCTTCTGTCAAATGGAGCTCTGAAGGAAGAAACTGTATGGATAGAAATGATACTGACTTTGGTCTTACACTTAGGTGCAAGCTTTACCACTTAAGCATTTGTCTTGCTCTCTAGCAGCAGCACAAGCAGTACACCCACCTTTTGTTACCACTTTTCAGCACTGGAGAGCAGTATTGGAATAATCCTTCTTTGATTGTTCCTTGCTTTTCCCTGACTTTTTTGTGCTAGCACCTTTGAACACATGCTGTCAGGTGGTCCTTTAGGTTTGAAGTTACCGTCTGATTAGTCATAATGTAATTGACAAAACATAAAAGAGAGTTTCATGGTGTTTAATTTTAAATTATATACTTAATAAGATAATAAGATGTTTGGGGTTTAGTAATTTTTTAAAATGAAACATATATTTTCTTTAAATCAAATAACATCTTTGAATAAAACAGAATGCAAATACAAAAACTTAGGAATTGAAAATCATTAGTGCCCTGACTTAGCACAGCAGTTAAAGGTGTTTTGTTTACACACTGAGAAGTCCCTGTTTTTAAATAGTGGCTTCATTTAGAGGTTGTTTAACACAGTAAAGTGACACGTACATACCGTGCATGTATTTCGTCTTTATATGCAGCCTTAAGCAACTAGCATAATCACTTCACTGGGGAACAGAGACTACACTGGGAAATCTGACAGTTTTGAGCAGAGGTGGCCAAAGGTATCTGGGTGGTAGAATGGGCCCATGTTTTTCCTTTGATCCTAGATTTTAATGCTATCATTCATTTAGTTCTGGCACTTTTATGATACCAGTCATTAGTGTGTCTAGACAGTTACAGATAATAAGAAAGAGGACCCGTACCACTTGTCAGGAAGGAATTCTAATGATAGGAGGTGTGGCAAATGGGATCTTGTGGGAGTAGAAACATGGTGCAGTTTTATTAATCTTTCAGCTCTCATAGACTAAGAATTTTTTCTTTTTTTTTTTTAGTAACAAGCAAATGCTACTTACAGTCATTTAGGAATTGCAACATAGACTGTGCTCTCTTAAAGTCAGGATGGTTTTACTGTTGGAAATAGCAACTTGATTAAAAATGTCCATCAAATTCTTTGTTGCTGTCACAGTATGCAGCATAATTGTTTATTTGAAAGATATTCTCTGTAAATGAGTATATGTAATACTTGAACTTGTCCTGCTTTCCTTATAGGGGCTAACAAGCCCTTTATTCTATGGTTTATTTGAAGTGACAGAGTTATTGCATCCATATTCACACTGTAGTGCAATGCAGTAGAATCTTAATTGTTAGTGGTGACTGGGATTGAGGGTATGCATTGCCAATCTCTGCAAGCTAGTGAGAAAATGACTCAGAATAATTGCAGCAGGTGTTTGGTTATCTGCAGAGAAGTCTGCTGTGTTTAGATATGCCAGACTTTCTTCTGTGTTCTTGCGTCATCCTGAGGAGTGGGAATAGGTACAGCTTTTTCATGGTTGAAGTTCCTTTTGTGTGAATTAAATTATGTGAATTCAGAATTCTGGAGTGAATTCTGCTAACAAACAGCTTCTTGGGAGAGGATTCTATGTGATGTGGGATTTTTAATGTTTTTTGATTAAAAATTTAATGCATGTTTCTTTCTGCCAGATACTCAGACTTCGTTGTCCATGAAATAGGCAAAGATGGGCGTGTGAGCCATTTAGACAACTTTTCTGTTCCAGTGGATGATGAGGTAAATTTTGAGGTAAAGATTCAGTGATGGCTGTGCTTCTTAAGAAAAACATTAAAAGGCTGAAGGTTGTTCCATGATGGTTATTGGTTTTTCTCCCCCTGTAAATATGTATTAGGACCCATCAGAAGAAACATTTACAGTTCTGTCAGATGAAGACAAGCAGCGTTTAGAGGAACTCCAGCTCCTTAAGAACAAGGAAACTAGTGTTGCCATAGAGGTAAAATAAATAAACTATGTAGTGTTTGGGGAGTCTGTGAGGCGACGACGAGAGATTGATTGAGTGGAAGGTACATGCTTTCTAGTGCATGTAAGGTATAAAAGCAGTCTGAATATGATGCATCCGGTGATAGCAAAACGTTTCTGGTTAGGATTTAATTCTGTAAAACATTACAGACATATTCAAATTTATGGACATGAGTTGTCACTTTGATTTCAGTGAGACTGCACACATGAACTCAGATACATGTCTTAATTTCTGTGATGTTAAAAATTTCCTACAGTGTATTTTTTTTGGTCTAGACTATATTACAGAATAATTATGTAAGAAAGATTAAATAAAACATCCATCTTGGTGAAGGACTGTTTGCAAGGTCAGTGATCAGTGATTTAACAGGGAAGATAAATACGCTCTTCTGTAGCAAGAGAAATACGAAGGTTCAAAACAAAAGCTTCATATTTTTAAATATTTAGATATTTCATATGCTTGAAGAATAACTGTTGAGCTAAACTTGGGATGCTGAAGAATGAGATTAAATCTGGTAATTTCAAATAAGCATTCACCATAAATATTAACTACCCTTTTTTTTCCTTTAATGCATATACAAAAACATTTCTGGGGGGCTAGAGTTTTCATTAGGAGAAGGAATTTTATTAAGCACAGAAGAGGGGAATAAGTCTTGAGAATTTTCTTTGTGAATGTCAAGTCTGAGGTTTGTAGTAATGTTATTTATTATTTTTCAAACTAGTTTGAATAAGAAGGGCTAGACTTAAGAAGTACACCTATTCGGCACTTAGTGTGATTTGGTAGTTTTCTTTAAGCATCAAAACGGAGAGAATAACTCCTTTTGTTTTGTTTCTGCATTCGTGTATTTTAACATAGGTAATTGAAGACACCAAGGAAAAACGAACCATTATTCATCAGGCTGTGAAGTCCTTGTTTCCTGGACTGGAGACCAAAACAGAAGATCGAGATGGAAAAAAATACATTATTGCATATCATGCAGCTGGGAAAAAAGCACTGGCAAGTGAGTTTCAGTATCACAGCTGTTGGGGAAAGTAAATGCAAAATTTATCCTCAGTTAAATTCATTAGTAAGTACTTCAGGTGAAGCATACTTCCCAACATAGTCAGGTTTTACTTTTCCTCTTTGCAACTGATGCCATGCATCTAAAATAACTTGGAACTCAAGGAGTGTCTCAAATTTAAATTTCCATGTTTTTTCTTTCCAAATCATTCATCAAATACAATTGCATTAGATTGATCTGAGGAGCTTTTGCTATTTCAGTGGGAACAGGCAAAATAGGAACTTCATTTTCAGTATTGTTTGAACTTGGCTTTCATGAAATTACCTGGGTGGCTAAGTGTGCACTGTGGAAGTGAGAGCTTGTAGCTGAAATATGTACGTAACACTGACTGAGTGTTATCTTGACTGTCTTGGAGATCTGAGACAAAATTCTCAGTAACATGAGACAAGCACCTGTTTGCTTTCTCAGAGTTACAGTTTTATATAAACATGATATATTTACCATGGTCTTCAATGCTACTTCTGCTTCCTAAACTAATTATATTTGCAGAAAATTGTCTTTTTTTCATTAGAAATCGCAGGTACAGTTTGATAATTTTGTAATAATTCTACTACTGAAGGAATATCAAAATTACGTATTGCACGTCTTAATCTTGTCAAATACTGTTTGGGCTACTGGGGATAAATCAAAAGATGTTTGACATCTTTTACCATTATTACAAATTTGTTGGTACTTTAAGTTGAGAGGATTGTTGGTATGCAGAATGCAGCACATTTAACGGAACGTATTAAGATTTAGTTTGGTGTAAGCTGATTGCGTTCCTGTATCATCTCAACCTACTACAAATGACATTGTGTAAGCCTAGACGATTAATTTTAAAGATGAAAGAGATGGACAAAGGATACAGGTAATTTAAAATTGTAAATAACACCATCTCTGCATTCAGTTACTATTTTTTAAGGCTTGTTCTAAGCAAATATGGTAATGTACTTCTGTCAGTACAATTGTAATGTGTTTATGTATCTTGTTTAACCACGTATACAAAGTTTGTATGTTTGCATGCTTTATGCATGGTGTACTTACATTTACCAGCACAAAATTATCCTTAGCAAGTTTTGTTATCTGTTGGTTTGTAATGTTTTTACCTCCATCTGTCCCTTCTCCTGTTTCTAGTCTTTAACCACTGTTAGAGTCAAGTGACTGCTATTAAGCTGAGCAGTCTTATTTAAGAGTGTCTGATTGAGATACTCGGTAAAGAGTTCAGTGATGTGTCCTAAGATTAAAATGTTATCTGCAGCACCATTTTATGATGCAGAGAGGCATCATCTGTTTATACTTCAATTCCTGAGTTGCGATGCCTCAGATACCTGTGTATGTTGGCTGAGAGGCATGCAGTCTCAGAGAGTGTGTGTAAATGCTATGAATGTAGGATTTAAGAGTGAAGGTTCTCTTTAATCAGGATTACATTTATATCTTGTGTTTATACAGCCACTGACGTCTTTAGTCCTTTAGTCCCAGGCCAGGAAAAAATGTCATAAATGCAGAATATTTGAAAATTGACTGAGATATCTGGTTATGTTTATTGATAATGCAAAAGGCTGCCAAACATACTTCCCTAAAATTTAAAATGAGAAGCTGTTTTGTGTCTATAGTAAGTTTAGATCCAAAATACCGCCTTACCAAATTGTCAGTAAGCTGCTCTTTCATCGTTGTCCACAAATGAAGTTTGTTGCATCCCCAAATGAAGTTTTCCATGCGTTCACTGTTTGCCTCTGCACGATTCCATTGCATAACTGTCCAAATTGCTGTCATCCACCACCTAACTGTTGGATGCTCCCTAAAACATAAACAATCGCATAACCATAAACCTGCATGTTCACCTCCAAAATCCCTTTGACAGTCTAAAAAATTAAATGCTACTCTTTTGTGCTCTTTATGCTATGCATTGGGACAGAGGTCAGAACTGCAACAGGTAAGAGATGTTGACATTTCATGCTAAGAAAATGAAATGCCAACCGTTATGACCTCCTGAATAGCAAGAAGACTGGCCAGACAGTCACAGTGAATTATTTAAAAAGCCCTACACATAAGTAAAGCTTAAAATTCTTTGGAGCAACCAAGAATCAGGCTTGTGCTGCCTCTCTTCTAGTGCAGTATAGGAAGTAGTAGTTTGGGCAGAGAAAGTCTGCCAGTGATAAGTGATGTGAATTACCAGTTTTGGCAATACTGTTTGAAATGTGTGGTAAATTTTCCGTTGATTTCATTAGGCCAAGTCTTTGCTCTTCACCCTTGTATTTCAAACTCCAATATCTGTATTTAGGCAACTTAGAAGTACGTGTCGTACATCCCAATGTTAAAAAAGAGGTTCTAGCCTTCGAGTTGCAGCAAAATAGTTGAAAAAAAGGGGTGGATTATGCTTTTACTGTCAAAAATATAACTTGTGAAACGCAGTGGTAAGGCCTGTGGAGCATCCCTTGGGCCATCTACCAGCTGATGAGTACTTCAAGCACTATAAGCCATGCTGTGGATAGGCACGTGGCTGTGATGCCCAAAGTGTGAGGAGCCTGGTGGTGGTATTCACAGTAACTATTACAGAGTCTTCTAGTCTAGCCCAGATGAGGACTTCCTTGTTGAAGGGTGTTGAAAAGATTAGTTAAATTTAAAGAAGATTTTCCTTGTGAATTGTGTTCTGGCCCTCCTCTCCTTATGGAGGTCTTCACAAAGGACCTTGCTCTTCAACCTGAATGCAGTGTTTCATTGTGTTTTAGAGCAGTGGTGGCTCTAATGGGCAGGAGCAAGACGGCTTTTAACATGCTATACTGCTCAGTTTAGATCCTAGGAAGCTCCATAGCAGGAGCATTACTTAGGAACTGATGGTACAAGTGTTGTGGTAGTGTTTAAGTGACTACTATGTGAATAGTACTTTCTACTGTGGCATCCAAACTAATATTTGCAGAAGAGTGTGTACGGATGGCAGCTTCTCAAAAAACCCAAGATGTTTCTTTAAAATGAAACACATTTACTATCTCTGTAGGGTATCTGGGCTTGATTAAGTTAATGTGAGCAAAAGGAGCAAAAACTTCCTTCCTGCATTAGTGTTTATATACTGGAATAAGACTGGCTTTTTCAGTTGGTTTTTGTTGTTGTGAAAGACAGTTAATGCCTTTTTGTATAAAACCAGGAATGTTGTTTTGGTTGCTATCAAGAGGTAAGGGACTTCTTATGTAGGGTTTCTTATATATTTAGGGGTGTTCTTATAAAACAATTAATAGACAAAGCACCTCAAAATTTGCTGCTAAACCTCATAGAATCCATCCCCCTCCCAGTAATGCCATCAACAATGGATGATCGTAAAAGGAAAATTTTCTCTCTAGAGGCTTTTGTGTGCCCCCAAAGCTTGACAAATACGTTTTTATTCCCTCCAGAAATCGCCAAGTAATTGTGCAGAATTGTAAATCAGTTGTTAGTCTGCAGGAGCTGAGTTTATCTTGCCCTCTGCCCTTCTTCAAACAGGGCAGAGTATCTGTCTTGAATTATTTGTGAATATCTGCACTGGGCCAGATTTTTCTCTCTCTTTCAAAGAAAATTCACCTGAAAGTAGCTTTTATGGTTATACTTTTTTTTAGGCTCTTGCGGAGATATGACCGATGCTTTTGCATGACACACAGAATTCTACAGAAATTAAGAGTGTGTTAGTTCTATAAATACCAATTGTAATCTTTCCACAAGCAGGGCTCCAGTGGTCCTCGTCTATTAATTATAGGCGGCGCTAGATAAACGTAGAGTGGCTTTTATTGCTGAAAGTTAGGGTAATGATACTGTTATTGAAAAATCTATTCGAGCAATATGGCAGTTAAATGCCTAGGGTGTACACTGATGAACTCACCATTTCATTCAAGATTTTCTAGGTGACAGAATTAACTAAAGACAAGTGTACAGTCTAGTGGAAGGAAATAAGGTCTTTTTCAATGTCATTTGCAGCTTTAGCTGTCAGTAATTAACATTTTTCCCCTTTGTAATAAAGAAAAGCAGATGGAAATTAGCAGAAGCTGTCTCTGGCATATTTGTTTTAAATATAGCTGCAATTGCAGTGATACTAACTAAATTTTTTTTTAAATGTCACTTTACAAATGTTAACCTTCTGTTTTTCAAAGATCCAAGAAAGCACTCTTGGCCAAAATCTAGGGGAAGCTACTGCCACTTCGTACTGTACAAGGAGAACAAGGATACTATGGATGCAATTAACGTCCTGTCCAAATTTTTACGGTAAGGCTGCTGTTTTTGCCAGCCCGGCTAGCCTGCACTCCTCCCTCTCCATGTTTTGTGTTACTGTAAATGTTATGGTTCAGAATTTGGTAACAGCAGCACAAATGAGTGCTGCTGCCTAATGTGTAGTCAGTGGGGGTTTTTTTAAACAAAAGTTATTTTAGAAGAGTAAAACTGAAACTTGTAAGTTTTGGAAAGGGGTGAGAATGGAACAAAACAACGTTTCCACAGTTAGAGTTGGCTGATCTGAGAAAGGCTTGGCAGCGCAAAGCCTTGGAGTGCGTAACCTGAATTAAAAGCCATTTTTTTTCCCAGTGTGTGAATATATGCAAGTATGTTATGAACCTGTCAGATAGCGTTGTGATAATATGCTGATCAGTTCCTAGGCAGTTACAGTTGATAAACTGTTGTTCCATATATTAATTTCTCCATGGCAACACAGTCTTAGTTCCTTTCACCCCATCAGTTGCAGCAACAAGATTATTTGCCAAAGGTGTGATGTCAGCGCATTGAACTGGGTCAATCTGCTCATAGGGAAAGTTCCCTGTTGCTCCTCTCTTTTTCCCTTTACCCTTCCTGTCCAAAAATAAATATTTGTACTGTACATTCCAACCAGTGTACTACTAGTACACTGAAAACAGAGTGGCAGGAACATAGTTTGGTGGAAAAACGTATGTAATGGCAGTCGTGCTACCCCCTGGTGCCCTTAGCTGGAATAACTTAATATTTTCTGCATAACACAAGTAGCAAATGGAAAGGAAATGTTCCTCTTAAGGAAAGCAGTGAATCAAATCTTAAATGCTCTCATTTTCATGCAAAGTGCATGCATGTATTCAAACAGACACGTTATTTGAAGTTTAATGTGTAAATGGGCATGAGATTAGGGGTAGCTGCACTTGTGTGCATTGAGTGGATGTATTTAAAGATGTACTTCAGAGCTCATATTCTGAAAGCAAAGTTGTAGTGCAAGTGAATCTGTCTACATGAATTACAAAAGTGAGGTTTTTTTATGTTTTATGTACTTACAGATGAGAGTAGAAAATGGCACGTGTCAAGTTGTAGTTCTGTAGTTCCTTAGTTCTGGAGACTTTGTGTACATTTTCTATTTTTACTATACAAGATTAATAAATTCTACATAATCATGCGGAAAATTATGTTTGTAATTACATTTGGCCTGTGACTAATGTAGTGTACATAATGTCTGTTACTCTTGCATTTAAGAGTGAAGCCAAACATATTTTCCTACATGGGTACTAAAGACAAAAGGGCGATAACGGTTCAAGAGATCGCGGTTCTGAGGTAAGTGAAATAAATGCCTTGAAGACTCAGGATGCCTGTGACACCAGTGGCAGATTTGGGTACTGATCTTGTGAGACTCATGCCTAATGAAGATCCTATAATCTTTTTTTTTTTCAATTCCATGGTGATTGGTAGTATTTCCAGTCAGTGGCGCTCTGAGTCACAAGCTGAATACACATGCCTGGCTGAAGCAGTGTGCCAAAGTGTGCTCTTACTGCATGGCTCCTGTGCAACAGCAGAAAAACAGAATGACACAGTGAAAATCACATTGCATTTCTTGCCTTACTTTCGTTTCCCCAATCCTCCAGCTGGAATCCTGTTTTCTTTGTCACTGAATGGTTTGAACAGCTCTGAAGAAGGCTAACTGCTTCCGTTGCTCATCTGAGAGTAGCCAAAAGAGACAAAACAATGATGAGGAATTGTTCCTGTCTTAAACTATACATCACCCACAATGAGAAAATTAAATGTGTTTTTTCATAATCCAAGACAATTATAGGGTTTCTGAGCACTTGAAATTAGTTGTACATCAGTGGAACTGAAAATGATGGATGCCTCACAGTCATTTATTACCATATCTGTTTATGTACCTGGAATATTCTGCCCAGACTACTATTTAAAACTCTTTGAAGACCACACTCCTCAAGTGAGGAGTTACAAGATGTTAGAGCCAGAAATTTGATTGAATCCTCATTAAAAGGAGGGCATTCACTATGTAATTGGTCATATCATTCCTCCCAGTGGTGTGAATGTGTATAGGTTTCTATGTCTAAAAGGAATTACTAATTTGTGCATCATGAGATGCCCCAGATTCTTGTTGCTGTAAGGCAAGTTTGCAAAATGATGACACTTCATCAGACTTGTGCTGTAGCCATTTCAGGTGCTGTTCTGTTTATTTTCAGTATGATCACACTTAATGGTGTGTCCAGGAGCTACAAAGTGTTGTTTCATCTGACTGGGGGTGAATGTGCTGGGTTGTGGTGTCTGTTCAGTAGTGCACCAGTACCCAACTCTCGTGCGCAGCCTTGGAGAAGGTTGGCACAGGAGGTTTATCAGCCTACTGTGAGCGGAGTATGCTGGCTGTGCTAGTTGATAAATTTGTTTATCCCACTATAAACATTAGTGGAAGTGTCAAAGAGCACCTTGGTGAAACAAAGAACAGGGCATGATTCCAAAGGTACTAACAACAAAAATGACAGATAGGGGCTATAGACTGGATTTCATACTCCTTCATCTGCACTAAGCTTACACAGAGGCTAATTGCTTAACACTGGGTAACTGGACTGTGCTAACCAGAGTGTATTCAGGGTGGAGTTACTCAAAATCTCAGAGTTCAGCTTGCAGGGTACAGAATATGTCGATATTGCAGTATACTTTTGATTGCCTACTGTGAGATAGAAGTGAAGAGACAGCGCTAACTTTGTCATGGTATAAATTTTCTGTTGTATGAATAGCCTTATGAATTGTCTGCTCTTTCACATACTTCAATAAAATACTTTGAAAAGCCAGAATATCTGTATTTTTTTAATTATCTGCTTTTCTAAGCATAGGTTGGTCACTGTTGTCTGTTTCTTTTTAGAATCACTGCACAAAGACTTGCTCATTTGAATAAATGTTTGATGAACTTCAAATTAGGAAACTTCAGTTACAAGAACCATCCACTGAAATTAGGAGAACTGCAAGGGAACCATTTCACTGTTGTTCTCAGGTAATACATTATGTATTTAGACAATTGTGATAGAATTAATTTTTTCTTTAAATAATTAAGGGCTATCAGTGCATTTTGTGCTACCAAAAAAAGTCCTTCAGTTGGCAAGAGTCATGCTGAATTTGATAATGCTTGCCCGGGGAGGTGGTGGAGTCGCCGTCCCTGGAGCTGTTCAAGGCAGGATTGGACATGGCACTTGGTGCCATGGTC
>JAOXOE010000001.1:9039028-9078905 GCA_028565055.1 Phoeniculus purpureus
CAGTTCCTAACCCACCTCACTGTCTGCTCTTCCATCCCACACTTCCTCAGCTTGCTCACTAAAATTTCATGGGAGACTGTGTCAAAGGCCTTACTAAGGTCAAGGTAGACCACATCCACTGGTTTCTCCGAATCTAACCATTCAGTTATTGCATCATAGAATGCTATCAGGTTAGTCAAGCAGGACTTCCCCTTGGTAAGGGGAATTTTTATCTCTTTCACAGAATTGTGCTGCTCCAGGTTTTGGGGGAAAAAGTCTTCAAGATTAACTAGTATGACATTAAAATATAGAAGCTTACAGTCTTTCAAGATAATAAAATATGCTGATTTAGTAAATAAGGGTTATCACCAGTTTACAGTAATTTGTTGTTTCAGCAGACAGCAAGATGAAGTTAGAATTAAGTCACATTAAATAACCTCTCTGTACTGATAAAGTGCCTTCTGAACATCCTATTAAGCACAATGGTCAATATTTCATACAAATATCTTCAAGGGAAGTGGTTCTGATCTTGAACATTGTCCAGTCATGAAAGAAAAGCAATCAACCAGCCTGACTGACCTAAATCATCTGATGAGGAAAGCTGTGTAGACAAACCTAGCACTCCTTCAATTGTGGTATATACAACATGCAGAGCTTGGAGCTGCACACATTTGTTTCCTAATTTGAGCTTTAAACACTAAGAAAGAGTGAAGCAAAAGAAAGGCAACTAGAAATTCACCATACATCTAATCAGAATCAGCATAATGAGTATGAGCTAGATGAGACAACTTTCATATTTGCTTTTAAGGTAACAGTGAATGGATTTTACCACAGAGTATACCCAAGCCTAAGGGTAAATCTTGAATAAAAACAGATGCATCTGGGGCAGATGCAAAGGGTAAAGGCTTCAAAGAGTAAAATTCCTAAAGAGAACTAGTAAAAGACCTTCTGGTCACAATAGGCTTTGGACAGAAATGACACTTTTCAATCCAAAGGGAAGACCAATGGATATCTTTAAACTGTATGGCAGGATTCACAGCAACTCACAAGCTGAAAGGTGCTACCATTCCCAGCTAATATGCTTATAATAAACAAAACATGTAACAAAATGTAATGTTTAAAGATTGGCACACAATTGCTTCACCTGTTGCTTAGCATCTCTTGGTAACTACATCAACTGTAGATCAATGAAAACACATGTATTGCATCACTGTAAATTTACTGAATAATATGAATATACAAGTGAATAATAAAATATTTTGCTATACAAAGTGAAGATGCATAAAGCCACAACTTAAATTTACCCTGTAACACTGCACAACTACAACAGAAATGCACTCATCTGGCATAGGTAAACACTGCTTGTGCCATCTACCTGGTAATGTTCCTTACCATCTGTCTAGGGGGCCTGCTGTGGACACACAGCAACATCAGCTCATACTGAATGTTGCAAGCTGATGTTTCTTCTACTTTCAAACACATAGATTTGTCCTGTACCTCATTTTACCAGCTGACACTTCTGCCTTAGAATTGTAATGCATACACAAATAAAAATAAGAAAAACACATACATACCAAAAAAAAATCCCACACATTCCTTAACCTGAAGAAATTCTTCAGCATAACTTGTTTCACAAAACCTCTTGTATCAACTAACATTAGGTCTCTTAGTAAAGGAAGTACACAATACTTGATTCTCCATCTCTTTCTTGGTCCTCATTGATTTAGACTTCCTCCTTTACTTATCCCTGACTGAATTCTTTATATGACTCAATGAAGAAACCATGTAAAAGCACTGACAAATACATTCATTTGCTCAACAAAGAAAAATTACAAAGAGAGAGGAGTATACGAAGCTCAAGGCTAAAAAAAAAAACAAAACAACAAAACCCAAACAAAAAAAAGAACAGATGTCCTTAAACCTTGCCTGCTCCTTCTCCCTCCCAATACTTCTGCATTGAATAACACTAATTTTGCTATCTTACTGTCATTTTAAAGTATCTTCCTTTTATTGCTAGTTATAAAACCCCTGAAAATAATGACATTTGAATTTTACACACACTGGTTATCTACTTTAAGACTTCTCATGAGTAGCTGGTTGTTTGGGTTTTTTTTAAACACTGAAGCAGAAATTTGTTTTAAAGAAATATAAGTTATGTAGACTTTGTGGAAAGACAGGAGAACAGCAGGTCAAATAATTCCGATCTATCAGCCTTGTCAATAACCTTTACCAGTAAATATCGTGTGGTCAAACTGCATCACGAAGATAACATAAACTTAGAATCCTAAATCAGAGCTAATAAAATACCAAAGTTCTTTGTCCTAAAATATACAAAAGCAAAACACTATATACATTACACTTCCCATTTTTAACAGTAGAAAATGATGCGGTTTCAAGAACTAACTTTTCTTAAAACTTGCAAGGAGTTCCACAAAGCTCTTAAAATGGTACAACCAAAAAAAAAAAAAAAGATTTTGTACAGCTCAAGGGTTTAACTATATTGGACGTGAGAAAAATGCACTTTCGTGGAGGGTTCTTGAAAGACCATCCTCCACCTGGCTGCTGCTCTCTAATGACATTTGCAAGGCTTGGACAAGTGACCTCATGCAGCCTCCACTGAAAGAAAATTAGGGGTACATGGTACTTAAATTACTTCTTGTTAGATAAAGAATACAGTGTCACATTGTACACATGCTGTAGGAAAACATTTCCACTGTACACTTAAAAGCTCCAACATTCAAACAAATCAATTCAGTGTAACAAGCAAAGGTAAGTTACCTGATCCACTGTAACCATTCATGTGCACACACGCATCCGCAGTTACTCAGGTTACCTTATCAACAAGGTACAAGGACTTTGTCACAGGCTGCTAACACATAAACAAGCAACTAACTTCTCAGAAATTTAGGGCTTTTAGGTGCTGTTTATGTCTGCTTAATGAAATATCCCATAAGGCACACAGATATCTTGTCCCCTACAACTGCATTTAGTTTTTCTAGGGGTCAGGTAAAGGGAAAGATAATCTCAATATAAAAAATGTCTCAGATTTGTATTAACTTTTCAAGGCTCTAATGTCTATAGCATCATCCCTGGGCATGTTTAATAGTCGCTTAGAAGTAGCGTTGCAGGATATTGTTTACTAGTGAACTTGTAGAGTTGATGGTTGGATTTCATGATCCCAAGGGTCTTCTCCCTTGATTCTATGATTCTGTAACAAAAAGGTTCATCTCTCTCTCTTGCTAATGTCTCCTACAAACCTCTTAAAAACCTAACAACCAACTATCCTAAGACAACACTGTGAGATTTCTAAAATGTTGAGCTTCCGTAACAGCCAAACCATCCATTACATTCCATCTTTCTTCTCAACTTTTTTTACTGTAGGATACAATAACATGTTGAACTTGCCAAGTGATCAGGAAAAACACTGAACTGTCTTGTAAAAACAAAGACAAGCAAAGAAAGATGCAAGTAATGGGCTTCTCTCATATTCCTTGTCTGCTCCCATTTCAGCAGTTTCTGTAAATGCACAAAGCACCTTCTCTCCCCTCCCCTCCTGCTATGCCAGCACTGTCTAGCAGCCTCTGCTACTGTGGAAAACAAGAAACAAGCCATGGACTCTTTCAGATCTTTAACTTTAAGAACTCAAGCTTCTCAAAAACCTTAACCACTAGGAGCAAGAATAAAATTTAATTTAAAAAAAAAAAAACAACCAAGTACAAATTACCTTTCTGTGTTCATCAAAATTATGCATATTTTAATGTCTGTATCGTATGCACACTGCAATTTTGCTATACAGCAGACTAAGGACAGTTTAACAGTTCAGACACTTGATACTATAATTTATTGTTTTCTCTTAAAGACATCTTTAGTTTTTTTGAAAGGGCCTTGAAAGGAACTGGCAAGCTAACAGGACAGACAGCACTGTTTCATAACAGCTTGCAAAAAAAATTCAGCCTATTTTTAGATAGATGAAAAGAACGTGGCTATTTAAAAAAAAAGATATAATATGTAAAGTTGTTTTAATTTATAACTGGCCGTGTAAATTGTGCAGCTGATGTGTCAACTCAACCTCTTGGTGAACAATACTGCATTCTCAAAAGAAATCTATGTACATATACAACATTCACATTTTAATCTTTCTTGCAAAGTAACACATCATGCTGTTACAATATCTTACATTTTAACTAACAGCATTTAGATGGATCTCAGGCAAATGCATCTTCCAAGTCATAATCCTTCACAGAGACCTAGGTTTTTTCCAACCTAAATAATTCTGTGATTCTATGATTCATCTAGGACTACCAGTAGTTCAACTATGAGCATGTTTTGCTCAGAAACAGACTGATCAGTTTTAGGGCACCTCACACCACTCAAATTGATAAGTATCTGTATTATGTACTCAATTCACCTACAGTAATGCCAAGAAAAACCTTTCCAAAAATCAAGTTAACACCTGTTTCCTTTACTGTTTTCACCTTAACATCCCCATCTCTCATCACCACCATTTCATTAGTCTCGTATTTAACAATTTCAGGCATCAGGGTGGAATAGACATGAACAAATAAATGCAAACATTTTCTTTCATGATTCTTAATTATAAATAAATAAATATTTTTCAAAGCTGCTCTTATATTTCTCCATTTTGGAAAGGTGACTTAACAACCTACTCCCCCCACCATTTTCTGTATCTCTCAGTGCTGTTATTTTGTTACACTACAGCTGGTGAAAGGCAACACAGTTTGCTTCTATGTATCTTACACAAACACACCGAAAATCAAACTAAACTGCTTATTATGTTTTTCAAAACCATGCATGTCATACAGCACTTTTTCGTCTAGAAAGATATCTTTTGGCTTGTTTCCTTAATGTGGCTTTCGGTGCATTATCATGTCTTTCTACACTGAAATATTCTATAAGATGTAGCTGAGAAAATAATTCCAGCTAAGCATACAAGTTCATGTCCCAATTGTATTGCTATCGTTTTTTGCCAATGGGCAATATTAAAATGGCAAAACAGAACATTCAGATGGTCTTTTGCATACGCTATAAATCATTACTGCAAGTAATTTGGGAAAAACAAATCATATTAAAACCATTTGGAAAATAAAAATCTTTCTAAAAAAAACAGAAGTGAGCAGGGCTGGATCATTTTTAAAAATCACCAAAATAATCACCAGGAGGTTATTTCATGTTAGGAACCTCAATGTGCCCTGAGTACCTCGAAATATTTCTTTAAAACGAAAGGGCGACTTGAAACTGTAATAATCTGATTGACAGATAAAATAATTGCTTTAAAAACACTTCTGAGTCATTTTGTCCTTACCTGCAGGCATGAACCGCTGCTGCATGCAGCGACTGCTCCATTTCCTAGCACAGACTTGAAGACGGATCACATCTATCTCTCACAGAATGTGAGTAATTGGAGGATTCGCGATTCCCGAGCTACTTCGCTAAGGACACTCCCTTCCCTCATGAGCGCTTCACCGAGTTACATTCCCTGCGCGTCTAAGCCCGCAGCACACGGCGGAAACGCGAGGCCGTTACCCGCGAAGCGCGGCAGGGGGATGCTGTGGGCACGGCAGTGGCAAGGAGCGGGTCTGCACCGCCTGCTGCGGTACCGTTCGCATGCTGCAGCCCGGCCGAAAGAAAAAAAAAAAAAAAGAAAAAAAAAGAAGTAAATCACTGGACCTCTGCACAACCGCACAAAGCTGGGCCGAACGGGGCGGACACCCGGCGCGGCCGGCATGCAGCAGGTAACGGGGAGGGCTCGGCGCCGGCCGCTGCTGCCCGCGGGCGGCTCATGCACAGAGGCTCGGCCGTACCTTTCTGACGAGGACGACTTCTCAGAGTTAACTGACATCAGCGGCTCGATCTTCTGCTGGAGCTCTGGAAAAATCAGACAGCGTGTGCTCACCGCCCCGCTCCGCGCTCCCTCCGCCCCGGCTTTGTTCGCAGGACGCCGCGGCAGCTCGCGCCAGGCCCGGCCCAGCCGCGATCGCTAGCTCGCAGGGGGAACGAGGCGGGAGGCGCGCGCCGGGAGCCGCGCACGTGACCGGGCACGGGGCGGCGGGCGGAACCATTCCGCAACGGCGGGGCGGTGAGGGGTAGGGGGAGAGGAGGGTGTGTTGGTGAGGAGCTGACACAGACTCCCTCGTCCCGGTGGAAGGGGTTTGGGGGCTTGTCACCGGCGGCAAAGAGAGCTTCTAAGGGATAAAAGTACCCCAAGCGAGAGATTTCTGGCGTGGCTGGTGTCCCCGTGGGTTATCCACGCTGTGCTGGGCACCCCCGAAAAGGTTCAGACCAAAGGGCCCTGAAAAATATGGCTCTTTGAATCGTGTCTGTCACAAAGAACCAAGTGTTCAACCACAGCTCCCGTACGCAGGTCGGAAACCATTCAAGGAAAACGCTGCGCACACTGGGCCTCTGGTTTATGGTGCCCTGCTTCCAGTCTCCTCCAAATACAGTTTGAAAAATAGTATTTCATTTTCCTTCATTTTTCAAAATATCTGTTAGTGACCAGTGTGGCACTTGTAACAACCAAGCAGAAACATGCACCAGGGCTGGTGCCCCACCACTATCCCACGGGAACAGCCCACGGCAATCACCCAAACCAGCTGTCACTTAGGGGGACATCAACCCCTGTGCTCTCCATCATTTGTGATCATAAAATCACAAACCAATTCAGGCTGGAAGGGACCTTGATGCTCACCTACTTCCAACCCCCCTGTCATGGGTAGGGACACCTCTCATTAGACCAGGTTGCTCCATCCAGCATAGTCTTGATCCTGGCAACACGGAACAGACACTGCCAAAAAATTGATTCACCAGGAGCTCTGGAGTCAACACGTTTACGGCCCAAAAAATTGGAACAATGTCACAGATATGAGCATCATTTTAAGACTTTATCCCCACCAGAGACTCTAGTGCCACCTGTGCAAACACCAGTGAGACCTGTACAACATTAAGGCTGTCCACATGTTTACAATCAAAGTAAACTTCAATTATTAGGGATTAACCATTCTACCATGGGAAAGCTTCAGCCTGACTGTTGTGGTGGGTATTTTTCATATATCTCAGTTACAAAACCCCAACATTTCTGAGAACAGATTTTTTTTTTTACCAAAGTCAAAATTGTTATTACTACTCAAATGAATTTATCACCCTCATCCTTTGGTGTAAGGGTTGCAAGTTAACAGCAATCTTCCCCAGTAAGTGTATGCCACACATTCTTCCCAAAATATACTGGCTGGAGAAATTTCCAAGAAGAATCTCCATTCTCACATCCAAAGTAGATGCTTCACAAAGCTTTCAAGACCCATCTTTGACATGTCAGTATGTTCACAACTGGCTCTACTGCATGACTGCAATGATTACACAGAAGTTCCTTTACCATTGGCCATCCCAGCAGCAGGTGCTCCTCCAGTCACAGCCATAAGGAGAATTTTCTACCCACCCAGATTCACATCCCTGCTGCAGGAATGTGCGGGCTGGTGGCTGCAAAACCTCCCAGGTTCTGGGCAGCTCTAGAGTTGCAGCATGCTGGAGAATAAGCTTGCTGATTCTAGTCTCTTGGACATCACAGCTCCATAGCAATACTTGCTTAGGCTGCATACATCTTTCCCTCTGTGTCTCAGCATCAATTAAACTCCAAGGGGTACTGGGTTTTCTTCAGTTCATAACTGTAGTTATTAACTGTAGTTATTAACTCTACAGTTGGTTAGATTACTGTAAGATTTGGCAGATGTACTCACTTTCCATTATTTACCGGAAGTCCTGGCTATCTGAAGAGGTCCCAGGGGACTGGAAGGTAGCCAATGTGACGCCCATCTACAAGAAAGGCTGAAAGGACAACTTAGGGAACTATAGTTCCCGCAAGTCATCGGTGTCAGGAAAAGATTATGGAACAGATCACCTCGATGCTGTTATGTACCATAAAGATGACAGCCAGGGGATTAGGCCCAGTCAGCATGGGTTTATGAAAGGCAAGCCCTGCTTGATGAACCTGATCTCCTTCTAATGACAAGATGACTCACCTAATGGATGAGGGAAAGGCTGTGGATATTGTCTACTCAGACTTAGGTAAAGTCTTTGGCCCTGTTTCCCATGGAATTCTCATGAAAAAGCCAGCTGCTCATGGTTTGGATGAGCATACGATCTGCTGGATAAAATACTTGCTGGACAGCTAGTCCCAAAGAGTGGTGGTCAAAGGATTTAAATCTGGCTGGCTGCCAGCCACAAGCAGTGTTCCACAGGGCTCAGTATTAGCATCACTTCTGTTCAATATCTTTACCAATGATCTTGATGAGGAAATACAGTGTATCATCAGCAAATTTGCAGATGACACTAAGTTAAGTGGGAGTGTTGATCTGCTTGAGGGCAGGGAGGCTCTACAGAGAGACTTAGACAGATTGGATCAGTGGCACATGCTTCAGGCAAGGACAAGTGCTGGGTCCTGCACTTAGGCCACAACCTCTACAATTCTACAAGCTTGGGAGAGAGTAGCTGGAAAGTTATCTGGCAGAAAGGAACCTAGGGGTGCTGGTCAACAAGCAGCTGAATATGAGCCAGCAGTGTGCCCAGGTGGCCAAGAAGGCAAATGGCATCCTGGCCTGTATCAGAAATAGTGTGGCCAGCAGGAGTAGGGAAGTGGTTATTTCCCTGTACTCAGGCACTGCTGAGGCCTCACTTTGAGTACTGTGTTCTGTTTTGGGAATCTCAATTCAAGAAACAAGCAGGTACAAAGAAGGGCAATAAAGCTGGAGAAGGGCTTACACAACTCTTATGAGCAGCGGTTGAGGGAACTGGGGCTGTTTAGCCTGAAGAAGAGGCACCTTATCACTCTCTTCAGGTACACAACCACCTCATCTGAAGGAACACTGTAGAGAGGTAGGTGCTGATCTCAGAGAATGGCCTCAAGCTGCACCAGGGGAGGTTTAGGCTAGATATTAGGAAAAATTTTTTTACTGAAAGTCAGGCATTGGAAACAGGCAGCTGAGGGAGGTGGTTGAGTCACCATCCCTGGATGTGTTTAAAGATCATTTAGATGTGGTGCTTAATGATATAGCTCAGTGGTGAACTTGGTAGAGTAGGGTTGTCAGTTGGATTTGATTATCTCAAGGATCTTTTCAAACCTGAATGATTCTGTGAAGGCAATAAGCCAGTGAGCAACCCCCAAACACCAAATTGTTTTAAACTTAGTACAGTCTCAAAAATGGTTATTAAGTACAACTCAAAACAGTGGCTAAGAAGTAAGAACACTGAATATCCACCCAATTACAGAAAAACTAACTCAGTTTTTAACTTCGTTACAAAAAAAATAAATCTGACGTTTAGCAAAAGGACTATGCTATACTGCTTACAAGTTCCACAAACAGCTGCAATGCATCTTCATTTTCAACTTTACAGTTACACCTTTATTTTAAAATAGATTTTGAGTGCAATATGTGACAGATCATACTCACTATGCAATGCTCTGTATATATCGTTACTTGTTCTAAAACAGTGACAGAAGGGTAACCCTGTAATATTAGCGTTATCATAAACATAAATGTGTTGAAAAATACTGTATTAAACTATATGCAGACACTGCAAAACATCAAATAGACAAAAAAACAGCAGCACAGTCCCATCAAAAATATATACCTCTAGATATACCTCAACTGGGTATTCAGAACACTGCAAAAATATTTCTCTAAGAGAGACTGCCTTTAAGAAATTTTTTTTTAAATACTTTGAAGTCTCTGAACACAGACTACTTCATATCACACAGGTTAAAAGAAAGTAAATGCAGGGGTTTTTTGTAAGGACCAGCACACCTACAATTCTTTCTGGGTTCTCTCTTCATACTCTGACCCAAAACAATTCAACAAGAACAGCTTCATTACACATTGTGATAACACTTTAATGTTGTCAGTACTGAAAGCTACACCACTGAAATTTTTGTGAGATGGAGAGTAAAGAATTGTGGAGAAAGTTTATCCTTCTAGGACTCTACTTTTTTTCTCCCTCCTTCTGTATGAAGGACTCTTAGAAGGCAGCTCTCAGTTGCTTACTATCACTTTTGGACAGAGACAAAACTGACAACTTGGGGGTGCAAACTCAAGTTCATTTCCACAGATCCTTGACACTGAGTGACTAAATATGTTCCTCAGTCTCATACCCCAACTATTTTTTTAATTCCTTCTGACAATGCTTAATCTTTTTAGAGCAAAACAAAATCCAGATAGCATGGAATAAAGCAATCAATTGATCGAGTCTCCAGACAGGCTTTTCAATGGATGCCTAGAGATTATTTCACTATATTTTATTGCTAACAACATATTACGAGATGTTAGAAGTAAAATAAAAGATACAAATTACTTCACTTGCAAATTTGAAGTCCCTGGATGCTTAAGAGATGCACAAAGACATTTCTCTCTGATGTTATTCCAACACACTATTTTTAGCAAGAAAGCAGAAACAAAGATTTATTTAATGCAACAGTAAGAATTTAAATAAAATGAGACTTCACAGAAAAAAAAAAAGAATCTAGCATCATTAATAAGTCTTACATTCCACAAGTTGTTAAAACTTTGGTTACAGGAATTGGAGGGTTCTCTTTCCTCTTGCTCAATTTGAAGTATTTTCTCATTTGGGATTTCCCCATCATGTTTCCGTTATCTGAGGTTTTTGCAAGTAGACCCATTCTGTTATTTTTTTAAAACTAATCTGTACCTTTACATATTCATATTGCACCCTGAGGATAGGGTGATACCACTATTATCACTCCTGATACAAAACTGATCACAGAAGTAGTATCACCAAAATCAGACACTTTTACACAAAGTGCCTTTTAGGCCATATGACAAAATTGGCTGCAGAAACAGCAAAGTTATCATTCGTTTATTTTGATTATTTATAAGAAAATCTTGGCTCATTTACAGAATTTACTTGAACCTGCAATTTGCATGCCAAGTCCAAATAAAAAATTAGAAAAAAAAATCCTCCAAATTTTGCTTACACTACCACCCACTCAACCAGTCCTTGGCAGCCCAGAAGAATGAGAATTACAATATTTGTAAAACTCCAAGTTAAAAAAAAAAACCAAAACAAAGTTTTGCAACTGAGCAACTGAAGGCCTCTTGACTGACCTCAAGTACTGTGCCACAGAGTTAAACGCTGGGCTATTTAGGACCAGCACTCATTACAGATTCAAAGAACACCACCTCTAATGGCTTCTATGGGCTAATCAGCTAACTGTGTTGGTCAATGCCCATAGGTACAGTGAACCTCCACTTGATGAGCAAGCACTTCTCACTGAAGATTTTTGGACTGTCCTAATGTCAAAAACAACAAAAAGATGGTACTGTAGGTAGAATCATATCCAGAGGAATGAACCATAACACTCTGGCTGAATTAAGATGAAAATGAATGAAAATTAGTGCCTGCAAATCCCAAAGGAGTAGCTAACAGACTAAACTTCCCAAGCTACAAAACAATAAATTCAGGTATCAGCAGTGATCATTATCACCAACGACTCAGTTATTCCATGCACTTTATCAGTCCACTTTGAGTAATTTTATGTTGTGTACAAAGCAAGTGGTAGACAACTGGCTATCATCCAAGACCCAAGCAAAGCAGATACACTAAGTTTCTAAAGCCTTACTATTCAAGCTGTGATTGAATGAAAACACAAAAAAAACAAGTTCAAAAAGTTTATGCACTGCCAAAATAGCTTCATAATCATCCTGTTTTTTAACCAAAGAAAGCCCTGAGAGGAATGTGTGCTCAGACTTTTATTTTTTTAGCTCAGCTGTTTGGCCCCCTGATATGTTGACCTGTAGGTTAGATCAGATAAAAAGTTAAAATGGGAAGAAATATCCTTTTAGCAAGATCATTTGCTCTGCCAAAAAAGAGGAGACAAGAGGTTTAGAAAAATGAAGAGGTGAGCCATAAATGCAATGCTGGCAGTTTCTAAATTCTGATGGGATTTGTAGGAAGAGCATCATGCCAAACAAACCTACTTTCCATAACGCATATAGAACAAAGCACCTCAAAAACTTTCCAGACAAGCCAAAGACAAGATGCTATTTTATTTTAATAAAGTGAAAGAAAAAAATCTGATATTGGAATTGGGAACTTCTGAAAAGTATATATTATCTGGGAGAAAGAAGAGTGGAACCAGTTTAGCTGTGAGGTTTATTTGCTTTCATCGATAAGAAAAAAAACAAACGAGAGCTCTCCACAACAAATGAAAAAAACAAACCCTACCTGCTGCTTAAGCACAGATGGGAAAATGCAGGCAAGGTATACAACACTGCGCAAACTGTTCCCTGTGACATATGGGTAGATATGTCACCGTTATTTCAAAGTCAACTGACAGAAGTCACTGTTTTCACTAAAAACTTAATCATGTCTATTGCAAACAGATTATCTCAATGGTCTGCTACACATTCATCAGTAAAGATTAAAATATCTTACTGACAGTGCAGTATTAAATTTATCCAGTCAGAGAACCACTGTTGCAGAACTCAACTAATACAGTTTCCCACCTCCCCCCTCCTTTTGAGAGCAAGGGAAGAGACAGAAGAGCAGCTAAACATACTACCTTCGATTTATTGCTCCGCCACAGGCAATTCTGGACCTCCCCTTTGAAAAAAGTTGCAGAATAAAAATGCCTCTGGTTTTTAATTTATAAGTAGGCTCATCTATATCTTTTGTTAATCTAGTCTGATCATAAAGTATGAGGTTCAGTGCTGTTATTCCATTTTCTGCATAACGTGTATGTTAGGACACATATTCTACTGTATCTTTAAACATTACTCCCCACCAGTATCAATACTAGCATATTCCCCATTGTCTTTTCCTTCTTTATATCACACTAGTATTGTAGCTGCTTGTGTCTCATTTCGCATATTAAAACTCTCCTCCCACTTTAAGTTGACTTCACTTCTAGCGTTACTAGTGTTCAAATAAACAATACCGTTTCACAAATCCCATAAAGACAGACTTGAAAATATTATGCAAAGCAAGTTAACCAAATGACTCATTCTCAGTAAATTTTGAGCCTTGAAACCATTAAATACTTTAGAAACTTCAGTGCTACTAACATGATTTTATATGGACAGTTCTATGTTTCAAGCTGGGACAGGACAGCTGTGAAAGTGACAAAATAAACACTAGAAAAGGCAGTAATAAATTAAAATCTTTCTGATGAGGCACTAGCTATCACATGACAAAATTAGTCAGACTTACAGATAACTTGAGAATTTCAGTCCTTGATCTCTTTTACATAAGTACTTTAAGAAATAGTTCAAGTGAATTGCTGGAACACAGACCAGGGGTTTCAAAATTGCACAAACACAGCGAAGTTAAATGTCATCAGCTTGTGAATATTAAACAGGGTAGCATGGAAGCACACAGACTACTTACACTAAAACAATCAATTCGTCCATATGGTAGTAAGCTTTATAAATAAGAAAAAAACATATATGGACTTCTTCAGGCCTTTTATGCATGACATTCACTGCAATGCTGACACACAAACCAGAGACTGCCTCACTGAAGAGTGACAGAAAAGCAGCTGTTTGCAGTCTCCTGCTGAGGAGATTAAATTCATATTTTCAGTATTATTCCCCTTTAGTATCATAATAATATTTCTGCTCAGGGCATGAGGAAATTACAAACTTTTAAGGTTAGGCCATATCTGAAATATTAAAAAATATGAAAATATTAAATATTTAAAAGGGATTACTTCAAATTTTTAAAGCTAAATCCCTCCTTTCCTAGAGGGCCATGTAGAAATGTTCTAAATGCTGTGCGTTGTGTACTGCTGATTTTATTTATTTTTTTTTACACACAAGTCATGTTTTAGTTACTGCTTTGATTGTAAAAGTATGTTTTAAAAAACACTCTCCTGCCACACACAAGTTTTAAAGACTGAATAAAAGATACGAAGGGGAGCACAGACCCTTGTATATACTGCACCAGTTCACACACAAGCACCTCCTACAGCTGGGTCCCACTCATGCTCAGCTCAGCAGGCACATATGAGTCAGTACCTGCTCGAAATAAAAAGATTTATAGAAACCAAGAAAACAATTCTGATGAAAATAAGTATTTAATTTTCACTTGCATAAAGAGTAAGATGGATTTACACAGTATTTACAGGTACATTAGCTGGTCTGACAGTTAACACCAAAGTTTTATAAGAAAACATGGCTTGTATGTGATCTGCTAGCGATCTCAGAGATACAGAAGCACTGATTTATTTGACGTGTTTCTGATACACATAATACTCAAGGGGAATAATCTGCTCAGGTACTTTTTTATATATATATATATATATATATACACCCATAGTAACATCACTGTTATCCTTCCACACTGTTTTCCAGATCTGAGCTGTAGTTGAAAAAACACTTTTATAAAGTATTCTGATGAAAATCTGCCTTCCTTCAAAAGCATTCATTAGTACCCAAGGGACCGTCTACCCTAATTCTAACAGACAGACATCTTTTAACCAGATGACACTGCTAGGTGTTCAGCACTGTTCTCATTAGCACAAATGGAGGCCAAAGCAAATCTGAAAGGCAGTATATATATTTAATGGTAGCCATGGCCTTATTTTTGCAGAGGAAAACGGAAGACCGTACATGGAGAACTCTGTGAACAGTAGTATTTTATTCTAGGAAATCAGTAACACTAGTACTATAATTTTAAAATTTCATTTCAGTCTTCACCATAAGGAGGGGACAGAAAAGCAAAGGAATGAAACATGGCAGGAAGGACACACATGCTGTAGGGTGGAAACCAGAAGCTTGAGAACAATCACTAATTAGATTGATATGATTTTTTCTTGGCAAATCTATATTGAAAAAATCATATCAAGTTTGTTTCTGTTTCTCCAAAAGGGAAAAACACATACATTATTTTGCTTTTTACTTAAGTAATTTTTTTCCAAATACATAAATATACAGCCTAAGTCACATACTTAATGACTTTGAAGAATTGTTTGATTGTCAAATTCTTCCATTTCTTGGCTATGTTTATATGAGGAAATTTTTTAAGGAAGTCTGAAATACCTAATGCTTCAAGTTCCTTAAGACGAAAAGCATTAAAATATGCTTTAAGCATGACCCATTATAAACCTAGAAAAACATAGTAGCAGTTAAATGTAACTACGCGTATGAATTTCTTTTAAGTCATCCACATAACTAAGCCTTTGCCAGGCTGCAGTACTCATTAATAAAGTGCTTACTGAAACACAAAGATGACAGTAGGAGAAATTCATTCTGATAGTTCTCCTGGGTCTGGCAGTACTTGCAGTACTAGATACATGTCCAGTAACATGTCATTGATTTTCCCTCCCTCCTCTTCAATCTCCATCACAATAACCAACTCTGCCCAAGCTGCGTTTGAAAATTTGTGGTTGTGTATAAAAAAAAAAAAAGAGAATCTTCAAAGAAAAATTATAAATACAAAATTTAAACTGCTTTTTGCAAAACTACTTGTCAGATTAGATACCAATCTGTGAAGAACACCAAAAATAAGCTAACAGTAAACATGCCTGTGCTTATTTTCTAATTATGTGTCTTTCACTTTATTTTTATAGGTATTAGCATTATTTATATGGCGTTAACTTCATATGCATTTAACCTTCATGAGAAAGGTTTTGTTTGGAGGGGACAGGGACACAGTTGAGCACGTTTCTTAGAGTTGCTGGAAAACAGAAAGCATGTTACTACACAATTACAAGTTCTGGGGAAAAGCACAACAAAAAAATCCCCAATAAACAAAATCAAAACATTCAGTAAGAGCACTAAATTTATTCTCCTGTCCTTTAAAATCAGAAACATCTTCATATGGGAAGAGTCGTACACAGGGTAGCTAGAGACAGTTATTTAAGTTATTACTCAGTTAGGACACAATAAATTATGAGCCATATTTTTCTAACCTTATCTAGAGAGAGGCAAATGCTTTGCTGAGTGTGCATGCTCAGCTTCTCTGCCAAAGCTGAAAGAAATTCAGCCTCCAGTGTAAGTAATGGAGTGTCAATTTTTTCACACTCTCAAAATATATCACTTCCAGTATCTTTACTGTCTTAAATCTCTAGACAGAATGGATAATTTCTGATTTCTAGTCTGAACTATTCCAAATTTATTCCTTCTATAATCTAGTGTACAATTGTTACCATTTTAAGAGTCTTTCAATAATAGTTTTTTCTTTCAGGTCTACAGTTTGCCTAAATGCCTTAAGTGCTATTCCAATTTTCAAATGCTATTACTTTTCTACTCTTCATTTTCTTCCATTTCCTTCAACATAAAAGAAAAAATGTATTGCTCTAATGTTACAGAATGACAAATTAAATTCCAGACTTAAGAGGGAAAAAACAGGTTTCTATTCATCCAAACTGAGTCAAGCATATGTTACCTTCTAAAGTCTAAAGCAATGACTCATAAAATCTTGCACACACATATACTGATTCCTGTCTCTCCTACAAGATGATGCTACATGATTTTTTACCTGAAAGGATTAAACTGGTTCATAATTATTGAATACACATTATAACCGTAAACTCCAGGTTAACGTTTCTCTTTAGCCTTACTTTTTATTATCATTCACTGTTTTAAAAAGCTTTGGTTTTAGCTTTTATTACACATTTTACAGTTAGATGTCCTTCTAGTGGAAATATTTGCTAAATGTGAGATACTTGACTGGATATTCACAGGATGTTTTTCAGTGTGTTCTGTCAAAGCTTTTATGTTGTAATCATCACCTCATTATCTAGATAAGTAGTTTTTCCAAATAGTGTTGTAAAGTTTTCAACATTTCTTATCCAGCAGATCATCAGGCTGGGAAGAGGACACTCTCATCTGGGAAGAGGACATTCTCAGGTCTGTTCCTCGAAAATGAGAGACAGGACGTGTTTCACCTTTTCTGATCTCATAAAAGGACTAAAAATTCTCAGTAAAAGCTCAATCAAAAATACATCAATCTGAGCACATAGCAAGCCAAACACCTCTCTAGCAGTGAGTTGTGCCCAACTGAGACATGGATTCATTTGGTGATCATCCTACCCAAAGTAAAACTACTCAAGAGCATAGAGGAACTTCAGTTAAGATGTTCCTTGATGTTTGCAAGGAAAGAGACAAGGGGGAAAGGGAGAAACAGAAGTGTTTTTACATGAAGAAGAAATGAGAGCACCTACAAAAGATGGCAGGAGAAGCAGCCATTAAAACTGCTAATATCAAGATATTGACATCAGCTGTACTATGCCACACTTGAAAAATAACATCCATTACCTCTGTTCTTACCTATGGCTTCACAACAGAACACAGCACAACTGCTGTGTAAATAAGCCTGTCCACATCCACTGTGTAGTCTAGGACCTTGGAGCCACTTGCACCACTGTATGAAAGGCTTTGTCTCAGAGCAACCGTCCCAATATTACGCCAAACCTCAAAATTACATATTCAACTGGCTAGCCATTCTTCAGCTTCTTGCAGCTTCTTTCTTGTTGAAAAGACAATGAGAAGGCAAACTAAACCTCCTGAAGAACAATGAAATTCTCTGATAGAGCTGGCAGACCAACATCAATTACTGCAAGGAAAAGGCTTTTGGATCACTGCAGCTGCACATGTCTTTGCTATCTCTGAGGTGAAGCACACTGCTGGCAGAAGAAACTTTACATGAAACCAGCACCACTTTCCACTTATCCAGAATGCACATGCACATCCTTCAATCCTACATGCTTCTCATATGTGGTTCTACTTTCTTGCTGTCATAACTATTGCCCATGAAAGCCAATACACTGCACAGGAGGAATAATCTTCTGTTCCAACAGAAAATCACTAGCAACAATAAAGAGGTAAAAATCTTACCCGAGAACACACATATGATTCTCCACTAATACAGCATATTTTTATTATTTTATAATATTATTTTATCTAATTATATAGATTTACCTATTCTTAAACTACATCTTGATCAAGCTTTACCTTTCAGAAACAGTATTTTTAGTAAAGCTAAAAGTAATACATAAAAATAATACATAAAAATTAAATTTTACAAAGCAACATGGACACTGGGGATTTTTCTGTCTGGCTTCTGTCTAAGAGTGGACACCGTAGTAACACAGGAATATATTTATTTAGACTGATACAAATGTAAAACACCCTGGCACCAATGGCTTGTTACTCAGCCAAGATCTTGGAGGAAAGGGACTGTTTGCAAGGATATTGTTAATTCTTGAGATGTCTCCATTTGTAAATTCTGAATGTAACTACAGTGTAACACATAAATGTTTTGAATACCTGTCAGTGAATATATAGGAAAAGGAAATACTTCCATCAAGAGTATTTTTAATTTCATAGAAAAAAAACATACAACACTCCACAAATAAATCCCAAAATATCCTTTCAGTTTTTATGTTTGAAGAAATGAGATTTGACATTTTTTAAAGCAACATTGGATGTGTGGAAGAACAATAAATTATTAGAAAGTAATCCAAAGAAATATCCACAAACTTTTACTGCAAGATTTGAGAAGACTCAGACACTTTTTAAACCTTATCAGAAAACATTCTGGCTGCTACAGACAAAATATTTCCATAGGAAAGGAGGGAGTTAAAAGTAACCACAACAATGGATGTATTTATATAAAGCAGAGGTCTGTCCAGACATGAGATCTCATCTTGCAATCAGTAACCTATTTACATCTCTGCTTTTTGGGTTTATCTTTCATTAATGGCTCATCTAAATGATATCATAACCACTACTGCTGACGAAGAATTCAGAGTGTGCTTTGCTGATCTACAGGCCAATCTCTTGAACCTTAAAACTTTGAAGATTTTCTTTTTTAGGTCTACCTTTGTTCTTTTCACACCCTCTCCCCTTCTCCACTTGACTTCCCTATCACTTATTCAGCAGTCAAATGAGAAACCTGGTATTGCCTTGTCTAAAAGCTGGCTACAAATAGTTTCTTCTGCAGTGAACGCACAGTGATGTAGGTGGCAATTCATCACCATCCACTCTGTAAATGTGTGGTGACATCATTCAGTGTCCTCTATTACCTCCCATCTTCTCCCACATCGTGTGATGCAGATTTTGATGAAGTGATGCCACCAGAAGTGCAAGCAGCCTTCTCCTCCCCTGCAACCCTACCCATTCCTCTCCAGGTCTCAGCCCTGCTAACTAGCATCTAATGAGTCAGCAAATTATGTCACCCATGTCCAAACCCAGCCAATTTCTTCTTCATAAGGTCAGAACTCCTAGACATTGCAGTCTTTTCCAGCATACATGGGAAGAGAAAAACACCTTAACTTCACTGTTGGCAAGAAGCATCAGTAAATATAGGATTTCAGGAACATAGTCCCAATTTTAGCAGCTGTTAGAGCAACAATTAAACAGTATTCAATGTTGAACAGATTGCTAGCACTGTCAGTTATGTCTTTCATAAAAATAAAACACTACTGAACTAGGGATTTTAAAAAAACAGACCTGTGTAAAGACATCAAAGTGAGAAGAAAAAAAAGACTGGCAGGCAACTATCCTATTCACCATTTTATAAAGTGTCTAAGTTTACAGTCATGGAAGATATGTGCTTGCAAATCAGATCATTCAAGTTTCAACAGGACTGGCAAGTCTAGCCCAGACAAAACCTAACAATGATCATCCTGGCTTCCTTACGGCAAAGGAAGCATGCTTCAAAGATTATATGTATTTTTAAATGCCACTATTTCACCCTACTTACAGGAAACCTAGAGGTTTCCAATAAATATTGGAAAACCTGGTATTTAATATCCATAATGAGACACTTTTACATATGCATAAAATGGAAAGAAGAAAATTGAGAAATAAGCAACAGAAAAAAAGCTAACCTGGCAAGGCACTTCTAAACAATGTCAATTCTAAACAATGCTAAGTCATAAGAATCACCAATTTACCTTGAAGTGTTAACTAAGGACTAGACAAAGGAAAAGTGATGAAAGAGCACAGAGATTCTTGGGACGCAGAGGGAGCAAAATAAAAGTGGCAGAAATCACTGAGCAGAGACAAATCACATACAAGAAAAATAAAGGAAAAATTCTGGGAGAAGGAAAGAACAGGGTGGGGAGAAAAGGTATGTTGCCAAGGCAAAAATAGATAACCGAAGACAGGAGACAAAGAAGGATGAGAAAGCTCACAAGAGTGTAGGAAGAAAAGCAAACCAAGAAAAAAAATGATGAGGACTAAATCTTGTAAGGGAAAACACTGAATGCAGAAATGTCCTCAACTTAAGTGACTCGATGTGTGGTGTTTCAGAAGGAAGGCAAGAGCACTTTGAATAAGAAGGCAGATCAATGTGTGGTCTTTTATGCACTGTCTACACAATACTCTCTACTGGCAAATAACACAATCCTCCTTCTCCCTGGTCCCACTCCCACAAAAAAAGGACATGACAGTAAGCTGGTGACTACTTTCCCCACCCCTGCAGTGTTGCTTCTACTCCAACAAGCAACTAAGCAATGACAAGAGCAGCTGAGGCAGTAACAAGTCTATGAGTTGTACCCAACACTTTACATTTAAAAACCACATCTTGGAGCTTCTATATACTAGAATGTATGGTATTGTGAAGTACAACTTACACCTGTTTACAGAGAGAGTCTAAAGAATCTTTACAGAACCTGTAGCATCTGCTTTAATTGTATTTGAAATTCAGCTTTTGCCCATGAAAAAGGCAGCAGAATGACATCATGGACACAAAAAATAAAATATGCATTTGAAAACTGGATCTTTTTCAGATTTTTGCTTATTTTTACTGTTATTTTTCATGCTTATTTTACTAGAAGATTGTAGAGGAGAGCTTGCCCTTTAAAAATTTTTTTTTAAAATATGCAACACCTCCAATTGCTATGTTAAAATTGGAAAAACTCCCAATGAACATGAGTCATCAAACCACTCCTCCAGAAAGAATAAGAAGACAGCAAAACTTAACATTGCTCTGGTTTACTTTCACTCCAAAGTATCAACAGGAAAAGTGACTGAAAGTGGTAAAATACTCCGACTTGCTTTAAGCACCAAGGAGAATTATTACAATTATTAATCTGCTTAAGAAAGCACATAAGGTGACTAGGTAAAGGCCAGATCCAGAAAAAATATCTAAGAAAGTATAAATTAAATTATTTTACATTTGCTTTTAAAACCCTAGCTGGAAGGGTTCCAAAAGCTACCCAATCCAGCACTTGCAGTATATAAATCCCTAGGGCACTATGGAGATCATGGAAAATATCTGCATTATTTTTAATGAAAGAAGCAACTGTCTTCCTACGGTGACTTGTTCCACTACTGAAGAGGCAGGATGACATCAACCACTATCTCTCACAGGGAAATGGTAATTTCATGACAGAGTTCATAGCATTAGTTGGTTAATCTAATCCCATACAAAATTAATTAGGCTAAGTGCCAGTGTCTCTCCACCAATAATAAAGAAGTCTGGGAAACCAGATCAAATGTAGATTACCAGACTGCAGACATCCACCTGAGGTCAGGTGAATCCCATCCTTACCACATGGACTCAGGTAGCCCTATCATTGCATACAATCTTCACCTATTGAGTTACCAATTCTTCTTGTGACATAAAATGTGATTAAAATAAAATTTATTGTCACCTTTCTTTGTGTATTAATTACACCAACTCACTTAACTCCTGTGAAGTACAAACAAGAAAGGAAAGCTAAGATTTGATGGGGTTTTGTTTGATTTACATTGGAGTCACTCAAATGTTCAAAAATACTTTTTGAACTGCTATTACTCATTGCAATCCACTTATGATAAAGGTTAGGAACAGGTACTAATATAGCTACAGTAGCACATAAATCCCCCTACATAGAGGTAAGCAATCAATCATATTAATTTATTCTTCCTTAAAAAAGAACACAGATATGACACGTTTGAAGTCTGAAGACAGGAAAGGCACAAGAAGTCAGGGAGAGCACCACCAGAGAAAAAGTCAAAAGGAAAAAAAAATAAAACACTGAAAGAAGAGTGCCTGGGTATGGTGACAGGGAAAACACTCCCCTGCATCTCCCTCGTTCATTATTATATTTGTGTAAAGGTTGAAGAACAATTAGGTATTAGCCTTGACTATTTAACTCTACTTGCAGAGTCTCAGTGTAGGAGCAACAGGGACCGAATCTATTGCCTCTGTCAGGCTCATTTCCTTTATTGATTATTTTGTTTGAAGCCAGGGCAATACTAACACGTTTTCTGTAACCACTTAAGAGTTACATTTCTTTGCTCTTAAAGTCCCTCTTCAAGCAAGAGCTTTTGGTTTAAACTGTTTTGTTACTACTACTTGTCACTTAAAGTTTTTGCTTTCACTGTTGTGCTTTGAAGACCTTCCTCATTGCTCTTGTCCTTGGAATATCCACCACAATCAAGTATTCCAGACTGATGAAAATTTCACTGATTTTGTCTTAATAGTTTGAAAGTTCAGAGCCAAGATTTGGCCCTCATTGATGGTTAGAGTGTTTTTGGTAAGGGTAAAACTTACACAAGTACATGACTATAACTGCATTTAGACCAAACAGAGACAGACAGAATGCTGGACATTGTTACCTGCTAACACATGCCAAAAGCAAACCTGTGATCTGCATGTATTATTCACATGTGGTGTTACTAGCCAGAATCCCAGTTTAAGTCCTCCAGGGGGCCTTTACCCCTTTTCCTTACTCAGTTCATGTTCTTACATTATGTCAGACTCCCTTTTCTTGCCTTGTCCTTAGACTATTTTTGTACACCAGACAATCTGTACATTTTAAGCAGCATTTTAACCTCTTGAGATCCACTCAGAGAGAATGTGCTCAGAGAAAACATGTTTTAGACTACTCATCTCCTTTATATTGTGTGGGAATATAAATACAAGAATTTTTCAAGAAGATTTTCTTTCCTCAAAGACATTACAGGTTACATAGTGACAACAGTATAAAATTAGAGACACATCTGCCAAAATTTGAATATGTGCACTGGAAACAAAGATTGTAAGCAAGTCTGGAGAAAAATCATACATATGGATAAAAAACAAAGCATGTTGGGTTTTTTCCAGTTGGCAACTTCTATCAGGATCTTTTATCAAAGAGCTTTGTTATGCTCTGGTATTGCTGTGATAGGCTCAAAAACCAGCAACCTTCTACTGAATTTGAAAAGAGTATTTAAATGGTTATGTAGTAACTAGAACAAATATGGTGAATAGCCATGTTTTCCATTTCTTAAACATAAACTATATGCCCCACAGCTACCTGAAAAGATTGCTATTGATTCTGCATTATTCATTTGAATTTATCTGACCCTCTCAAACAGTTCAGCGTTTTCCAGGTTTGAAGCTCTCACAGCAGGTTTCATCATATTTCCAGTGCTGAGAAGAGAATAATTTCAGCCTTCCTACACCAACAGTGAGAATGGCTCTCTAAAAGAGGAGGACTTGTTTATCACTGACCTAAGTTCTACCATCTAAGACTAATTTTGACAAAGTACCAGTCAACTCTTAATGAAAACTTCCAGTAGTACGGTGGAGTGGAAAGAAGGTTGAAATCCGTATTTTCTTGCAGTTCATGCTCAATACTAAATCTCTCTAGCAATTCCCATTACTTAACAGTTTGCTTTACAGCTTAAAGAAAATCATTAGTCAGCTTTTTCATTCGGCATTCCTCAAGGCAGACTGATTATAATACTGCCTTCTCTCTCTTTGTAAGCAAAATGCTGTCGAGAACACTTGGCATTGATGATGCTGTTGAAGCATTGCTTTTCTCTCATCTCAGAGACAGCTGCACTGCATGCAGTTCCTCAGAAAGAACTATAATCATGTGCAGTGTTCAGGATGCGTTTGTGTTTTATTGACGTAGCATTGTGCAACAAGAGATCATTAAAAATACAAAAATGTTATTTTTTTTCGAATGATTTTGGCAAGCACTGTCAGGGAGATCCCCAGGCAATACATTTGCCTTTTGAGGACTGCTATATTGTCTTCCACATAAAAATAACATAGGCTATTTCCTCTGTATATTTGTATGTATCCTTTGTACATTCACAAATAAATGTTAGGCTACGTATGCTCCAAAAACATATCCACAGGGTGGTATAAAAGCTATTTTAAGATACATTTTCATGCTAAGTCCTTATTTTTATCTCCTTCAGCACTACAGCTATGGAGCATTTGTGACAGACCTCAAAATCTCCTAATACTCTAGCACACTTTATTCTAGCTCCAACACCACTATCAGAGCCACAGCAAATGCTGAGGCTTGTATTATGTAAGTTGTTCTGGCTGGGATATATAATGAAGTATTCTTAAAAAGGGTTTACATTAACTTCAGTTATGGTTAGAACACACTGTTCGATATAAAAATTGAGACCAGACTGCTTCCTAGAATGAAGAGTTTACAGACTAAGAATACAAGGAGTATACCCAGAGGGAAAAGAAGGCAGGCATAGGGAGATAAAAACATTTATAAATGCATCTACACAGATAATGTCTATAATTAGAGTAATGCATTTGCCAACCATATCCATCATCCCTCAACTTCGTATGAGTTTGACGACAGAAATGCCTATGGAGGTTGAAAGAGTGCAGCGACTACAAATGTTAGTGTTGAAGGGTATTTATAGGAAAATGAACGCCATAGGAGGAAGAATAGAGCATTTACAAGAGATAAGGAATGAATGGACAAGGCTTACAATGTTGGCAGATTGTACAAGACAGACGAAGCAATCAGACTTGCACGTGAGGCAAAAACAGAGTGGCCAAGTGCAGATAACAACAGTAATATTTAAAAGCTGGATCAGCTTAACAGCGAATGTTGATAAATAAATGTTAAAAGGATACTTTGGTCAAAATAAGGACTAGAACACTTTCCACACACCTCTTAGAAGGACTCAAAAGGAGTGACCAAGTACATGGATCAGGCATATATAAATTGGTTCTACCCACTTAGAAAGCTGCTTTTTATTCAGTATGCTCACAGCCTCAATTAAAGATGTTCTTCTGCATTTTGTATCTTGAATGATAGCACAATATCAAGCACTCTTAAAAAAAAGGTTAGAATGCTTTCATGATTCCGGACTAACCACATAAAATGAACTGGTAATCTAATGCAATTTCATCTGCAACCGATTTCTGTACATACTGAGTTACCTGTCCGAAGAGTAGTTTACTAGTGATTCCTCAGGAATAGTTTAAAACATTGATACGCACATTTGTGACTATCTGCTTTTTGCCTTTAAGGATGCAGCAATAGAGACAGACTGCTACAGTGTTTCTAGTCTAATGTCTTTCTTGACTGACGTTTCTGTTTCACTAAATGGGTAACTGCAACATCACAACTACTAGTAATTATAACAATGTCACAAGACTGGGCAACATTCTATTCCTACAGCTGACCCTAAATTACAAGAGATACTAAATTACTCATTAGCTCTCTCATATGGTCACACCTCTCTTCTCTGAATCTTTTAATGACACTGGAGAAATCAAAGTAGCCTTTGCCCTCTACAGCTTTCAGTCTGAACCTACTCTCAACACCCAATGTTTCAGTAACTCAGAGAAGCAGCATCTAAGCATCACTTCAAGGACAAACATAACATGCAGAATTTCTAACTGCGTGCAGCTTGCCAAGTCACACAAGGGAAAGGTTAAACAACTCTGCATATGTATGTGTAAAAATCAGAGAGCATACACCTAATGATTTTTTATAAACAAGTACCAGGTTAAAACCAACAAAGATCAAAACTGTTTTATCTGTTAATTGCTTCTCTTCTAATTCTTGCTCAGAAATGCCGATTTTCAAGTAAATCCAATTATGTTACCTAAGTGTAATGATCTCGTAGCACTATCACTGTCACAAGCACTACACTGAGAAGAGGCTCTGAAGACTTCACACCATATTAGTAATTTACACATGGATGAGATGCTCCAACTGTCCTTATATTCAGGACAATACAGTTAAGGTTTCTTGCTTTTCTAGAACCTATGCAAGTTATTACAACAAATTCCACAAACTTAAATCCAGAAACAGGAAAAATAAGTAGAGTAAATTTACTCAAACTGATGAGTTTTAAGTACAGTTGTCAGAGACATCTAAGTTTCAAGGATATCTGCAGTTTTTATTTCAAAAGGTTTATGTAGGTACTGCTGGCTTTATATTTACATATAGTCTACATACATGCCCGAACCTTAGAATGTTTTAACCTCTGTTTATGAGCTATTTAACTGAACAGTGTAGTTAATCCATAGCCCATTAAAAATAAATACAGTAACTTAGAGGCAGAAATGTAACTTGTGAAACCTAATAGGACAGGTTTTCACAGGATTATACTTTAATGCTTGTAGATCACTAATCAAAACACATGCAGAGTCACACCTTATTTTCAAAGCAATACCTATTACAATGACTTTAAAATAAATGGAATATTGCACATTTCATCATTACAGTCAAATAATACAATAACATTGAAAACTTATAATTCTTTTTGCTTATGGCATCTTTCTTCAATCTCCAGACCTGTGTTTGTGCTTGAGATGATTTTTCTATATGGGAAGTATCAAAAATCTGAACCATTATTACTGATGGGGAGTTTATTAGTTAGCCTGAGTGAGGAATGTCCAGCAGGACCTCCAGATCCCTCAACTAAAAATTACTTTCTAGGATAAGGCAAATGAAAGAATGTACAAGCTACTTGGAGGGTCATTTAAGAGAATGTAAAGCATTCTTCTCTATTGGAGAGCTGGCAGATGGTGAGCTATCACAATGTTCAGTATTATTTACAGAAAACAATTACTGAGCTTATCATTATTTAAAAGATAAGTCTCTATATCAGATTTGAACTCTTGTAAAATGAAATACATGTAGAGACAAAGGAATCAAAAAAAGACATCACACTGAAAGCTAAACCAAAGAACACACATACAATACACACTACAATAACTTAATACATCTCTTATCTGGGAACACGTTTATATTTTCTACATTTTAAAGACAACAATATGGATTTTTGACAAAGCTAGAAACCAGCCAGGACTGAAGCGGAAAGGTTACTACACAAGACATTGAATCTGAAACATTCCTGGCCAAATGTAGACAACAGTGCTGAACAACTACCTAGTTCATACTCATCTGAGGATGCCATTAAGTGCTGTCATGGCGTGAACAATTTACAACTCAGCCACAAAGACAACGAAGAATTTCTAAGAGAGCACATGACTTTGCATTGCTAACTGCTGACTCAATACTTTTTTCTTTGGTTTTGATGGTTTTTTGCTTTGGCAGAGTAACAGTAAGGGCTGGAGAAAGCTAAGAGCAGATAAAAGTGCAGCTGCTCTACAACACAGCAGTAGCTGTAATAAGAGTAATAAGGCTCAAAACATTTTTTTTCCCCTCATAGAATGCAAACTAAAAATCCAATAACCCTTCAAATTTAAACACCTTGAGAACATCTATAGGAATTTATTTTTCTCTTAAAGCTATTAGTGACCTAATTATTTTCTTACCAAAGCACTAGAAAAAATTGCTTTCACCTATGATATATTAGGGCCAGATTTATAACTACATAGTTAAGATAAAAATATTGCTATATAGAATAATTTCTAACATCTTCAGTCAGCTCTAACATAAGTCTGAAGGGGAAGAAAAAAGACAAGGTGTTTTCTAAAACTCATATACAAAAAGATACACAAATGATTTGTCAGTCTACAAGTGAATCCAAGAAGCCACTTCACCTTTGAAAACTCTAAAGAACACAGATACATCACTTGAAGTGATTAAACAACATATTTGTCGTCAAGAGTTAGGCCTGTGCTGGCAACTACATGAATGACAGTCTCTCTGTTAACACCTCTTCCTGCCTAAAAATGATACATGGATCGGAAAAGAAAACTAAAATGCCTCTAGTGAAAATTAAAAAAAATACATTAAAGATATACAAAAATATACAAAACCAGTATCAAAACAAATGCACCCCCCCAAATGGCAATGACCTCACCCTCACCACTGATGCTGTGAGCAGGCACTCCAAAAGTCCCAGATCGGACTTGGACAGAAACCAGATGCAATGGCTGGATTCTGCAGCTGGATTCAAGAATGCACAAATTGGGATCAAAGGCAGAATCCACAGAGTCCTCCTCAGACAATAGCCTTTGAAGAAGGGGGCTGAAACTTGTGGTCACTCACCTTTATACCAAACACGATGTACACGGGATGGAAACCCTGCTTGGTCAGTTTACGGTCACCTGTCCTGTACACTCTTCCCCACAAGTGCGGCCTCTTACTTAATGCACCCCAACAAGGGACAGAGGATTTAGCACTGACCTTGGTTCTCACAGGAGAAAGTCTAAGCAAGAGCCCTTCTGCATCGCAATGCCTGCTAGTAACCATAAACATGGAGCATTATCACTTGTACAAGCAGCCACCGTCTGCACAAATACACTGCTAACTGTGGAAAGTGCAGATATGGGGAAAAGACTCAGCTGAAAAGCAGCACCACTGAAGAGAACTAGCTCCAGCTCAAACCAGAACTCATGTTTAGAGCATCACAAGTGTTAAACCCAACATCTTAATTTTCATTTGCTTTACATCTGACCAGTAATTCCTGCTCTGAAGGAGAATCGACTGTACAAATATTCTCAGCACTTATGACAGCAGTTTAACTTCCACTTAGTAACTTAATAACCACAAATAAGATGCACAAAAACAAAGAACTAACTCTGTTCTAAATCAGACTAGGACATTGATAATAGAAGAAATATCACCAGGACTCAAAATTGATGTGGTATAAAACATTTTCTAATATACATCACAGGCAAGTTTCTGCCCTGCACTAACAGTGACCACCTCAAACATCCAGCAGTACACGTCACCTACAGGAACATTCAACAACGAATACCAAAAGGAGAAAAAACATAGCAACAAAGTCAGCACTGGGACTGGACTTCAGGTCAGACTCTAAAATCATTTAACATCATTTCCCAACTTAATAACCACAAATAAGATGCACAAAAACAAAGAATTTGTTTGGAAAACCCCAGCAGCTGGTGCCCGAGATAGGAATGAAAGGTTCTCCTTTGTTTAAGTAAATGATGCTTTTCTAAGTGACCTCCAACATGCCACTTACAATGAAAATAAGAGATGAAAGCTTTTGTGAATCTGAGGTTATACTACGTGAAGTTTGCTAAAGGCTATGAATTTACCTAGCATAAGTTACTGCAAAAAACTAGTCTGTTCAATTCAGAATATTGATAACTACAAGTAAAACCAAAAACTAGCAATATGAAGTGTCCAAAACAAAATTAAATGTAGGTCTCATTCAAACTAGAAGTTTGATTTACTTGTGTCTCTAAAACAATGATTCAAGAATACTTGATTCAAACATACGCACTGTTGCACGTGCTCAAGTACCAAGAAATCAGTACAACAACACTGAGATTACAAATCTAATCATATTCATCTCCATATAGGGATTTATTAAATTACCAAAGGTCTTGGTTTCAGTTAATCACCAGCAGCATCATAATCAAATAATGAAGCAAATTCAGAAATAGGCTCATGCTAGAATAATCCACCATGACTTAGTATTTTAATTATGCATGTTTCAGCTGGCTGTAAGCTTTTCCTTTGTAAATCAACTTTATTTTTTATTGTCCATCATTGCCTAAATAAATAGCTAAGTATCCCTAGTTGCTTTGGTTTTATGTCTCCAACGAAGTCTTCACAAATAAGAATAAATGCCCCAATGCCTGGTTTAAAACTTCATTCCCTAAATCTGACCCAGAAAAATTTAATATGCCAATTTCTATGATTACTTTTTTAAAATAATTCCCAAGCAGCCTCCTCAGTGATCTAATTTATTTCAAGTAAAATTAGGTTTCTCTCCCTGTTCTTCTGGTATTAAAATTAAGCTGTGTCCCATTGTATTTTTGTGGTGTTTTAAATTAATATAGTAAGACTAGCTCTTTGATTGCTCTTATCACATGACTGAACATGAGCCTTTCAACCACTTCTGCCCACTCCACAGTTTTCACCTCCATGGAAGTGCAACATGCTACATCTAAGGAAATGACATCATCCTAATGGTATTCAAAGAGTGTAAACACCACAATACTAACTTCACTCACACTAGTTATTTCTCCGCATTGTTAAATACCACGTAAGCTAAAGATCAGCATAAAATAGATAACTGTAGTTCTCTTTGAAATTATAACCTCAGCAGACCATAACATACACTTGCAGCCCTGAAACACACCTATAAAGACAAATCCACACTTCTGATCATTGCAGTTAAGATATTCAGATAGACTCATAGTCTAAAGCCAAAAATAAAGTAATATGGGAGTAACTACTGTTTGCTTTAAGCTTTCATTTTAAACACAATGATGAGAGTTTCCATAAGCTTTGCTTTCTACAGCCATCCCACTACAGCCTGCAGTGAGTCACAAATCCCTGTTACAAGTTCCAGGTCTGCAGAAGACAAAAGCAAGTTTTCCAAAGCAGCACATCTCAAGCACAGCACAAAAACAATCTTCATAGCAGCTCTCTCTCAAGCAAAAGGCAAATCTACAGCACAGCTGAGTCAAAGCTGCACTGCAACCACACAGCAAAACTCTAGGTCAAAAATTCAATGAACAGATACTGTGATAAACTGTCTACTGCTATCAATCAAAACCATCTCTTTTCCAGGGTTTTGTAGAAGTTAAATTCAAAGTCTCCAATAAAAGATTCGTATGTGTATAAGTGTATTACTGAAAAATGCTTCAATTTATGAAAATAGCAAACACAAGTGTAAACCAAACAGTGACATTGGGTTTACCAAGTCTAACAAATCAGCCCTAATTTTATCAGAAGTCCTGCAGCCTAATGGAGCAGCCACCTGAATTCCCTCTGGACTAAAAATAGAGTAAAATATTGTTCGGAGAAATTGTCAGAATTTTAACCAACTTGAAATAGTAACTAGTTTCAGCTATTATTGAAAACAATAAAAAAATCTCAGGTTCCAAGAAAACTCAGTCAAAGACTTAAGCTACATATTTATATTATGCCAGTAGCTTCTACAGCACCTCACTGAAATGTACAAACTCTGCATCAGGACTATAAAGAGCATTGTAATAACAGGAACTTACTCTTGCTATAAAATATAACTTCATAATTTTCATTATTGCTCTGAAAGCATCAGGAAGCACAAGTGTTTTATGCACAAACTGCGTTCAGGATGAGAAGGGAGACAAGGTTATCCAAGAATGTTTTTTCCTAGTGATGATTATGCTTAGTATTTATGCTAATGTTAGTAAAGGAATTTATTTAACCATGCCTACAGTTTAAGTAAGGAGTCAGATGTACCCTTTTCCCATTCCTTCCCCCATCACATTATGTTAACAAATAGTATTAACAGTGAAAAGTAATCAGGTTCAATTAATTTGAAAAATCATATATCAAGATGTCCGTGATGTTCATGAAATAAATTAAATTGAAATTGGTAGAAGTACTTGCAAAAATACCTAATCACAAGCAGGCTGTCATAAATTGCCTAACAACAGACTCTGATTTCCTATTATTTGAAACTTTTCCCTACCATTTCCTTCCTCCAGTTACTGTAAGTTCTCCACTACTCCTCCAACAACCCTTACTGACAGTCAAGGTCTAAACTCAGTCATCTACTGAGAACAGGGGTGTGTAGTCCAACACTCCCAGCTCAGAAGGCAATCTTCACGAAGCATGCATTTTCGTGGTTTGTCTTCAAGATCCATATCCCTTTCTGATTTAAGGACTAGCCAAAAAAAAAAAAAGTTGCTTGCAAAGCCTGTTATGTCCCTGGAAGATCTGGAAGCAGTCTTGACGTCTCTAGAATACTAACTGTATTAAGCAGTTACAATTTAGGAAAGAGTTTTAGTGCTCACTACTGTATCCAGATTTATATGCACATCAAGGGATTTGTTAACACATTAAGCTCACGTTAGTCTCTCAACATGCTAACATGGACATTAGTTTTACTAGCTGACACAACTTAAAGCAAATTAAAATAGAATTTTACCACAGCATGACAAAACAGGACCTCTACTTGACAGACTATTCTAGACAAAGATCAAAGCTTTTGGTGTTTTAATTCACCTAAACAAAACATAATTCCTGTATTCAAGAATAAAAAAAGTTTTGTTCAAGGAAAACCTCACTGTAGAAGATGACAGCACTCACAGGCAGTATGAACAGGACAATAGTTGAGATCCTTCACCTATTTCAGAGTAGGCTATTCCTTAAGGTTTTGATTCTTCAAGTGAGGAGAAACACACTGGGTACAATACCATGATAGCTACAAGGAAAGATGCATTTTCTTACTTGAGAAACACATTACTCCTCACGATCCTAATAGCAAGCTACTAAACATCTGCTTCTCTGAAAGCTTTTAAATCATACATTTTTTACTGATTTTATTGATCACACAACACAAACAGAAGTAGGAAAATAAGTCAATTCAGGCATGCAGCTGAGCTGTAGTATTAACTGAGGGGCAATATCCCACTTGCTTCCAACCTTTGTGGAAAGATTAATCGGGAGAAAAATAATTTTAAAAAATGTAATGAAGATTAATAAAAGCATTAGCTTTTTAGTTGTTGTTGAAACTGACTCCTTGTTACTATTCAAATTTGTCTTTATGTTCAGATTATTCACAGCACACAGATAACCAGCAGTTTTCTGAGCTAAAATTTCAATTTTAACCCTGTAGACAGTGCCCATAATTTACACAGGTGTTCATTTTTCAAACTTCATTCATAGCCACTTTTTACTCCAGTAGAAATTAAGTAGGATTCAACACATCCTGAAAGCAAATACATACTTGAAAATGTAATTTCATGGGAACATCTCAATTTTGTAGTGTATAACTTTCTCTTTCAGAACATCTTGAGCATGGGCTACTTGAATTATTTCACCATTAAAACCGAGACCCAAAAAAAACATACAACAGAAAACTGCAATACAATAGAAACATTTTTCTTTGTATTCAGTATTTTCTAAATGAGTCATATAATTCCCTGCAGCCAAATTGGGCTGCATTTGCTCTTCTTTTTCAAAGAAAAAACATGTAAGGGTAATCACTCTACTACACACAAAGGAATGTTTTTGTATTGCATCTACCAAAAATAGATTCAGGCTTTTCTGATCCCATTTCTCAAAAGCATGTAGTACTGAAGAAGAATGAAAATCCACAGAGGCAGCAGATGGACTCAGGAGATTTTGGAGCCAAGACCGCTGCCATCCCTCAGAATTTCTCACAACACCACCAAGATTTACTGCCAGCTTTGTGTTCCTTGTACTTCTCCAGAGAAACACAGATGAACCACAAAGGCTATACAACTTACCAGGGTCTACAAACACACATGTACCAGTAGAGCACAAGTATTAAGGTACAGGAAGAAGCAGTAAACTATTTGAAGCACTTCTGGTGATTTAAAAAAAATAATGGATCAATAAGCTCAGATACCAAGCATTCAATCTCTACTGCTTTAGAGTATCTTCTCCTCTTGAGAAGCCCCCCATCTCCTTTACCACAGCAATGCCTGCTCCCCAGGGCAGCATACTGCTCGATACAAAACCAGGTACTATTCTGCTGGATCACTGGGAGGCATAAAACCAAGTACTTACCAACAAATTTACTCTATCGTCAAGAAGCAGAAACAACAGTATTATTGGCATGGAAAAAAAACCAAAGCATGTGCAGTGTGTAGGCTCTGAACTAAAAAGCACTGCAAAACTAAACAAAACCAAATTAAATGAAACAAGTTAACATAGATAACATTTGCAGCACACAAAAAAAACTCAACAAAAAAACCCACCAGACATCCCATAAAACCTCCCAATTTGAGAGCTGCACAAAACCACGGCATTACCTACAGAGCACCAAGCCTGACAGGATACATGGTGAGGCAGGTAGTTAAAGCAGTCCATCTGTTGTGGGGTGGAGGGTGGGGGGGTTGGTAAAGTTTAGAACCTATTCAAGGATTGTTTTAAAAAAAAAAAAAAAAACAAAAAACCACAACCCCACAACCAAAAAAAAATGCTCTCCCAGACACAATATGATTGATATGATCAGGGACCCAGCTCAAGTCAGTAACAAAAGACTCAGCTTTTACAGGAACAATAATATTCAGGAAACCTTCTGGGATGCCTCAGAATTACAAAAACGACCATCAGAGAAGTCTTCAGAACAAGCAGAGCACCTCGGAACACTGAATCATAAGAAATGAGCAGTTTGCGTCATGTCTGGCCTCATCTCTGTAGAACCAGGAGCTGCATGAAGAGACAAGGGCACAATAGCAAGGTAGAAATTACAGAAAAGTGTTGTAAAAGTGTTAAAGGAGAAACATTTGGCAAGACTCAGATGCAGAAAGCCCATGGTAACACAAACACCACGTTATCACAGAAAGCAGAGCATTCAAAACAAGAATGCTATGAGGGCATGAACATCTGCTGCTCAAAGCACATACCACACCTGTCGGAAAAGCTGTCAAATAGAAATGACACACTACTTTTGGCTACCACATAAACTGAGAAAAAGGATGGCTAAGACAATTACAGGTGTTTCTTTACTGTCACGGGTTGGGATAGGGCCAACCACTAGACAAATGACAGATGCTCTCTGCCCAAAGGGAATAGAAAGTGAGTAAGGGACAGGCACATAGATTAGAAGAAAAAAGCTAAAATGGCTTTAGTAAACAAAATAATATTAAAATCAAATATGTACAAAAATATACAACACCATTATCAAAACAAATGCACCCCCCCAAATGGCAATGACCTCACCCTCACCACTGATGCTGTGAGCAGGCACTCCAAAAGTCCCAGATCGGACTTGGACAGAAACCAGATGCAATGGCTGGATTCTGCAGCTGGATTCAAGAATGCACAAATTGGGATCAAAGGCAGAATCCACAGAGTCCTCCTCAGACAATAGCCTTTGAAGAAGGGGGCTGAAACTTGTGGTCACTCACCTTTATACCAAACACGATGTACACGGGATGGAAACCCTGCTTGGTCAGTTTACGGTCACCTGTCCTGTACACTCTTCCCCACAAGTGCGGCCTCTTACTTAATGCACCCCAACAAGGGACAGAGGATTTAGCACTGACCTTGGTTCTCACAGGAGAAAGTCTAAGCAAGAGCCCTTCTGCATCGCAATGCCTGCTAGTAACCATAAACATGGAGCATTATCACTTGTACAAGCAGCCACCGTCTGCACAAATACACTGCTAACTGTGGAAAGTGCAGATATGGGGAAAAGACTCAGCTGAAAAGCAGCACCACTGAAGAGAACTAGCTCCAGCTCAAACCAGAACTCATGTTTAGAGCATCACAAGTGTTAAACCCAACATCTTAATTTTCATTTGCTTTACATCTGACCAGTAATTCCTGCTCTGAAGGAGAATCGACTGTACAAATATTCTCAGCACTTATGACAGCAGTTTAACTTCCACTTAGTAACTTAATAACCACAAATAAGATGCACAAAAACAAAGAACTAACTCTGTTCTAAATCAGACTAGGACATTGATAATAGAAGAAATATCACCAGGACTCAAAATTGATGTGATATAAAATATTTTCTAATACACATCACCGGCAAGTTTCTGCCCTGCACTAACAGTGACCCCCTCAAACATACAGCAGTACACGTCACCTACAGGAACATTCAACAATGAATACCAGAAGGAGAAAAAACATAGCAACAAAGTCAGCACTGGGACCGGACTTCAGGTCAGACTCTAAAATCATTTAACATCATTTCCCAACTCATTTTGCCTCTTATCATCATCCTCCTAAGCGAATTCTAGTGTTTACACGATCAGCTATCCCAGACACAGGACCGATTGGCACCATTTCTACTCACACCTAAACAGTCAATACCCATGAAGCACTTCCTTCTTACCATGCTGGCACAGGGTTGTCTCAGTTTAGGACAACCAGGCCCAGGTCACCCTTGCTGTGCCCTGAGGCTCAGCCCACCCAGCGCATGCACTCAGCTGCTGGGGCACAGCAGCTGTCTGGGGCCTGTTGCCCCTGCCCTGGCACTGCCTGCTGCTCAGTACCAAGATCTCTGCTCCCCTCATTGATCAATCACCCTTTCTTCTTCCCCACTCCCAACTCCATTCGTGCCTGTTGGGTCCCTTTCACCTCCACAGCATCTCCTCCAGTGCCCTTGGGGGCAGAGAGCTCCAAGCTCTAGATTCTCTCATTACTGCTGTTCCTCAAACTGTTGTAGTTTCCAACCTCACAAAGGCCTGACAAATTTTTTTCCTCCCCTTGGGTAAAAGGAAAATCCTGGCCTGTGATTCGGCCAGTCTTAGACAACTCAAGACAAGTATATAAACTGTGAATTTTTAAACTTAATAAAACTCTCAATAGCAACAGACTCTACAGACATAGGTCATGCACAGAACAATTTGTAGAAGCCCTTTCCTTCCCAGTACTGTCCAAATGCCTCCTGTAACACAGCAATATTAAACTAGCTGCACTTACAAAAGTAGTGTGTGCACAGATGCCAGCTACATCAACAATACCACCACCTATGGTGCAGTAACTTCAACTCCTTCTCCATGTTTTTTAAAGATAAGTAATCTCAAACCTGTATAAAAAACAAAACCACAGAACATCATCATCCCAAGGCAGGCAAGATCCTTATTTTGCTTGACCTTACATACCCACACATAGCAATATACGGGAACATTACTACTTATTTTAAGAAGCACCACTGACAATCTAACAAGTCATTTATGGGCAGAGCCAACTGGGCACAAAAACAGTAAAATTAAGCATTTTCAACTCTGTCTTAAAAATAGTACATCAAGGGTATGCTTCTGCTGCATCATCCACACCAGAAACAGCTGAGGAGAAATTGCATGACATCAGAACTGAGAAGCAGAATCACTGCAACACCCTAATACACAGCAGCCAAAAAGAACAGACAAAGGCAAAATACAAATCACTCCAAGATAAATTAGTTCTTCTAGCCACTGCTGAATGAAATGATTATAAATCCTAACAAAATAAAGATAAAATGTTAGAATCATAGAATCATTAGGGATTGGAGGGGACCCCAAAAGATCATCTAGTCCAATCTCCCTGCCACAGCAGGATCACTTCACTGGAGAAGTTATACAATCAGAATCATTCTGGGTTGGAAGGGACCAACCCAGACCACCTGATCATCCAGTTCTAACCTCCCACCATGGGCAGGGACACTTCCCCTCAGATGCTTCACCCCTCCTCACAGCTCAGCCTGAGTTACTGTTCTCAGCTGTAGCAGACACAGCATAGTTAGGAAAATACACCAATTCCAAGCAGTAAAGCCACACGCCTGCAGGACTGATTCCTTTAACAACTTGTCTTGATTCCAAGACAGGCCCTATACAAACACCTGGACAGACACACGATCAGTCAATGGACCTGTTGTGTGAGTGACTAAGATACTTATCTCTGTGTCTCACACTTGAGTCAAGAGTGACTTAAAGTCTGCAAAGCTGAAACTGCAATAAAACACCAGTCACTGAGAATGAAAACACTTCCAACCTGTGTACTGCCTTTCTCTGCCTGACAGCTGTGAGAGAACTCTTTTTGGCAGCCAGGATGACATCATTATCAGAAGAAATTAAATGGTGAATAATTAACTCTTCCTGGACTTAGTTGCTCTTGCCTGTTTTGCTGGCAAACATTTCATTGCTGAGCTACAGAACTTTTTGCAGAATAAGGTTTATTTTTACAGGCAGGGAAACAGGCACTTGGCATGACCTGACACTTTAAATCCACCCATCCGTTTCAGTCTCTTTTTGAGACCTTGCCACACCTGGAACGCTGATTCAGTTTTGGGTCCCCCACTATAAGGAAGACACTGAGGTGCTTCAGCTTGTGCAGAGAAGGGCAATGAAGCTGACAAAGAGTCTCTAGAACAAGTCCTTTGAGGAGCAGCTGATGGAATAGGGGTTGTTTAGACTGGAGGAAAGGAAAAAAGTCTGAAGGAAGACTTTGAAATCACTCTCCACAGCTACCTGAAAGACTGGAGTGAGACAGGGATCAGTCTCTTCTCCTAGGTAGCAAGTGATAGGAGAAAAGGAAAGATTGGACACAAGGAAATATTTCTTTATTGGAAGAGTTATCAAACCCTGGAATAGGCTCCCAAGGGAAGTCGTGGGGTCACCATCTCTAGCACACCTAGTGGTGACTTGGCAGTGCTGAGTTAATGTCTGGACTCAATGATCTTAAAAGGTCTCTGGCAACCAAAACAATTCTGTGATTACTGGAAAGAGAGAGATAAACACCAGAATTTGGAAGCTCCTTATTTGAAGGTATTCTAAGCTGTGCCAGACTGCCATCCACAGCACTTGAAGTCAGTATAAGCAAATACCACACCATATAGCACGGAGTCCCCAAAGGAATCAGTTTTGCTCTGCCATCTCAATTTCCAGCCTATAAGCCCTATAGGAACCAAACAGCCCAGCTATCAACAAATACCAGATCTTTTCCTCATATTTTTCTAGCAGTGGAGGAAGCCTGACTACTTCCACAGCAGCTGCATGTGTACTTTGGGCTTTACAAGGGCCAGAGGGATAGAAAGAGAGAGAGAACCAACAGCAAAATGGAAGACAGTTTGATTATAGGCCTTAGGAAAAGAAAAATGCTGGGGGATGGTGTGGAAACAAAGCCCCTGTCTGTGCATCTGTGGATGCACACACACACGTGAAACCACGCACTGTGAAAAAAACCAAAGTTATGGTCTGGTACCATTTGGTTAATGTCAAAGCTATTGTTTTGGAGTGTCACAGGACTTCCCCACCATAGGAAACACAGCTTGTAAACTAAGCTTCCTTGCATTTGTCTGCAAGGGAGGCTACAGCATTAACAGCTTTATTTTGAAAGTGGCAAAACTGACAAGCCATGGGCAGAATACTCTGAGGTATGTCTGGCCCAGCGCAGGACACACCTTATCACTTGTGATTTATTGGAACAGGCTGCCCAGAGAGGTTGTGGGAGTCTCCTTCTCTGAGGATATAAAAACCTGCCTGGATGCAGCCCTGTGTAATGTGCTTTAGGCAGTTCTGCTTTGAGGGGAGTGTGGGTTTGATCTCTTGGGGTTCCTTTCAATTTTGACGAGTTTGACTTGCCAGGCTCTTATCCTGCTTGTGAAGAACAAGGAGACTGCTTAAATCCACTCTCCCTGCTACTCTCAGCTGCTTGAGGCTGCCACAGGAAGTTTCTCCTCCTTTCTGCTTCAGATCACATTCTTCTTTTAAGACACAAATAACGCCACAGGTAGCAGCAATCACTGCAGTAAGGGAGGGCAAAAAGGCAGTTTGCTCCCAACACCTTTGATGCAAAAATACATTAAAACCATGATGAATGGAGACCAGACCACATTCTGGTCTCCAAGCTGGTGGAGCATAGGTTTGATGGGTGGACCACTAGATGGGTAACAAACTGGCTTGATGGCCACACCCAGAGAGTAGCCCTGAGGAAAGGGACTTGGGAGTGCTTGTGGACAAGAAGCTCATCATGAGCCAGCAGTGTGCACTTGCGGCTCAGAGGGCAAACCAGATCCTGGGCTGCATCAGGAGAAGTATGGCCAGCAGATTGAGGGAGGTGATTTTTCCCCCTCTACTCCACCCTGGTGAGACCCCACCTGGAGTACTGTGTCCAGTTCTGGAGCCCTTATTACAAGAAGGATGTGGAAACACTGGAGCGTGTGCAGAGGAGGGCCACGAGGATGATCAGTGCACTGGAGCACCTCTCCTATGAGGACAGACAAAGAGTTGGGGCTGTTCAGTTTGGAGGAGGCTCTGAGGTGACCTTATTGTGGCCTTCCAGTATCTGAGAGGGGCCTACAAAAAGGCTGGGGAGGGACTATTTAGGATGGCG
>JAOXOE010000001.1:9079005-9110012 GCA_028565055.1 Phoeniculus purpureus
GGGGGAGGTGCAGAAGGAGCTTTCTGTTGAGGCTCTGGCCTGAAAATGAAAGAAAGAGAAAGAGCACATTTAGTACAGAGCTTCCTTACAGTGGTAACCGAAACTGTGAGACGGGAGGAAAATATGCCTTAGGAAATATCAGTGAAGTATGTCTCACTTATGTTCTCACTGATATTTGAAAATAAAAGAGACAAATTCCTCTTCCTAGGTAGTCTATGATGCACTCCCAGAACACACAGAGCATGCTTTAGTATGCACCAACTGAAAAAACACCAGACAAAACAAAACCACCAAGATCCAACACCACCAGCCGAGAGGTGTTTTTCTGGCCATCTTGCATCTCCAGTTTAGGAAAAAAAAAATAAAAAGGAATGAAATACGTTTAAATAGCGTGTTCCAAGAATGGCTGCACAAATTAGTCACACTTGGAAATTCTGAGTATTTTCAATACAAATGGGTCAAAGTATACCTGCATGTCAGATAACTAAGAAAATATTCTTCAAACAGGTTGATGCTTATTTATTTTATTCATACATCATACAAATAAAAAAACCCTTGCCAAATAACATTTGCAATGTAATATAGAGCACTTGTGATAATAAAAACTGCTATAATTTGCTTTTATATTGACTTCAAATCTAAGATATCTGAAAAACACTACATTTACAGTATCCTGCCATCAATATACTAAATTTATAACCTATAATCTGCTTATATTTCAGTTCCTAGAAGTTAGTTTCAAATAATTCCTTGATCATGAGTGAAAATTGCACTCAGGTTTATCCAACTCTTACAGTTCTCCTTATAATTCTCTCCATCTTTCCTTTTTACACACTGCAATTGTTGAAGACAGAGCATTTGGAGTCAAAGTGTACACAGTTGGTCAGAAATAAATCCCACTGGCAAAATGCACCACCTGCACAGCAGCTGCTACTATGCTTTTGCTTTAAAGGACATCACTGGAAGATGCATGCATACCAACTTTTTCTGCGTGCCACCCCTTTCAGATAATAACCTTGTATTTGTTCAGCAAATGTTGGATCTAAAAAGGAGTATCTGGAACTAATTTATGAATGGTTTAAGTTATAGAAAAAAATCTACCTAAATAAATATATTTATGTAAATTTTAAACATATAAAGCTAAAGACAGAAGAGGGATTTATTTGTTAGACCGAAAATAAATGTTTGCATGTGCAAACTATGCTCGCTTTTGCCTTTATTTATCTTTCCTCTTTTGTTCTCTCCCAACAGATGTTTCTGTATTGTACATCAAGAGGAAAGTAAATCAATACAGCAAATGGAAGGTGTACAGCACACTCTGTCACCAGTTAGTCTTACTGTGTGTTAGGCTAATGGCCCTCCTCTAGCCTGGTTTTCATGGTGTCAGCAAGCCATGACAGGCTTAATGCCTGGCCCGATGTTGGCAGAAAGCTTTAATCAAACAAATCATAGTATAAGAAACTACATTACAAACCCTGAAATCTCATCTGCTGGGCACAAGACCATTCTGGATACACAGATCAAGAACTATGAACCCTTAAAAATGAACGCGAATGATGAGCCAGAAAAATACAGCACTATAAAACAGCCTGCATATCATCAAGATATCTGAAAGCATGTAATACAGACTCATCTGTTAGTGCTGGGACTCCTTCGTTTGGATGGTACTATCATCTTACATCATTCTCACCACAAGTTTCCATGCTATTATTTTGGTCACATAAGATGGTACACACATAGCAAAACTTTAGGCAAGTTCAGACAACGCAGTACAGGGGTCATAAGCTCAAAAATCCATTGAAATTGTACAGATTTTGTCTTTCAAGATAACAACTACTTGCTCTACTCTTTCGCACAGAAAAGATAAAACTTTAAAAATAATTGGAAGCATTTCTGAAATTTAGATTCACATATTTTGTTGTTCATTTCTAAATAAACATCAGGGAATACTAAGACTTCCTCTCCAAGAGATGGAGGAAGTGTACACCCAAGATTTGAAAAAAGCCAGTATTTCTATTTATTCCTAGGGAAACAGATTAAGAAAGTAGAGCTGCCTCCAAGTCTTTCTCAAGCCACTATATTTAATAAGTTTTGAGAAGGGTTATTGTTATTTCCAATACTAGTTGTATTTTGTATTCAGGAGTGTTTTCTTATCATCCTTAGTGGACATTGAGAGGAAGGAATGATATTACTTTATTTCCTGCTTGCTATTTATGATTTTATTTTTATTTTGTAAGTAAGAAACCACTGATTCAAACTACCACAGATCTTTGATTTGTCCTTTTAGTTTTGCTTGCACATTTTGAAACTATCAAATATTAGTACCTGACAGAGGGTGAAGAAAAAAAATGCTGCTGTTACGTAAGTCTGACTGCTAATTCTGCCTTATTTATTGGACTACTTCATCACCTTTTGCTTCAATTTAGGATTCTTAGTGAGAGGAGTCTTAGCATTGTTCTTTGGTTTTGTTCACTTTTACATTTCTGGGGTGTATATAAAGATCGAGTCTTTAACACTTGACGTGGCTGCTTAAATTCTGCCTATAAGTTGAATAATTCATCTTGTCATCACTGATGGTCTTCTTTCACAATGTTATGTAGAACCTCAGCTTATGAGAGAACTCCAGTTATGCTATTTCTTAATAGCCTTTCTATTGAATTGGAAAAATAAGCTATGATGAATGTTTCAACTGTATCTTCCTTTACAGCGCATGCCATGAATGCACACTTCATTCAGTTTCAGTTTCATTTTTCCAGTATAAATTGTGATTTTTTTTTTTTCTTCAAAGTGGACTTTTAAACATCTTTGGCACTAAAAATCAAAACATAGCCCTTAAGAAAGCTGTGACTAATAAATATGCATGGTAACCTCCACTTCCTTTTTAGAAACATAACTTTCAAATACCATCATAGCAAGCTGTTCAATGGCTGCACTATTTCAAGTTATTCATCTCTCCTCCTAGAATGTCATATGTGATGACAGACATTAGGTAACACATGTATGCAGAGGAATACACTAAAGCTGGTTTGGTTTTTTTCTAAGTAATCACTTGATATTTTGTGGTCTATCACCACTGGCTTATTCATCACCATCCAAGTATAAGCACTTAATTAATAGAAGATGATGACACACCATGTCTAAACTCACAATATTCTGCCAGTAGTTACGCAGAGAACTGACCATCCCCATATGCTATAATGCCAAACCTTGTAATTGCACTGAAAGAAGCATTGCAAACAATTAAACAGTAGCCAGGATTTAATCTTTTAATTACACACTTCTAGATGAACAAAAGTAATTTAGAGCAAAGTCTAATCAAAATACAATTAAATTCTATTTTTAATCTCTTACTTAGAGGGAATGCTTACTAAAGACAAACAAAAGCTGAAGCATTTTTCTTCTACAGTGAACTTGAAGCAAAATACACTGAACCTCTGCATGAAGTCTTACAGAAAATCAACTGCTCACCTTAAGAACTGTAAAATTACTGACAACTTAATTTTACTGTTCTCCATTATGGACATGTTGCTCCATTTTACAGCTGTGGAACAGGTAACAGTAAAAGTCATCTCCATAACATTAAAAACTGCAAATGTTGAGAAAATTACACCATGAGAAATTCACAAAGAACTGTTCAGGTTTTATGTTGTTGCTGTTGTGGGGTTTCTGCTATTATTCTGTTCTGGAAAGGATAAAACAAAACAGCCAGGGTGACTAAAAACATAAATGCCTTCCATATGGGAAGCATCTGAACACACCAGAACTCAACCAGGAAAACAGACAGAGGAGGTCTATAAAAACTTGAGAGACACGAAAAAGTGAATAGGAATTGACTGTTCTGCCTCTCCCCACACAAACTGAGTCAAGTGGAAAAAAATACAAAGCAAAAAATTAACATGTTGCATGAGTAATAAAGTAAAGCCGCCTTCTTTTCCTCAGATAACATGGATAAGAAAAAACAGCAAAGTTCAAATAGGGTTCAAAAAAAACTAATGGAAGAGAAAACTAAACTAATAGCTAATACAAACACCACCAGGACACCCATGAAACAAAGCACTGAATTTGGGAAAGTATTCGAAAACATCAGGGCCCAACCCTGTGATCTTCCCCTGGCCAGAGAGAATGCAGATGCACCTAGGGTCTGATCTCACACAGTCACTTAATCTTCAGAATTTCCTTCCCTTTCCTTAGCAAATGAATTATTTCCATTGCTAAAAACCAAAACAGTCTTCGGGCCTGTTTAAACGAAATACTCATAGCCAAAAAATACGGTTTTATTATCATGTAATGGATAATAATGCATTGCAGGCAAGACAGTCATAGAACAAGATTACTTGAAGAAATCCTCGTCATTTTCTGTGGGAAAGAGGCATAAAACAGGAGTAGTTCTTCTCTATGAACACTGTACTACTGTAGGCATGAAGAACTACTGAATTTGTTACCTTAAAGACTACTTTTAATTAAGCAAAGCGTCATCCGAATGTAGCTAAAGCCTGCACCTGATTATCCTACCTCTAGAAGACCACTGTCTCAGAAGGAAAAAAGATGGAGTCAAACAAAAAAAAATATTGGGGAAGGAGACAGAAATTGTTGGGGTTAAGCTAAGAACTACCTCTGTCTGAGGGAAAAACCTCACCACAAGATTTTCAAATGAACACATTTAGAGAAATTTTTTGCTAGTAGGAAGTGCAATTTAAAGGAAGTTAGACAATTCCATCATGTACTGAATAAACTCTCGTGAGGCCTCCACCTCCAGTGTCTAGTTCTGGAATCCCCAGTATATGGAGTACATGAAGCTGCTGGAGCAAGTCCAGAAGAGGGCCACAAAGATAATCAGAGTGTTGGAGCACCTCGCCTACAAGGACAGTCTGAGGGAAGTTGGGGCTTGTGTGCCTTGAGAAGAGAAGGTTCCAAAGGAGCCTTCCAGTATCTGAAGGGGACCCTACAGGAAAGCCGGAGTTGGACTTTTTACAAGAGTTTAGTGATAGGACAAGGGGGAATGGTTTCAAACTGAAAGAGGGCAGATTTAGATTAGAGATCAGAAAGGAACTAGACAATCTTTAAGGTCCCATCCAACCTAAACCATTCTCTGCTTCTGTATTCTAATAACGTTCCAAACCCCTGACAACTCCACAGAGGCTCATTCGGGAATTTCAAATCAAAGAGGAAAAAAGAGAGGAGGCAAGTGAAGGGTTAACATCAGAAAAATTGTGCTATGAAATTCCTAACATGGAGATGCAAGCTTTAAGAAATCTATGAGTAGGTGTGGGTCCATCTGGAAGGAACTCCAGCTATGTTTCACTCCAGCCCCAGAAAACAACATTTTTCATGTTCCTAGACAAGGCTCTCAGGTACTGCATCGCTTAAAGCCTGCAATGTCTACATACAAGTTTCTTCCAGCTGTTATTAATTGCCTAAGGACTCAATTACTTGGATCTCTTGCTTATTTGGTGTCTGCTTTACCAGTTGAACTCTTGCCTGTTCTTTTTCCCAAAAGAAGATTTAGCTTAATTAGACAGGTGTCTTCTAACAGTGAACTCTTTCAACCAGAGGCAGCCTTAAATGCAGGCTTTTCTAAATAAATCCACACACATACAACAAGCAACAGAACACAAGACAGATCAAAATTATACTCCAAAGCTCTTGCTTACAGAACAAAATTACGTTGCGTAGTTCAAGTAAGATTTTTAATTGTTTCTAACTGTGAATAATTCCAAATGTTGTTAATTGCAAATTATTTGTAACTTAATTTACAATTATTTTTTAATTATGCCAGAGGTCATCTTACTGCTTTTAGAAGCAAAGTCCATAAATCCAAAAGGAAATAGAGCATAAGGGGACATACTTTAAACTAACTCCAAGTTCATGTGAACTTCCACAGCTTTACTTTACATTGAAAGTGTTCTTTGTGTTCTTATACCAGTGCAAAACTAAGCTACATTTTCCAAAACTAGAAAATTCACGCATAAAATGACAGACTGCTGACGTGATAACAGCCCTATCTGCCTCTGGAAAAGTTAAATCATTTAACTTAATTTGGCATCAAAACCCCTCAGATCAACAACCCTTTGAAGTCAAAGATGGACGCAAATATGGATTCATGACTAAGGCTTTAGTCTTTATCAGAGTTAGTACAAACATACATACACTACGAAGAAGCATATATTCCAATTGTGGAATAAAGCATATGAAGGATGATAGTGATAATCATAAGCAACAAATGCAGAGTCTTGCACCCCTTTTCCCTGTTTAACAGCCTAGTTAAAAAGGTGACAGTGAAATTGAACCCTTCACTTAATATCAAATGCAGTCAGCACAGGGCATCTCCTGCCCATTTTTCTCCTTGACTTCACATGACCACTCCAGTTCAAAAAAGCATTTTCATGTCTATGCTTACATAATACTTGCAAGACCCATACATCCTGTCAGTGCAAATACATTAGGTTCTGGATTAGGTCTGAGAACTTAATTCTACAGGCAATAAGGGTAAGCAGACAAGTATTTGGGATGGGAGGGGCAAGGTTACAAGGGATGTAACTGGCAGGGGTTACAAAAAAAGAGACTGACGGAACAAGGCTGCATGACTTGGTCAGCAATTAGAGAAACCTCTCTGACTGTAGCAAACACAAACCATCACTGCAGCAATAAACTCTGAATACCATAGCTGGAACTCTGTTGATACCAAACTTAACCTCATTAACCTTCCTTTCCAGAAGCTGGATAGAGCATTTGGTATTAATCCTTTACACAAACAGTCATAACTACTTTTCACTAAAGGATGTTCTTTCAAAATGATTGATCTCAATCCTCCTAAAAAAACACAACAGACCTACAAAACTTGCAAATGCTATTATCATGACCTCCATATAGCGTTAACAAAAAACCCCTATGTTTATTTTAAGAAATATAGCCACAATTCTACTGACATTTCATGAAAGCACTTACATTTGCAGTGCAGTATCATTAAGTAATAAAAACAAATTATACAGCATTTTAAAACTTCTTACATTACTATTAGACATAAGTTGGGCATCTAATTTTTTTAATATGATCATCATAACAAGGACAAGTGTAGAGCCTTGCATCTGGGCAAGAACAACCCCAGGTACCAGTATAGGTTGGGGACTGACCTGTTAGAGACCAGTGTAGGAGAAAGGGACCTTGGGGTCCTGGTGGACAGCAGGATGACCATGAGCCAATAATGTGCCCTTGTAGCCAATCAGGCCAACGGCATCCTGGAGTGGATCAGAAGGGGGGGCTGGTTAGCAGATGGAAACTCTGCCCTGGTGAGACCGCATCTGGAATATTGTATCCAGTTCTGGGCCCTTCAGTTCGAGAAGGACACAGAACTGCTGGAGAGAGTCCTCTCTTTTCACACATTCCCTCACTGCAGAGGTCATTATTCCTCAGTCTGTAAGATTTCCTCATTTGCCTATTCAACATGTCCAGGGAAATGCTTTTCAATCCCTTATTCCCATCAACCATTTGTCTTTTGGGTTGTGGAGCCCATTTTGGAGCTCTCTCTCTTTGTTTCAACAACCAACAGCAATTTCAGCAGGGCTAGCAACATCACTTCAGTATTTTATAGGCCTATCCAAATGGTCAGCTGGCTTGGAGTGGGCAGCTTTGGATAACAAATACTGTTGTATTCCTGATGAGGTTTTCAGAATCTCTTTTGTGTCAGCAAGTCTGAGAATAAGGGTTATCAGACCATCTGACTCATCCCAGCCTTGGGTGTTTTACCTCACAGCATGGATGCTGGATGACTCACTTATTGGAATATTCCTAACAGTGAGAGCCTCACTCATGGCGGAAAAGCATTCAAGGAATCCCAGCTTTCACAGTATCCCACAAAACATTCTCCCTTATAGAGAAGATGCAACTGTGAAGATTCACCTGCCTCTTACAGAAAGATCTTTCCTATGCCTTGATAATAGAACACTATAACTGAAGCCTCCCCTAACAGGTCCCTAAACTCTACACCACAGGAAAGGAAGCTTGTTAAGGTAAATTCTCAACCCAGTTTTCAACAGGAAGCAAACATCAAATACTACTACCAGGAGGCTGTGGTCTCCAGTTTCTCTTTTCTATGAGTAACTCCATCTCAGGGTTTCTCAGGGAAGGACAGTGATGTCTGCACCTGACCACTACACATTGCTGTCTGCAAATCTGAAGAACTTTGCAATTCCAAGTTTCAAAAGTCAAAGGTCCAGGAAAATTGCCATAGCAGAGTAAAAGTCAGAACTCTGGTTTTGGATCCTAATGACAGTGAAGGACAATGACATGGTTTCAAACTCATTACATACTACAAGCAGAAACTGAGGTCCAAGGAACATAAGTTTACTGCTGCTGAAAATGGAAACATTAAGGTGTTACGGTGGTAGCAAAGCTTCTGATCTGACTGGTGCTAAAATTAAGACATGCTACATATGTCCTCAGTGTACTGCCTTGACTTTCACTGAGTCAGTGCCAAAGGCACTCTGGCATTCGCTCAGTTATCTGACAAGTATCGGAGAGGTCTTCAGGAACTATGTAGACTAACAGGAATAATGGATAGAGAAGAGCTGAACGAAACTCAGAAGTGAACTGCTGTTTCAAGAGACTAAATAAGTTCCTTGAGAGGAACTAAAACTGTACCAGGCTCATCTTACTTAATGTACCTTATGTTACTGCAAAGACAAAGTCGTTTTTCTACTCCTGTATGAAGATGTGCATATGCGGTGGTCAGTGCCACCATGCACACCAGCTATCACTTAAGAGCTTTGAATTGCTAAACTTCTGGAAAGCTGACATCTGAAACACATGCTGATTGCAGGATGGAACGGTGATATTTCATTATAAAGTGAGACAAACTCAAAACATCAGCATGACAAGACAGCAAAGCCTTGGAAAGCTGTAAAATACCTTTCAGCTTGTCCCTGACTGGTAGTGTGGGTGCCAGACAGGAAAGAGGCTAATATTCCTCTACAAACATTTTATCTACTTGGATTTCTACAAGAGACCTAGTTAGGATAAATTGGTTCCCTTTAGACATTTGATGAATGCCTGCTAGGGAACACCAGCTGCAGACTAACTGTAGAGTGCTACGGTTGAGAAAGAAAGATGATTCATTGAAATGAACAGAGCCTTTCACACTTCTGAAGAATACTGTTTCCAGCTAGGTTCATCTCAGAAGGTTGTGACTTCTCAGAACATCCCACTTTGCTGAGGTGGATCAAGTACCATACAGTGTAGGAGGTACAGGGAAATGCAAAGAGACAAAGCTTCACCCTGGCCCCATCAAAGATAAAAGAACTGCAACGTTTAGAAATCCTTTCCACTAACAACTTCTGGTACTCAAAAGTAAATGTAGCATTTCTAGGAATCTGCCAAATAGCTCATGAATTCCTCACTCTTAATGTTTTCATTAATATCAAAGGAAATAAATCACTCAAAGAATTCATCAATGTAGTTTTAATTATCCAGAAACGTAACTTCTAGAGAAGTTTAAGAAGCAGCCTTTTTTACTTTATGTTAAAAACAATCTTCATGATCTTCACCCCACCGCACATCACCTGATGTCCCAGTCTATTTCTACCCGTAATCTTCACAAATATGTTGAAGGAGTTTGTTAAATAACATTTATAGCTGTTCCAATTTCAACTGATTTCCTTAGATGTCTGTGTGGTAGCCATTTCCTGAACCAATAATGATGGCACCTAATGACCAAGTGGCAAACAAAAAAATACAGAGAAACAATTTTGCAAAACTACTTGAAAGTCTTCAGCAAATAAAAAACACTAGGAGAGTGGCTTCCTCATCATCCTCAGTGACAGAGGGGGGAAATAAAAATACAAGAGTCAGTGTTTCCTCCGAGCAAGCAAGAAGTACAAAAAGGTATAGTGAGTACCACTGAGAGACAACAGAGGGATGAAAGAAGAAACAAGTGGTCACTGTCTTCTGAAAACCCAGAGAAAAATCAAGGCAACCAGAGGGACAGAACTGTCATTAAAAAAACCAAAACAAATCAACCTACCACAAAAAAAACCCTGAAGATTTTTCTTGAAGTCCTCAAAGATCTTCGTGAAAACTATTTAAGAAAAGTTGAGAAGGTGAAAAATAAACTGAAAAGGCTGAGAGACTAAGCCAAAATTCAGTCTATTTTGTCCCTCTTTTGCCCCAGTACAAAACTTCCTTTGTCCTCAGTACAGAAGACTCTGCAAATACAGCAGTAATAACTCTGTACATATTCAACAGCGCTGTTCTATAATATTATATAAAAATAATTTTTCCACTGCAAACAACAACAGGTTTCAATTTCCATTGTTATACAGAAATACTTTTGCAGATTTATTAAAAAATGGGGTTTTTTCCTGCCTTGAAATACATTTCTTATCTAAAAATATAGGTCTGCATGTCTTCCCTTGCATAAAAATACCAACCACAGCAGAGCATCAGCCATTCTCCCAGTACTGCCACGTTGCCATAGAAACTGGCCCTGATTTCTACTGCCAATGTACATTCCATGTAAGCAGAAAAAGAGCTTAAGTAATATTTATATAATATTAAGAGACACATATACAACATTTATAATTTTATTTGAGGCCCTCAGACCTGCTGAAGTGGTCTAAAGAATTCTCAGATTGTTTTTATCAGACATTCAAGCTGTATTTATATTCCTAGCTTCGAAATCATAGCACAGGAAGTATACACAAACGTAGAATTCAGCATAGTTTTTTCTGTCTCGTTTCCAAATAAAAAAGACAGGCAAGTTCCATACTTTGTAAGTAAATAAAAACACGTGTTCTTGAAATGCACTGTGAAAAAAATATTTAACTTGTTCCTTTAAGAGTGAGACCAGTTTGCCTTATATTCAGAAAGCCATGATATAAGACTATAATAGCCTTTTTTGTAACAGATTTTGAAACAAAGGAAAATCAATTCAGTATGCCCCTCCTTTAAATAGTACAGCATGTCTTTCTTCTCTTCCCCCTGGCTCCCTTCAAACAAATTTCCTCTAAAAGCATTGCAGTAAAAATACTGCTCCACAATTCTGGTGGGTTTTTTCTGTTAGGCTGTTTTCTGAATTCAAACTGTGTATGCCCACACAGTGAGCCTGTACTGAATCACAGAAAGGCAGAGGTTGGAAAGGACCTCTAAAGGTCATCTAGTCCAACACCCTTACCGCTCCAGCAGGGCCACCTAGAGCCAGTTACCCAGGATCGCACCCAGATGGCTTACTTTGAATGTCTCCAAGGATGAAGACACTGCTACCTCTCTGGGCAACTAACCCGTGCCCAGTACACAGCTTTCAACAATAGACATGAAATCAAGAGACACATTCATACGTCTAAAGGGCAAACAACCCACTGGTTAATGCCCCAAACATGTTTTCAATATCAAAAGAATTTTATTAGAGACCTTACTGTAAACTGACACAATGAAAAATACCTTCCAAGTCTATTTAAAGAAGCAGTAAATGCTGCAGAAACTCTTACACAGAGAAGCAAAAAAATAGTTAATTTTCCTCACCTTTTTCAGACTGAACCCTGCTCTGAGAATTTTTACTGGAGTTTCGGTACTTCTTTCCTACGCCATAAGCCAATACCTTTTTCACCTATATAGCCTTTCTTCCCCACCTAAATAAGTTTCTAGTTATAAACATTATGTTTTTTGCAACAGAAATCCCATTGAAAAGCAGCAGCCCCAAGACATGAGACAGATTAGGCCAGTATCTTATACTTAAAAAAAATAGCCATGGGCAGATGTTCAAGGAAAAGCACAAGAGCAAACAAAGCACACAGGGATCCCTAGTAACCCCAGGCAGCCCATGGTCTCCATGAAATGGCAGCTTGTACTGGAAGTGCCTGCAACCAGTTATTCTGTAGTCACTCTCTCCATTGCCAAACATTTAATCTACTGTATTTACATGTATACCCCTCTGTCATCTGCTTTTCAGTCTTGAAGAGTCCTACATGATTTGTCTTTTCTCACAGGAAAGCTGCTCTATAATTCAAGATCCTCCCTTTCACTCTTCCTTGAACCCTGCCATGCTGTACCCTTCATATGCAAACATTCCATAGGTGATGCATGATGTGCTTCTATTCTGGCATAATGACATTTCTCCTGTGTTGTCTCCTTCTTTGTACCTGAACATGTATTTGTCTTCTTTAATCATTACTGAACACAAACCTGATAGTTTTATTAAACCCTTACTTCGATTGTAGCTCCCTAAATTAACAATTATCACTTCAAGATCCATTATTTTGTATGAAAAGTTATTATTATTTTTCAATGTGGAACTAACATCTGGGCCAAATCTCATCCAAAATGCTGGAATGAATGCAGTGAACTTGGTGTAGTTTTTTAACCAAGACCCACCAAGACGAAAAGGAAAAGAAATGCATACACTTGCCCCACGTAAAATAACCAAAAGAAGCTTCTTTTTATCTTCTGGAAAACAACAAACTAGTTTTGATCGCAAGCCTTTACTTGTTTTTAACATCCTAAGTGTATGACCAGCTTACATAATTTCAATTCCCCAGAACTGCTTAATTATTTTCTAATGAGAATGTGATTATGGTATGAGTTATTACATCTTTGAATAGAAATAGATTAATCAGTAGCTCTAAAAGGAAATGACATTTCCTTTTAAAATATCATTCTACATAAAAATAATTATGTACCTCATAATGAGATTTTATAATTGTAAAGAGACCTGAAATTAAAAATATTTACCATTTACCAAAATAATACACAAAGATTCTTGCTTTCTTTAGACAACATCAGACAGTACCATAAAAATATGCTTTGCAAAATAATGTAGATAAGACATGTCCTTGAAGATAAAATTATCTTTGGCTCAAGGATACTGCCCAAGTGTTTTCAGAACATATACAACTTATCAATACAACCTGTGACTTCAAAATAGTTATCACCTCCATAGAAATTCAAGTTTAAAATCATCCAGTTTCAATCCCCCTGCCATGGACAGGAACACCTCTCACTAGACCAGGTTTCCTAGAGCCTCATCCAACCTGGTCTTGAACACTTCCAGGGAGGCAGCCTCCCCAATGTCCCTGGGCAACCTGTTCCATATGTCATCACTCTCATAGAGAAGAATTTCTTTCTAAGGTCTAATAGTGTTCATCATTGCAATTATGATGCCATATGCCAGGAAAAGCGCCTCTCCCTAATTTAAAAGTGTGAGAAGATGATTAGAAACCTAGTTGACTTCAGCTCCCTCTATAAGGCAGGGAAAAGGGACAATCTGCACATTAGGTAGGTAGTAAAAGCAGGTGTTTAATTTCAAATGAATGATGAGTGCTATATTAATAAAATATCGAACTTCATTGAAATTATTTTGCTATTTATTGGTAGCAGAGAAGATTACAATTGACAGATGATGTTATTTAGATTTTAGTGATAACTAAATGATCTCTGTAAGAAACTATATAAAACAAACTGAATATGTTATAAAATTAAGTCTTTATCAGAAAAACAACACTTCTCTAGAAAGAACTGCACTAAAAACACTATCATCACAAGCAGTAAAGGTAAATAAGAATAATTTAAAAATCAATCATATGGTCATCATTATTATCACTTTCTAAAAGCCTAGGATCAGCTCAGACAGTGCAGGCCAGACAGCTCAAAGTTTAAAGCAGTCTTTGGCTAAGCAATCTCAAAAAATACTAGTTGCTTTAGGCAATTTAGAAATTGGTAGAAATCACAGAATCATAAAATCATTAGGAATTGGAAGGGACCTCGAAAGATCATCTAGTGCAATCCCCCCGCCACAGCAGGACCACCTAGACCAAGTTGCAAAGGAACATATCCAGGCAGGTTTTAAACGTCTCCAGAGAAGGAGACTCACCTTCCATACGTTTGCAGCATTACAACATATTGTAAGAAGTCTTAAATTTTACAGTTCTGGATGTTACATTTTCATTTCATTAGTATAACTGCACAGGAGATCTGTGCTTTGTAGTGTTATTTATTAATTATTTTACAACTAACAAGAATATATTCAAATAAATATCCTACAAAATAGTTAGCAGGCTGTGACTTAATTCATAACATAAAGTCATTTTCGTTTCAGCTACTTTTGTACAGGAGAACTGATGTTCTCAGAAATGCCTGCTGTTTACCCATGTCTTCCATTAAATAAAAACTAAGTAAAATACCTTTATGAATATTTCAGATACACAAAAATGAATAATGAAAGAATTTTAGTTTGAATGCAGCTGCTCCTTGTTCAGATAAACTGACATTCATCAGGGTTCTCAACTGTCATCTTCCCCAAAAGTTTTATCTCCCCCTGCACATGGACAATGCAAATACGTGTCAGTAGAATGAGGAATTTTTAAGATCAGCTGGGCAAAAGATGAAAAGAATAGTAATAAATACACAAATACAACTAAATGAACAGGAACAAATCCTTAAGAGGAAAACTGCTTTTTAAGTATAAAAATACTAGTTTGCACTTAAATTTCTTGGTAAACTTCAAGTGGTTTGCTCTGACCTCACTTCTTTTCTTACTGTCAGGCTGTAAATAGCCCCACACTGTCTCAGATACTAACATACACTAAGTTACATTTACTTGAAATGGTTTCCAAAGATATTGCCTAATAATCAGGACTTCAATGATCAGAATAATAGAATAGTTTATGTTGGAAAGGACCCCAGCAAGAAGCAAAACTATTATTCTAAAGTGAGTTTTATGCTCTGTTGATTGTGTTTGTGTTTTTCCCAACATGCAGAGTAAAATATTAATCTAAGCTAGAAGAAAAGATAGCTGAGGGGAAAACTTTCCTGTTTAAGGCTTTATTGACAACTCCAGCCTCTCAGCACATGACCTTGAGCTGACCTACCCTAGTGAGAACAGAAAACAGTCATAAGATATAAACAGGAAGACACATTCATTTATTTCCTGTACATTTTTGGACTCTGCTAAGAAAAGTATTCAGATCAATTAAAGGAAAACAGAGACATCAGAAATGTGAATTAGTTCATGTCTTCCTGCCAGGTTCTGAATTGTGACCTAGAACTGCAGCTACCACAGCCTCCGGCCAAGGAAAGTCTTTTGGTTCAAGAGTGGAGATCATGGAAAAAGGAGTAAGACTGAAGATTTTGTCTCAGTTGAAAGGCAAAAACCCTACACTGTTTTGATCCTCTGCTCCTGCCCTTGCTTTTTTGCCTTTTATTTCAGGCATTAATCTATGGCAAATGTTTCATACCTAGTTATGCAATGCATGATCCCTACAAAAGCAAACCACTCTTTCCAACAAAGGATGTGTCAGGAATAGACAAAAATTAAGCACTTCCTCCCTTTTTGCAAGGTATAAGCTGGTTAAGTTATAGAAATATTTGGCTTGCTGAACAGTGTTATATTAACATACAAAATTATACTTGCAGAATTAAATGCAACATTACATTAATTCATCCATGTCTCAGTTACTTCAAGTTTACAGAGTGGAACAACAGAAGAAAGGGTACAGCTGGTGGGCTATGACTTGGACCACATGAGAGTAGCCAATGTCACTGTCACCAGATGCAGAGGTTCTCCTCAACATCCTCTACTACAGTGAATTCCCTTTACTGTGATGCTGCTATTTAACAGCTAGAAAACAGACTTACTGGTTCTTAAGACAGCCAAGGCATCTTCCCTTGCACAACTCTATCTCCTACTTCTCATTTGTTCAGGTTAATGCTTGTATCTATGTCACCTTACCAAAGACACTCCTTCCATTTGCATCAGAGCATGCAAATGAAAAAGAAATCTAGAGAGTAAATGATACCTATTGGGATCAAGGATCTTCAAATGAGAAGTTAGTAAACTTTGAACAGGTATAAAGTATTTCAGGAAACATTTCATGATCTTTTCCAATATCTATTGCATCCAACACAATGACTGCACAGGAAACCTGGCCTTTATAGTTCTATTTATTTATTATTTCTCAACAATGGCTTATTAGAAACGCAATTTGCAAAACACTGTTCTTAAGAGCTTCATCAACAATGAGTAAAGAAAGGATCAGAATTCTATTTGTTGATATCCATCAATAACTCTGAGTAGTGTACAGAAACCAGAAGTTTCAGTATCTGCACATACACACAGAATTGGCACACATATACGAGTCACGGAGCGCACACACACCCCATACAACACAGATCTTTGAAAGAAGAAGAAAAATCTTCTTGAGATTTTTTTCTTGTCATAAAACAGATATGATACTCAGCCACCGCACAATTTCTAGGTCCAAGAAGGGTTCTGCCACTTATAATGAAAGCAAAAAAAAAATCATACTCATTTTGTTGATGACAGAAACACCCTTAAATTTTGCAAAAGAATATTATTCAGGTCGAGGGAATTCTCAGGAACCAGAAACCACATGAGCAAAACTGCTGCTAAAATTTTAAATGGCAGTAATTTGCATTGCAATTAGCATGTAATGCAAGTCATAGGTGAATAAACTCCACATAGCAATAATGTTAGTTACTCCTTACAAAACAAATCTATGATTTTACAGTCACACAAATGATGGGGAGAATGGCTTTAAGAACTATGCTGTGAGACTTTTTCCATATGCTACTGAAGAAACATGGAACACTATCTCAAAACAAGTCTGAGGGAAATAAGGGAGATACAAAGCTTTCTATTGTCTTCACTTTCCTTGTTTTTGTATCTACATGTCTGGCTTAGAAAGGATTTTCTTTTGCACTGAAAACACAAATGCAGCAGTTGGGCTTCATATTTGTACAGGAACAGTGCTTTTGAAAAAAACTGAAATAATGGAAAATGTAAGTTGACTGTTGCAGCGTGCTACTTCCCATGCTCTTCTTCCTGGAGTTTTATTAACTCTTAGTTTGGTTGGCTGTAATTAATTCTTTAGAGAAAATCAGTAGTCCTACTGCTACATGCGACTACGCCCCAGAGAAAACTCAAATTGTAGCACTGTCCTACTCATATATTAATTGCAAACTGAGTTACAACCTGAAAGTGCGATGCACACTAACAGAAACAAAGGAAAAGATGGCAAAATCATTCTTATTTTTAATACATATGATAATATTGCCATGGCAACACATGTGAAATGAGTTTCAAGAATTACGTTTTTCCCCTCAGCTTGTGACAGTTCTGCAAGGCTAAAAAACTGAGCATATGATTCCATGCCTAAAAAAGGACTATGGAGGTAGACATACAGAAATCCCTACAATGCCTGCAATGCTCTGTTTTGTTATCTGGTTTGGGTTTTTTTTAAAACTAAAATCATCACTCTGCTCTTTGAAAGAGACTGGAAGAAATTCACTTATGAGAAGGATTAATTCTGAAAATGAACAGACTGCCTGAACTGCTGAAACCCTCACTAAATCCCCAGATTTACCAAGTAACCTACCTAAAAAGCACAGGTACTAGAAACACAGTAGTTTTATTTAGCCTATGGTTCAAAAGAAACAGTTTTTCTGTCTGCTTCCTTCTTTTACATAGGATCAAATAATGATTAGGAACTATGCCCAAATGACCCACATAAACTCACTACATTTAAAACTTCGAAGAATTTTTAATGCTTTTTTTTTCTTTATTGTACAATTGCATAAGCTTAAGTAAAACTACTAATTTGTCTTCTACAAGTTAAACTTCATCATAATGGAAATAAAAACGACACTTAATAACTGTGTTATTAAGTATATTGCTGCATAAATGTCTATGAAGACTGGACAAACTCCTCTGCAAGAATTTAAATGCTTAAGGTCAAAAAGACATAATGTGACTATGAACTAAGTGTTCTTCCAATATCTTCCCTCTAAATCAAAATACTGAAAATAGATTTGGAATGTGGGTCTTTGGAGGAACATTACAAAAAATTAATCAAAAATAGCAACTAACTTAAAAAATCTTTACTTAAAAAATATTCTCTGCAGATCCCATTTTCAGCTCAGTAAGCAGTCCAAGCCAAAGGAGGCCAAGTTTTGCACAACTAGTCTCTAAAATAAGCATGCAAAAAGGACAGTAAATTTTAAAAACTACTGCTACAAGAGTGTATGAATAGAACAGGAAGTGACAGTTTTGCAAGTCTGCTTTCAAACCAGCAGAATATGCCCTCAATCCTTTCAGGATAAGGACTGCAGTTAAACTGAAATATGTCTGAATACAGGCTTTCATCCACACTGAAAGCTTATAGACGTGGGCACACTCTTCTGCCAGCCTCACTTCAAAGACCATGGTAGGCCATGCTTCAAAAAACCTTAAATCTAAATCGTAACAGAAGCTCTTAAACTTCTATCTCCTCCACCTAAACTACAGTACTTGGAAAACATTGGAAATATTAGATAAAACAGACAAGTTATCCTGAAAGGTATGAAGAACAATTTTATGACAATTTGAAATGCATAGCCAAACCTCAATATACAAAACAAAGTCACTCCACATTTGCCGTAGGGCTTGGCCTTCACTGGCAAGCACACTATGGTCATGTTAAAGCTGTGAAGGCCTGAAGATATAAGGAAATTACAACAATAATTTAATAAGCAGTTCTTAGTATCAGGAATGAAAAACAGACTAGCATTGAGGCTCAAAGTTTTTTCATCAAGATGGGTAATGAGTTGTTAAAGCCAAGGAAAATGTTCTGAGCACTAAAACATTAACCTTTTCTAACTAATTTGGTCTAATAAACACGTTAGGCATTTGGTAATGCTCATGGATTGCACAGCAAAGCTACTTCAGAAAACCACCCTCTTGGTAACCCGTTATCTACCCAGATGACTGAGCATTTAGGTGTGGTTGTAAAATAATCGTTCTGGACACGAACAACACAAATCTTCATATAAAGGCTCACAGATTTTAGTTAATCTCTGTTTCTCCATTAGGTGCTTTTCAGCACTTTCTCAGTGACAACTGCCCCAGATCAATACCACCCTATTCATTACAGGATGACCACACCAGCAGGCTGGCTGCCATACTTCTGTTGCTGCCCTTGAGCTAGTTTTGTTCCATGTCCATCACCATGCCCACTAGCTTTCCGCAGCTTGACATCTGCGCACCCCTCTCCTGCCTTGCATTCTGGGAACGTTCTGGAAGAACATAGTATGTGTAGAACTGCCCAAGCACTGATGATACAGCCAGCTTCAGGCACAGCTCTCACCAGGTATGATGATACAGCCTGCCTGGGCTACACACCAAAAGCTCAGTAAGGAGTTCTCACCTCATTGCACTCAAGAGTCCCCCTAAAGGCTTGTCATTATACCTCTCCCCATGCAGTAAGGTCAGTCCATTACAGATACTGGCATCCTTCTCAGCACAACCAGGCAGCTTTAGCAGAAACATCGAGATGCTGCCTTTGAACACTAAAAGCCTTTGAAGGGCCTACTACTTGCATTGCAGGTTCTTCCCCTTATCAAAATAAGAAATACGGGACAAGACACTACTGTAGCAAAAAAATGTAATGTGAACTGTAATGTGAACACATTCGATTCAGACTGTCATTTCATACTTAGATTTTAAAAGATCTTCTCTTAAGAAACAGGATCATTCCATTTTCAGAACATGGACAGAGCTACTGAGTGTCTGTACACTAATGTACACTAAAGCCTGGAGCTGAAGTAACTTGTCAGTATGTTGTACTCTTTCCAAACTCAAGTGTTCTACAACAGCACACCTCTTGCAGGACCTTACAGACAATGGGTTGACTTAGGGAGGAGACTGTAACAATGCTGTAGAACAGTCTGTGTAAAAAACAAGCTAAAAATAATCTTGGATTTTGTGAGAGCCTAATCACACAAAATTAATTTAACCCTATTCTTATGAGGACTTTTTATCTCCTTCTGGCAGAAGGAAGAATCTGCAGTCCAGAGTTACACAATCTATACAGTATCTTAAATCCAAAGTTATATTACTTGCCTTCAAAATAGCACACTGGTCTGGCTGCGCCCAATCTTACTCTTGACTATTGCTCATGAACTGCCATTCAGATTTAAAATGAACAAATAACAGGCTACCAAGTGGGCGTAATGCTGAAACTGTCTGTGCTGCAGCTATGCAGTGGTGAAAGGGTAACTCTAATTCTCAGCAGACTGTAACAAATTTTTAACATCTATAAAAATTCAGAATTGAGAAAAATGAAAGTGATGCTCAAGGCAGATATTAGCTTGAGACTTATTTCTCTTTTCTACTTCCCAGTGATTTTGCACTTCTAGTATACTTTGAATTTCCTTTCCAAGGTAGAAAAAAAACAAAGCACATAATTTATTTATCTGTTAAGCACCAAGAAGAGAACTAGAGGCACAGTTAGCGTTCACACAAATCCTAAAGTCTAGGACACATCGAACTGCACAGCTTTGCATGGCAGTTTCTACACAACCTCACACAGGCCTTCTCTTGCTTAGCTAACATCTTGTAAATATTTGTTTAAATCTTGTAAAAAACTCTGAGTTCAAGAAAGCAGTAATGAAGTTATAAGTTCATAATTTTGAGACACTAGATTTGCCTTTACAGAACCCCAAATGGGTTGCATTAATACTTTATTATTTTACATTAATATTTTTAGAGGAAATATCTAAAGTATTGAAAACTTGTAAAGAAGGTTTTAAGGATTCTTCTATTTCCTTAAGTTTACAGCAATCACATATAGACAAACTTTCTGAAGAGTTACAAAAAAGATGACTGAGTAGAACCAATAAGCATTTAGATTGCCATTAACTGGAACAGTGTCAAAATTTCATGCCTAACTTTACAAAAATGCACATCATTTTGTGACAAAAAAGGCAGAGGTAAAACTTATTTTTATGGAAGAGTGATTTTCAGCATTTTAAAAGATCACTAAAGCTCTGGATAAACACAGTATCACTGAACATGGCTCACAGCTTTCAATAAGTAAATTAGTGTGTCAGCACAACCAAACATTTTATGGCAGTACTATGGCAAATGAAGACAGAAGTTAACTAGTGAGACTCTATAGACAACTGACGTGAAAGAGGTGGAAACTAAGCATAACAGAGATACGAAGCACACACAAATGACAAGGTGGATGTGACACCAGCTACCACAGGTGAGTACCAGAGCTCAGAAATTATACACCAGTTAAGGAAACAGGAAAGCAGCAGTCAAATTTATTTAAATTAAAAATGAATCCCATTTATCTGTAGGAACAGGCAACACAGTTTGAATTTTCTCAACTGTAACAAACAACTGAATTTAGAAAATATGTATGAATGTAGAAGAGTTTATTTTAAAGTTTTTAATTTTCGAAACAACTCACAATCAGGACTGCAACCTTACGCAATTAATATAAAACCCTGAGGTTAATTCAGTAATTGTTCAAAACAGGAACACAACAATGTCCCAAGAACTAATATTCTTATCACAACAGAAAGTTTTAGCTTTGGTTCTCTACATATTAAAGAAGGGCTCCAAAAGATTCTGTATGTACATCCAGTCCTATTTCTATAAAAACACATATAAAACATATACCATACATACATAAAGCAACCACACCAAAAAAATTGTTTTAACCAAAAAGATTATGACTACCTGAGTATCAAGATAAGATATGAGGTTTTACTCATCGCTTTGTTCCCTTCACCCCAGGGCAACTTCCTAAGAATTCAACAAAAAACTTGTTAGAACTACTACTGCACAACTGACTCATGCAAAAAAATCCTCCAGCAAAACAGAGGAGATACCCAACAGAAATTCTCTTAAAAGATGTAAAAGCTGGATGAGAGTATCAAAAACACTTTTGAGAGCAGAAGGAGAGGAACGGTCCAGAACACCTTCATCATTTCTGTATCCATTTCAAAAATAAGGTACAAGTGTATTTCATCATTTTGTACACGGCATGTTCAAATTAATTAGGGAGAAACTAGTCATGGCCTCTTACTTAGCACCTGAAGCTGCTTCAACAACTTACTACTCATTATTTCAAAATGGTCTTCAAAATAAAGAACTGTTATGGAATTATTTCCCAGAATAAACACTGAGTTTGTGATTTTTTGCTACATATTAATGATTACTTTCAAACTTACACACATTAATTTTTTCTCATCTGCAAGGCAGACCACATCCACCCACGTGGTTATGCCCTCATAAAAGGCTATCAGGTTGGTCAAGCACAACTTTCCCTTGGTGAAGCCATGCTGACTGTCCCTAATGACCCTCCTGTCCTTCATGTGCCTGGAGACAGCCTCTAGGACAAATTGTTCTGTCAGCTTTTCTGGGATAGAGGTGAGGCTGACCGGTCTATAGTTACCTAGTTCCTACTTTTTACCCTTTTTGAAGACTGGAGTGACATTTGATATCGTCCAGTCCCTAGGCACCTCTCCTGATCCCCAGGACTTAGAAAAGATGATGGAGAGTGGCTTGGCAATGACTTCCACTGTACGTAACAGTGCATCCCATCTGGGCTCATGGATTTATGTCCATCCAGTTTGCTCAACTTATCCCTAACCCAGATCCCAGCAACCAAGGCAAGCTCCTCTCTTGCCTCAACTTCCTCTGGAGCCTCAGCAGTCTGGGGCTTGAGATCAGGACAGCCCCCACAAGTATAGACAAGAGGCAAAGAAGGTGTTCATTATCTCTGCTTTCTCTGTATCCTCTGTCTTCAGGGGACCCACCTCATTCAGCAGGGGGCCTACACTGCCTTTAGGTTTAGTTTTACCTGCAATGTATTTGAAGAAGCCCTTTTTGTTGCCCTTGACCTCTCTCGCAAGGTTTAATTCCAAGGAGGCTTTGACTTTCCTAGTTACATCCCTACGTTCTCTCACCAGAGCCTTATAATCACCCCAAGTGGCCATCCCCTCCTTCCATGACCCATAGACTTTCCTCTTCCTCTTGAGTTTGCCCAGCAGCTCCCTGTCTAACCACGCAGGTCTTCTGGCTCCCTTCCTTGACTTCCTACCAGTAGGGATGCTCTGATCTTGGGCTTTAGAGAAGTGGTCTTTGAATATTAGCCAGCTATCTTGGGCCCCTTTACCTGCCAGTGCCCTGTCCCATGGGATTTCCCTTAGCAATTGCTCAAAAAGGCCAAACTCAGCCTGTTCTTGTAAGAGAATTGTTCCTTCATCCCTGTTGCCAGATAGTACCAGAGGGAGCTGGTCTGGAGTTGCTCCTGAGGTGCAGCAGGATGATATTTGTGGGGTCAGCAATGATGGCAGAATGAGCACACTATGGTCCTGCTGCTCCTGAGGGAACAGAGAGGCTGGGACAAGGTCGTGCTGCTTTTTTGCAGCCCAGTTAAAGCTGCAGCTCCCATGCACCAGGCCCAGTGACCAAACCCAGTCACCAGGGCAAGAAACTGCAGGAACCAGCTGGAGCTTGGAGAAGAATTGAAAGGAACCAGCAAGAAAACAACTTGCTTCAGTGAGAGGCAGATGTAAGTGATGGTTCTTTGAACATAGCAGAGCATCAGAGTGCTTGAGGAGCTGGATCTGTGCACAAGGGGAAGGTAACAGGAGAAAATTTGCCAGCATTTTCTGGCCAAGTTGGAGTTGGACATATCCTTCAGCTCCTTAGATAGGGAGCCGGAGATTACAACGTGAAGGAATGCATCGTGAGCCATTGCTGTGTGTAGCTGTAGGAGAGTGGGAGGAGAAGCCAAGCCCCGTGGCAGCAGGATAGGAAACAGTCTGGAAACAAGCGAGGAGGAGGATAAAATCAGGTCAATGCTCTGAAGTGGCCTGACAGGCCATTGGGAAGCTCTTAGGATGAAGACTGGCACAGGGGGAGAGGGTTGGGGTGAGGGGAGGTCTGCATGGTAGACACATTACAGAATCATGATGTGGTTTGGGTTGAAGGAACCTTCAAAGTCCCTCCAGTCCAATGCCCTGCCCTGAGCAGGGACATCCCCAACCAGGGCAGGTTGCTCAAAGCCCAAGGTCCAACCTGACCTGACATGGTTCCATAGTTCTCCCACCTCTCCAGGCAGCTTGAGCCAGGCTCTCAGCTCCCTCAGCATCAAAGATTCTTCCTTCATATCTAGTCTGAATCTTTAGTTTTAGACCATTAGCCCGTGTCCTATTCAGATGGGGTGATGGTTATTCGCTGTGATGGATGTCCTGGTTCCAGCTGGAACTGCTACTCTGCAGGTGGCACAAACACAGCAAGAGCCTTGTTCATCTTCCCAAAGTTCTCTCCCCAAAGCACCATCTGCTGTTGAGAAACTCCATCTTCATCTGACAGCCCAAATCCTGCCACATCTGCCAGGCTAGACCCATGGAAGTCTGTGACAACCTGCATCCAGCACTGTCCCTGACACCAGTGGTCATGCAGATGAGGAAGGATAAGTTCTAAATGCTTCTCCCTGGCAGGGAACCAGATGGAGGGGAGGCGATACAGGAAATCAGGAAATTTCCAATGTGTACCTCAGCCATGCGTTGGAAAACATCGCCAGCTAAAAGACATTCCCAAGACCTCACTTGTATTCCCTGCTCCAGGAGAACAGGTCACTGGAGAGCAGGAGATACCTATTTTGGCCATCTCATGTGCTTTTCCTCCCCAGGAAGCTTTAACTCAGGTCCTGAGAAGCCACTGCTGTTTGCATTGAGCTCGCAGCCTCCAGCTCTTTATTTTGCTCTGGTTTAAATAACATGAAATTGGGCTCCATCAGTTCCTTTGGAAGATCTCCAAGAGATTGTGCTGCCAGAGTATATTTTTCCAAGCACTGAGTCTCCTGTCCTTCCCCGTGGGCTGTGGTGTGGCTGGGCTTTACTTATGTCTCCCCAGTGTGTTTTGGGCACTGGAGGTCTTGCCAGCTGAGCAGAGATGGGTGATTCCAACATTTGTTCCTTGCAAGGAAACACCTCTGCCTCCTCCTCCATCTTCTGAGTAATGACACAGGATGGTGACAGTGCCAGAGCAGGAAAAACCCACGATAGCAGTACTGGAAAGAATAAGACCCCTACTCCAAACCTACAGGAAAACCCCACAAAGTTCCATCAGATCACATGGAAATGGAATGAAAAGGCACCGTCTGGCAGGAGTCACTCCTGGATCTCAAAGGAGAGGTTACCAAAGCCATGCAGACAGCGAGCCTGCAGAGGTTGTTTCTAAATGATCTCTCCTCCCTCAAAAGGACCCCGGCATGGAGATGGGACTCACTCTGTCCAACAGAGAGAACCCCTTCTTCTTTGGCGACTCTGAGTGCTGGGAGCAGGACTGGCATCTCAGGTGGCTACAGTTGCCACCTTCTGTACTCAAAAGGCTTGTGGTCACAGCAAGATGTCCCAGCGTGGCATCCTGAGTGACACCAGGAAGAGCAGCTCTCAGGCTTTGAGAAAAGGCAGGGAGGATCCCACTCCCAATTTCTTTTCCCTGAGAGAGCTGTCAGGGAGAGGCAGGGCCACCCTGAGGTGCCAATTCACAGTGTCCTTGGGTGTCTCCAGTCGTCAGCACCCAGGGACTCACTGCTGGAGAGTCTCTCACCTGCAATAACTCATTCTCAGCTTGGGTAAGCCCAGAGTTAACTTCCCAGGCAAAGCTGTAGGAGATGAGGAGTTCTACAAGGGAGATGTGAAGGCTGGCTCGTTTATGCTCTCCTGCAGCCTAGTGGATCAAACAGATGGGGATTGTCCTGCGACGCAGAGCAACCTAGGGGGAAAACAGAGAAAAGGAGACTCTTTGCGGAATAGCTACTCCAGAGATCATGGGTGACATTTCCAGCAGGGCAAGGTATGTTCCACAGTCATGTCCCAGCTAACACAAGGGAGCCTCGGGCTCCTGTCCAAGCCCTCTGGCTTTGGGCCAGTCACTTAAGTTTTGGCATCTCGGTTCCTTCAGCTGGAAAAGAGAGGAGCTGTTCTTCCTGGCTTCTCTAACATCCATCAACTGGGCAGGGCGTTGAGGATGAGGTATGCACCTACAGGGAGTGATGGACACTGCTTCTCAGGAATCCAGATCTGTGCTTGCAGGTGCAAGCCTGGTTTCTGCAAGCTCAGGTTCAGGAAGCACCATTGGAATGATTCATGGTCTGGTTTTTTTAGGGAGCTTTTTCCTTCTGTTGGCCAAGTGCTGGAAGCTGTCCAGTGCTAAGGGCAGGATGCTGGGAGCACTGGATTGGCTCTGACAGAATCCCTGTGTTCCTCATTTGCCCTCTGCAAGGAAATTTGCCATCAGCGATGAGGGTCACTACACAGAGAGCTCTGGTGGACAGCAAAAGGAGGCCTGAACATTGCACCTTGAAAGAAGTCAGGAAGCAACGTGTTGACTGTGACAGCAGGTTGACCAGCTCAACAGGCTGACTGTGAACCAGCAGTGCGTTCTTGTGGCCAAAAAGGCCAGTGGTATCCTGGGATGCATGAAGAACTGTTCAATGGATGTTCTTCTTCCCCTCTATTCTGCACTGATGAGGCCATATCTGGAGTCTTGTGTCCAGGTTTGGGCTCCCCAGTTCAACCAGTTCAAGAGATAGGAGAGGAAGCTGTGGAGATGCTGAGGGCACTGGATAACCTCTGTGCTGAGGAAAGGGTGAAAGAGCCCTGGGGCTGTTCAGCTGGAGAAGAGCAGCCAAGAGGGACCTGACTGATGCTGAGCAACAGCTAAAGGACAAGGGCAGGAGGATGGAGCCAGACTCTTGGTGAAGCTTAGCGACAGGACAAGGGGCAACAGGTGCAAACTGGAACCCAGGAAATTCCACCTAAACATGAGGAGAATCTTCTTTAGTTTAAAGGTTCTGGAGCCCTGGCTCAGGCTGTCCTGAGAGGTTGTGGAATCTCCCACTCTGGAGAGATCCCAAACCCACTTAGATGCCATCCTGGGCAACCTTCTTTTGAGTGACCCTACTCTAGCAGGAAGGGCTTAGAGGTCCTTTCCAACTCCACCAGTCTGTGATCCTGTGATAACTCTGTCTGTCCCTCTAGGCTATTTTGTAGCCAGCATCTCCCTTCCTTAACTTACAGCAATTCTAAAAGCACCTCCTTGCAAATGCCTGGTTCACATAATCCAGAGAGAACATCTCCTGGAGATTACCTTGGGCTCTTCCTATACTGCCCAGGCACATCAATCGACGAGCAGGATGCAAAGGGCCCCATCGGACATCGGAGAAGGATCACCCAACCTTTGGAAAATAATTTGTGGGGCAGCAGAACTGTCACCCACACCAAGAGCCCAAGAGCCAGGGAAGCATCTTGCTGCTCCTTCTGCTGTCCAAGACACCCATTCTGTCTTCTCAGGAGCCAGGATGTTGTAGAGATGGTGGAGTCAGCTCTCAAAGCTCATAGCAAACTCTAATACCCTTCTGTCAGGAAGAAATCACAAGGCATCCTAACTAGAAACATATTTGGGAAGTGAGTCATTGAGGGGGGAGGAGGAGGAAAAGCAAAAAAGAAAGTTGCACCCTTTAACTTGATGAAAAAAGCACATGGCAGCAGCCAGCGCTGAGAACGACATTCCCCGCTCCGCACCGAGCCAGAGTGAACACTCATGACTCAACTGTTGCGTTTCATCCAAATCTAAAGGGGGAAAAAAAGATCTCCTTCAGGAGGGGCATCTTTGGGGAGAGTCAGCAAGAACTCATTTAGCTGCTTCATTAACTCAAGTGTTTGGAGGTGGGGAAATAATTTTGCAGCAGCCTGTAGGTTCACAGAATGACAGAACATTAGGGACTGGAAGGGACCTCGAAAGGTATCCAGTCCAATCCCCCTGCCAGAGTACGAGGGTTTGTTTGAAAGCCCCGATTTAAACACAGCTTGGGGCGTGGAGAAACAAGTGCACTCTGCAGATGTATTTAATGCACAGAGGATGTTCCCCTGCTCACACACACACACACACACACACACACACGGTTTCTCGAGACTCTGCTGAAGAAACTTGGGAGGGCCTTAACGCTTCCACAGAAATAGCCTGAATCCAGAGTTCCTGCTTTCCCTGGAGGGCTGCAAATATGTCACCGTAAATCATAAACCCGAGGGGGGCAGGAGTGCCATCAGGGTTAGGAAATACAGCTAGACGCCGGCAAAACGTTTGCTGCAAAACTCACTGAGCTCTGGTTTGCTTTGCTTTTGGGATCTGGAGCTAAAGGAAGGGGAGGACCTGCGCAAGACAGGAGCAGGTCTGCAGGAACTTCCAGGCCCAGGCTATTCAGAAGCAAAACTCTGAAGCAGCTAGTCCTCTATACTTCTTTAATTTCTTCGCATTCCCAGGACTGTGTGTTTGCAGATGTCAACGCTGTAGTGCTCAGTCAGCACTACAGTGACTTGGGAAAGAAAGTGAATGATCCCTAGAAAACTGCCTGGCAGTGCTGGGTGGGAAGTTATGGCCCACAAGAGGTCAGACAAGACACTCTGGTCCCTCCTGATTTGAGCCATCCATCAGTGTTGCAGTCCAGATAGTTCTGGGTGTGGACTTTAAGGCTCTTGCTGATCCTGGTGTGGAACTGTGGCCCAGCTGCCCACTGGAAACAGGCTGGAGATAATGTAGCAGATAATTCCCAGGATCAGGACACCCTCAGAAAGAGTTTTGGTTCCCTGGAGCCATGTTCTCCCTCTTCCAGTTCTGGGACGTTCCACCTAAGCAGACAAGACCATCCCCAGGCTGAGTGTGGTCACCTGAGTGATAAATCCCATCGGGAGAAACCAGGAGAGCACCTTTAGGTGAGCAGCAGTGCCTGAGTTCAGGGGCTCCCATGGAAGGGATCGCTCAACACCAAAGAACAAGACAGGGTACAGGGCAGGCGCAGGAGCGAGCCCCTCGTGGAAGGAAAGTTCTCTCTGCCATCCTCCTTGTGCCCACGTGTCCTGATGATGGGAGCATCAACCTCCAACATGTGTTGAACATGTGCTGGCTGATACACATCGGGCTGCTCCACAATGCTGCCAAGCTTTGCCTTGATTTAATCAGCTCTTCTCCTGCCTGGTCTTTAATTCTCCCCACCCCACCGCCCCCAAAAATGCAGATGTGGCCTCTCCAGCATGAAGGAGATGGCAGGTTTCTCTTCTGACAGCAGAGCACGCAACGCTGGGAGGAACATTTCAACCCTCTTCCTTTTTCTGCAGCCACCACAAAGCAGCCTCACCTCCCTCTCTCCCCTGCTGATTTTGAAATACTTGAGTTTATATGAAAAATTACAAAAACCCCATAACCCCACTGCCAGTTGCATGCAAGGGGCAGTCTGGGAAGCATAAAGGAGAAACCCTGAAGCTTGTGCCAAGAGACATAATGGTCCCATCCCAACACTGTTGTTGGTGCTTTGCTAAGCACAGAATGTTCAGCCGCTGCTTCAGTGTGAGCCCTCAATGCTGAACAGCTGAGCTGCTTGAAGGCTCTGTTTTCAACAGCATCTCACCTCAGGTGAAGCACTGAGATTAACCTAAGGTTCCTTCACAGCCCCAGTAACCTGTGAGACTAGCTGGGAAAACTGAAGGAGATGGTTAGTAGATTGAGAGAGGTCCTCCTCCCCCTCTACTCTGATCTACTGAGACTATATCTAGGATATCGTGTCCAATTCTGGGCCTCTTAGTTCCAGAAGGACACAGAACTGCTTCAAAGAGTCTAGTGCAGAGCCACAAAGATGAGGATGGGCATGGAGCATCTCCCTGATGAGGAAAGGCAGAGGGAGCTGTGACTCTTGAGCTTGGAAAAAAGGAGACTGAGGGGTGACCCCATGAATTTTGATAAATATGGAAAGGGTGGGTGTCAGGAGGATGGAGCCAGGCTCTGCTCAGTGGCACTCAGTGGTAGGACAAGCGGCAACGGGTGTGAGCTGGAACAGAGGAGATTCCACATCAATATGAGAAGGAACAACTTCATGGTGAGGGTGACAGAGCACTGGGAGGATGTGGAGTCTCCTGCTCAGGAGACGTTTAAAACCCACCTGGATATGTTCCTGCGTGACTGGGTCTAGGAGATCCTGCTGTGGCAGGGGGACTGAACTGGATGATCTTTCAAGTTCCCTTCCAATCCCTAACAGTCTGTGATTCTGTAATAGTGGTGGCATCACTAGGACCTGTAAGACATCAACAGGGAGATAAAGAGTGTCTGGTTTGGAAGTGGTTTGTCCTTCTTTGCAAGTGTAAACCATTTCCTTAGTGAAAGAGCTCCCATCAGTGTTGAAAGCACCCTGGGTTATTTTTAAACACAGGTACTGGTTACCCAGAAGTAACTGCAATGTTTGATTGGATCCTGTCAGAGCAGGATGATGGCATTTTCAGGCTGAAAACATTCATGTGCCTTGTTTGGCCCTTTGGCACCAACAGGATAGGATGAAGATATTCCCCTGAGTTTCTTTTCATCTCCTGGAGATTTTGGCCGTTTTGTTCGTCCATGCTGATTTGCAAGGGGAAACACCTACCTCAGGAGGCAGTGGGGAGCCTGTTCCTGCCCAGCCACACTCCCAGCAACAAGGCTTGTGGCAAACCACAGCGAGGGGGAAGCCCCACTTCCTCCTTGATGATTGGTTTTTGAGTCACCAGCAAATGCAGCACCACAGCCCTAGGACAATATCCACTTACAGAAGCTCCTCTGCCTTTGCTCAACCCCTCACGACTGACCTTTGCATTGAGAGTTGATGAGTGTCTCCATACTCTGCCTTCGGGGTCCTTACCCTGCAAAACCTTAGTATTTGGAGTCAAACACAAGCTGTGAAATTACTCCATGTGGTCCATCAGGCTCTTTCAGGTGGTTGCACAAACACAATTCTAGTTTTGGGTAGCTGTGAGTGACTGAAGACGGAAAGGTATCACAGAACATTAGTGATTGGAAAGGACCTTCCAGTCCCGCTGCCACACCAGGATCCCCTAGACTCAGTCGCACAGCAGTATGTCCAGGCAGGTTTTAAATGTCTCCTGAGCAAGAGGCTCCACAATCCCCCTGGGCAGCCCCTTCCAGTGCTCTGTCATCCTCACTGGAAGAAGTTCCTTCTCATATTGATGTGGAACCTCCTCTGTTCCAGCTCACACCCATTGCTTATTGTCCTGCCACTGGGTGCCACTGAGCAGAGCCTGGGCAGGCTGTTCCAGTGCCTAACAGCCCTTTCCATAAAGAAATACCTGCTGACATCCAATGTGAACCTCCCCTGGCTTAAGTCCATTTCCCCATATCC
>JAOXOE010000001.1:9110112-9140460 GCA_028565055.1 Phoeniculus purpureus
TAGGTGATCCTGCTGTGGCAGAGGGATTGGACTAGATGATCTTTGGAGGTCCCTTCCAATCCCTAATGTTCTGTGATTCTGTGATACTCCTAATGGCAGAGATGCTTTAGACTTTTTTTTCCTTGAGTTTGAGAAAGGACTGTCGTGAAGAAAGCAGTAATAAGACGGCAAAGAATTAAAGTGATGGGGCAAATGACCCCCAAGTATTGTAAGAATATTATATTCCCTAGGTGTGGTATTGCTGCTAAGTACCCCACTTTCCTCCTTAAACACAATCCTAGATAGACTTCAGCCTTTCTTATGTGGCTTTAGCTAGAAGACTGCAAAAAGAAGACAGATAAAGGGTAACAAATACCATGTAAAGGTATCATGAGGTTTACAGAGCATTAGGTATAAGGAAGAAGTCGTCTCTATAGAGATTCTGTAGATAGTTAAATGAATAATCACTCACATCCTTAAGTACTTAAACTGTACAGTATTTTCTGTGCTTGGTTTTTCATGTAATAGAGAAATTCTACATTTTGCCCTGAGATGGAAAAGTAAATTTGCAAATTGATGCTCTTTCCTGTGCACTAAAGCAAAAGGTGGTATAAAACTCCAGAGAAAACATACTTGCAGCTTTACTTATGGGTTAGTTACTTCCAATACATGGCTTACAGAGCTTATAATATGTGTAGGATTTTATGTTCCTTTCAATCCTCCTCCTCTCCCTCTGAGCTCTGCAGTTCTTCTCATCACCCACGCCTGCAAACTGTGTCTAGTATTTGAGTCTTCTCCCCCTCCTCCTCACACACTTACTCTTTTCAGACATGTATTTGCAAAATATAAAAATCTGAATAAGTTTTCACTTTTAAAATAGAGAAAGATATTTCTAAATGTATTGCCAAAACTATCTTTAATGAGAAGATGCAAGGAGCTTATTTGTCCTCAAAGTGTTTAAGAAAGCTGATTGAGTACTTTTTGACTCTTTCTATTCTTTAAACGTTCAGTTTTTACTGTGTTAAAACTAATTCCACAGAATGTTACCACGTGTTTTACTAATAAACTAAATCCCTTCTTCCAAAGTTTAGAACCTAAAGCTGTGATTTGCAAGCCTAATCTGATGAATGTCTTCACTGTACTTGGCAAGCATTTGAAGTATTTCACTGTTTTGCTACTTTACGCAAGATAAAGCAGTAGAAACACAGCAGAGAGTTGCACAGATTCTAAGATGGGAAGAAAACATGCAGTTGTACTATTTCACTCAGACTTTGTAATTTAAAATATATCCATTTTCTCCCCTGCCCCTAAACATACAAGTTTTTAACTGCAAGACTAAAATGCACCATATGAAAATTAGAAACGTTCTCCAAAATACTTTCATTTGATTAAGAATGTTGAGAAATTAAGGGGGAAACTACCTGTTACAACAGAAGTTATGAAAATGTATTTTTGTCAAAATGGCCGAACCATCCCAATCAGGTTTCTTCACTAAATAAACAACAGGTTTTAGGAGGTTTATGCTTGTAAAATACACGTGTTCTTACCATACATGCTGTACTCCAGATATCAGCAGGTGTACTGTAACCTGCTCCTATTAAAACCTCAATGGATCTATATTGCCTTGTCTGGATGTCTTCCGTGAAGTGTTTATGCTAAAACAGAAAGAACCACGTTAATGGGAAAAAAAGAACAGTAAGAGGCTGTTCTGAACAGTGAAGGCTAAATAGCTAAAGGGATGTAGTTAAACTTACCACCCAGCAGGCATTCCCCAGGTCAGCAATTTTAACTCTAATTTTATCTGCATTTCTTGGGTCCAGTGGATTCACTAGTAAGTCAGCAGCTCGAGTTTTTGCTAACAAAAGCAAAATGCAGAACAGTTAGTCTTTTCACCATTAGCCCTAAGCAGTTTTGCCTTGACACCTACCCAGTTTTGTAACACACTTGAAGGCATCAAAATTATTTGCTGAACATTGAGAGAACTTTGATGTAAATAAAATTTCTTACCTTGATTTCTAACTATTCTTACACATTTCAAATGCAAATTTTAGAATATCCAGAGCAGCTTCTAAGCAAAAATAGTCTACATGTTTCCAAGAAAAGATTCATATAAAAAATGTTAAAGCACAAACTCCAAGAACTCCACAAAGTCCACACAAAAGATGGGTTCTTGGAACAGTTTGCTTGAGCAAACTATTTGTGCCTTAGATTCTTGACTACGGTGACTAAATTTTGGGTTGGTTTTTTGTTGGTATTTTTTGGTAATCTGTCCCAAGGTGAAAGATCCACCAAAGTCTGGCTAATTTCAGTCCTGTTCTACAGATAATTCAGCACTGAACCAGAATTCTCTGGAGGTCCTATCTGCATTGAGTATGAGCCAAAATAAAAAGGTAGAACTTTCATCTAATTAATCCTTCAGTCTTTAGAAGTTCTTGGACCCTGATGACCCTAGCATACAACAGTGGAAGACAGACTGCTATAGTTTGTTTTGACATACCACCTGCTAGCTCCTAAACAGCACTGGCGATAAAGCAAAATGACTTGGAAAACAGAACTGGATAGCATAAATCACACAACGGCTGAGTACTGTGCTCAAGGTTTCTCGTCCCACAGCTATGAAGAATAAATTGGAGACTGGCAGTAAGGTAAGAATGAGGTACTAGATCTAAAAGGTACCTGAGACTCCAGTGGGGATTATCATGATCTATTAAACTCATGTAATAACTGAAAGAGGAAAACAGACCAGACATGGATAAAAAATATAAAGTGTCTAATGGTGAGTTAGGAGCAAGTGAAATCAGATGAGGATCTTAACTGCTGGGACAGCAAGCCTGAATGGGCTATCAGGACATTGAAATACCAGCCAACTAGAAGAAAAAGTGGCAGGATCCACCAAGGGAGAGAAGGAAAGAAAAGACAGGACTTAACAGCAGAAGACAGAAGGAGCAATGACCTCAACAAAACAGTTCTCTAGAAAAGCTGGAATGGAGTCCAAGACTCAAGTTTTTAAAAAGTACCAGTACAAGATATAAACATAAAATACCCTGAGAGAGTAAGGTTGCAGTCCAGCATTTAAAAGACAGGAGCTAGCAGAATTAATATTATATTAAGTCTTCCTTTACAAGCATCGTGCACAGTACAGTCACTTTTTTTTTAATCACAATCACATGCATTATTCAAGAAACAAAAGGACCTTTCTCAATTCAGTAACCCTGGCAAAAAAAAAAAATAGATAAGTGCTAGATAAATCCTTCCTGCAACTCCAGATGAAGGTGAAGGACTGCAGTGGAATGGAAAAAACCCCACTGCATCAAGAAGACATCTGACTGTGACATTAGTAAACAACTTTCTTCAACCTTCTTGTAACAGAGGAAACTGACAAGGTAATAGCAAGTCCCTACGCTTTTGTGTTCTCAGGAACCAAAAATTTATGTCCCGTATTTTCTGAGTAAAGAATATAATACCTTAGATTCTGAATTTCACACATACAGATCATTCACAATGGACAGTGAAGTCAAAAGGACTGTACTCTTTTGTTAGTACTCTCTAAAAAGTATCCAAAGGAGTTCAGCCTAAGCACAAATTTACTGAGCATTCCTGATCTTCTCTCTTGTGTGTCCTAGTTCTGTAAAACTGAGAAGTATCACCTCCTCTTCCCACAGTCTCGGTATGATAGTACACTTAGTAAATATTCAAACACTGAAATGAGGAGGAGAGCCATGAGGAAACTAATAGATATATCTTAAGGACATTTGGTCACACAGTGAAAATGTGAAAACTTAATAGCTGCTCATCCATTGAACACAAATTGGTCTGCGCACTGAATGAGATGAAGGTTCTGAAAACATAACACCGTGTGTTACTTAATTTATAGCAACGCCTAATCACAAAGGAACAAGAAAAGTCTACTTTCATACAAGGGTACTAAATTTACAGTGAAAAAGTAACACCATTTAAATATATCAAATAGCTTGTCACTATGTTTCTGCTTTCTAAATACCTTCATCTGTTTTATTAATATTTAACCCTGCATTATTATTCATGCCATTAATAATAATAATGTTCAGCTTCTCTTTCCACAGAAGTGAGCTGCAGCTGAATTTGCCAACTTCTTCCTTTGCACAAAAGGTCTGTAAATTGCTTCTGATAACATCAAGGAGGAAGAAGGTAGGTTTGTCTCTCCAGCCATGGAGAGAAGCTGTTCCCTTGATGATAAAACTGACTTTACTCTTTAGAGGCATGAAGATTTTTACACATCTCCCTAGGAAAATGGTAGTAAAGGCTTTCTGCCTACATACTGCCAACAGCACAAAAGAAGAGTCTACCAGGCACCTGGGTGTTTTCTGTACATCGCTTCAGAGACTACAAAGCAGAAGGGATGGACTTGAAGACTTATTTACATCAACCTGGACGTTTTCTAGATACAGTTCTACTCAGTTGTATCTTACTTCATAGTTCTTGCCTACCCGCAGAATACCTTATCAATCAGAATCTGTAATAAACTGTGAGAACTGCTCTTACAAATTCTTAAACTAAAAAACACATTTTACTCTATTTTTCAATGCATCTCTACATTAATTTAGGAACTTCATCTGGGACAGTTTTGATGCAGACTTGGCAATCTTCTCTCTAAGCAGTCTCATTTTCTTCTATCTGCTTACAGATCTAGTTGCTCAGTATTTTCTTTATTAAAGTTGAAACCCATATATTTATCATTTTGCCACTAGCACTATAAATAAAACCCTGGAGCTATTTAATTCACTGGGAAAAATCCAGCTCTTTGCAGTGACACCAAGATTTGACCCTCCATATCATCCATAAACGGGATTTTAAAGGCACAAAGTTTGGATCTGAGCAGAATCCGGTGGCCAGAAATTTAAATGTTCAAAACTATGCTGAATACAGAAGTGGTATGATGAGCTGAGGATTGGCAACATGCCTTGCAAAGGCTTAATCTTTCCGGGTTTTTAGAAAAGGTTAAGAGAGGAACTATTTGAAACAGAAAAGAAACATTAACAGATGAAAACACACAACTTAACAGAATTTTTAATATGTCTGAAAAAAGATAACAAAAAGTAATTGCTAGAAGCTGCAGCCAGACAAACCCAAGATTGCTACAAGTCTTCTGAAATAATTCTGCGCACTGATCAGTGGAACACACTTCAAGCACGTGAAGATTTTTTAAAATAAGTTCCATTTTTCCACATCAAAACCAGGTATCTTGTTGCAAAATATGTTTGAAGCCAAACATAAAGGTTACCGGGCTTAGTAGTTGGGATTAATTAGTGGCCTATTATAAAAGGAAGTCTCGTTACATGATCTCATGATCACCTTCTACCCTATGGGAATAATGGTTGCTGTAAACTTTCTTTTCTCTTTCTTGCACAGACTGACCTGCCAGTGCTAATATTTAATCTACAACATCTTACCTAATAGCTCTACCAGCAAGTTCTACAGCAGGAAAAAAATGATTAGAAAGATTTGCAGTTCTGCTATCCTCTTAAAATTTAAGATGGCAGATTTGAATTTAACAAGAATCCTTCTACATTGTGTTCCATTCCACTTACATTTCTATTATTTGCCTCTTTTTACATTCCACCTACTTGCCTCTTTAAAAAAAAAAATATAGACCTAAGCTACTAGACAGAAGTCTTACATCAACTCAAAACAAATGGGGGGGGTTTTTTCCCCTCTACTTCTAAAAGCCACTCAAAACCAGAATATTTGATTTTCCTTGAACCTGATCCTAAGAAGGTAAAAATTCACCAGAATGCTTTGGGATCTGATCTTCATTTCTGTTCTGCCTCTTTGCCAAAAATCTTCTAAGACAGAACACTACAATTAAAATAGTCGTAATTGAGATTTTGCATGCACATGATGTATAATTCAATGAGCAAAACGTTCAGTGTAAAGATGAAATCAGCCAGCAAGGGACTTCCCAGTAGTGGGGTGCAGCTGTAAACCAACCCTAGCTATGGTTAATCTGACCCACATAAACCAGCTTCCTCTCCAAGTCTGGTGAGTGCCTAGGAAAAAACAACAAAACATTTGGGGCAGTCTGTACAGATTTGTCTTTGTGCAGAGGCTCGCACATGAGCAGGATCATTTCACTGGATACTCTTCAGACTCAAGCATGAAGCTTGCAAGGACATTAGTAGATGTGACACCAATGTCGGAACTAAAAACATTTTATACACTTCACCTGTAGAGAGAGAAAAGTCAACATCACTGGGAAGTGCTAAACCTACTGTTCATGCAAAGCCAGGGAAATGGTGTGACAGAGTTCTCGTCTGTTACTGAAAGAAGCACACGACAGTCTACCCATAAGGCTTGGTGCTGCCTTTTCACCAAAAAACTCCAAACCAAACAGAAAACCAAATCTGCATGCATGTCACTGAACAAAACCAAAACACACACATATTACTTCCATGGTGTAAGACATTACCAAGAGCTCCAAAAGACTTCAAGCACGTTAAATGCCACTAAGAGGAATACTTACTTTTTGGCAAATCCCCAGTGCTTGAAGCTGAAACTGTTCTGCTCCTGTCATGAGATGGGCTGCTCTCCTCTCTTTCAGTTACAGTTGATCCTTCAGAAACAGCAGAACCACAAGCTACAGACTCTAGAGCCCCAGAAAACACTGTAGCTGAAAATTCAGTGAACTGTGACTCGGCAATTTTATGACGTCCATTTGGCAATTCACCATTAAACTGTTCATAGGAGCTACTATAAGAGTAATCACTTTTTGCATTTGGCTCATCAAGACTATACTCCTCTGGATTTGGACATTCTTCCTCTTCCTCATCTTCATCTTCAATCTGTTGTTCCAATAGAAATGGACCATTCACAATATGGCCGTTTGTTTTGGGGGATTCTATCCACTTAGGGTCTGTAGGGTCAGTGTTGACAAGCTCCTGCTCAACATCATCGTCTTTTTCAGTGTTTTCTTTCTCTGTGTCTTCTTTTTCATCCTGATCTTCTGCTTCACCTGAAAAAATTCCAATGAACACATTAGATCATACATCAGTATATCATTTTGAAATCAGGTGCTCATAATTTCTAACTCCTAGGAAATGACAACTAACTACATTAATAAAAAATCATCTTATATTTCTTGTTAATGACAATTAACTGTCGTGTTGAATTTTCTGTGTGAGCTTTTGTGGGATTTGTTAGCTAAATTGGTATTGACGATTTTCTTCACTTCTTTACTAGATTAGACTCTTCTTTCCCTTTTGAGACTTTGTAGTTATGATTTTACCTATAGGACAACATGAAACTTACTGATCTAGGACAGTTTGGGAGACGTTGCTCACTGCACCAGATGCAGTGCTGCAATTAGTTTTCCCTCTGAAAGAGTAAATTCGGGGTCAATAAAAGCAGATAACACTAACCATCATAATTTCCAGGTTCTTCATCTACTACCTCTTCTATATCAGCTGTTTTTAGTTTCACCTCTGGGTGGTACTCATCTTCTTGTTCATTTGATGGTACAGCTGAAGTTACATTTTCTTCTATTTTTTTCCTTTCAGCTTCTCGCTCTAGTTCTTCTATTTCCTGCAGGCGTTTTTCTAACAGCTCAGCTTGTCTCTTCTGTTTCTTCTTCAGTTTTTTCTTTTTGTTTTTGGATATTTTTCCAACCTGAAAAATTAATACAAAAGTCAACAAAAAAAACTCCAAGCAATTATTCTCAAGGCATCTCATACCAAAGTCATTTGCAGTATGTGTACTTTTTATTTGAAAACACTGGACAGCAATTAATATAGTAAATATATTGCTTTATACATTTTACTTGACATCAAGAATGATATAAACAAAAAAGCTATCAAAATTTTACACAGTTAAACACATTTTCACGCAGTTGCTTACTAAATACAAGAGCAAAATACATGTAAGACACTAGAGTAAAATTCTTATGATCCTATAATCTTGATTAGGCAGAACAATTTTAAATTTCAATCTAAATTAACAGAGGATATTGCATGTGCGAAAACTGTCCACTGTCTTATCTAGTTATTTACATTTTAAACAGGATTTCTCTCTTCTGCGTTCTTTGCAGCTAACGACCAGCAAAAGTATGCTGAGTAAAATGATGCAAGAAAGCCAGAGATTGAAAATGGTGAAGAATTTTAAATAAATCCGGTGTTGTTCAGCTATTTTCCTGTGAAAGTAAAGCGTTTATATTATTCACTTCTGGCCCAAAACCTATGAATCACAAACAACAGATGGCCATAACAATTCACATTTTATATAACATAAGGACTGACAAACTCAGGTACAGTAACATGGAAAAATCTGATCTGGGATTGAAACACTTTATTTTTACTAAATCTGATTTCTGTTTTTTCTATTTGGTTAATGAGATCTACCCCATTTTCTTTCATTGTTTAGATATCACAGTAAGAAATCCTCACATAATTAAAAAACAAAGCACAAGGAACAAAAGGGAGTATTATTTTCTCAAACATTTATCTGTAAATCCCATTACCATCAAAAGAAGATACTTGAGAATTCAAGACAAGGTAGTTAAATCTCACAATCCTACTAATTTTCATCCATGTCATACACCTACTGAAATGACATGTTCTGCACACATATGTAGAAAGCAGGTCTGACCACAGATATTTCTAAACAGCTGTATGATTAGTGGGTATGTGCTATAGTCTCTAGCAAAACCATCTCATAAAAAACGCTCTCCTCTAAGGCTTTGAAGTCCTTAAGCCATCTGCAATGCACCGTTTTACTTAGTGCACGCACCATTTTTGTCAGAATTTGAGCAGAATGCATTATTCCCCAAGACATGAAATAGCAATGCTTAACTGCCTTTGACATGGCTATACAATTGTATATCTATGCGAGTTTCCATCACATAAATTCTGTGCTTAAAACTGGTCAGGCCAAAGACATTAAGAGAAAAGTGTTCTTCGAAAGATAAAAGCTTTATTCGAAGGAAGCTTACAAAAAGGGCAGAGACTACCAACAGTCTAATAGCTACTAATACCCACAGAAACACAGAAAATAAGATAGTTAATTTGAATTATGTAATACTTACAGGCTTTTGTTGTGGAGCCGTACTCACTAAAAAGAAAAAAAATATTTTAAAAACATATAAAAACTCTATAAAACCAGAAAGTAGTAGAAATAACTTAAAAATATTAACTAAAAATAAGACAGTTCTTTAGGGCTTTTTTTTCTTCAAAGCCAGATTTCTTTACGAATACCAGCTGCCTGAAATATTTTAGTATCTCCATTACAGCATTTGCAATTGGAAGAAGCTAGCAATGATTACTGCTGTGGTGAGTACAGAGTTAATGAAAGCCAGAAAGAATAGTCTGAATCAGTGAAGAGGAGACAGGAAACATCAAATGACTGCAGTCGTCACAGATTAAATATATGCAGTCAGCCAACTGAGTAGGTATAGATAGATTTTAAACGGTTCAGGGATATAAAAAAAAGATGAGTATTGTGTTGCTCTCAACTGTGAAGTCAAATATTCATATTTCCTTTGTTCTGAAACAAGGCAGTTTGATTGTTAGGACTGGAGGCATGAAGAAGTGCCTATGGCGAAAAGCACACCACTACAGGAAAAAGTACCTCCAGCATGGATTCTTCCTCAGCATCTCTCAAGAAGGATACCATCAATAACTAGCTCTGATGAGATTACAATACTAACTGTGAAAATGCAAAGAAGAGCAATACAAGCCACACAACCCACTCAGCACCCCTCCCCCACCCCCCCCCCAATAATCAACACCAGAAATAACCAAATATGGAAGACAGAGGCAAAGTGGAAGTGAGAAAGAGGAACTGAACGGGGGAGGAGAACTTCTCACTAACTTCTTCAGACACACAAGCATATGGCAATTAATAAATGCAAAATAAAAATGGAGATACTTGAAACTTCAGAGTTCTTTCACAGGTTCAGCTCCTGCTGCTAAGTTCACTGAAAAAACTGCTTGTGTGCCCTCGAAAAGGCAAAGTTTACAAGAAAGATCTGTATACTTGAGTACCATCACTGCTCTAAAAAAGGAAACTATGCAAAACCTATTCTTGAAATGCTGTAAAGAAAACACATCTTCAGCTCCTTTGTGGAAAGCCACAGACTTTTTTACAATTTGCTAAGAACAAAGTGTGAACTCCATCAATATATTCCTTTAAATTGTATTTAATGTAATGTCAAGAAGAAATATAAAGGCTGCATGAATAAAAGCAAATTACTTCCCACACAAACAACATGCAGACTTCAGCTATGTGATGACACATTATGTAAAATTCAATACAAAATTGTCACATTTTTAGGACATTGTATCTTCACATACATACTACATAGTTCTGGGAAATATTTATGGATCTTTGCCACAGTATTTGTTCCTGATATAGCAGGTATTTCCATTATTTAATGTTATATATTTCCTGACAAGATTACAAAGGTATCTAAATACTGTTTCTGCAGTGCCTGTAGCTGATGTGCTCAACTGGCAAATAAATAGCAACCACAGTGCTTAAGATCACTGGAAAAGATACACTTCCTATATCTACAATTCCTCTAGCTCCTGGTAAGTTAACATAGAACATTTCACGTACAGTGCTAGGTCGTATTAAAAACTCGGTGTGGTACAATAAACTCCCACTTCAAAGCTGAACATTCTGAGAATAAGTTATTTTTTATTACATTCTGAGAATAGGTTATAACTGATGAGAAGGAAGATAATTTCTCAAGGATGCTGATGAACTTGTAATGCTACTAGATATGTGATTTAGTTAAAATTATTAATTTTTATTAGTGATTATCAGCAAGGCTCTAGTGTGGCTAAAACTCAGCCATTTAATATTGTGGGGTGGAAGGAAAGTATATATACCAATAAATCTTTTTGTATCTGACCCCAAAAACTTGACTGTGCAAAGAAGAAAGCATTCCCCTGATAGTTTGCAGAGTGTTAAAAAGTGTGCACTTTTCACAATTATTTAAAATGTTGATTTTTGATTAAACAAAGTACTGTTACCATAAATATACCCATAGAACCTTACTACATCGCATTTAAATATAGCACCATACCTGCTGAGCCAGAGGGAGGAGGAGCACCAGCTTTCTGCCATTCAGTAGCTTCAGCAGCCATTCTCCGAACATAAGCATCATCCACACACATCAAAATGTTTTCTGGCTTTATATCTGTATGAATGATCTTGCACTTGCTGTGTAGATAATCTAGACCTTGAAGTACCTAATTACAAAAGGATTCTTTTAAAATTTATTTTCATTAACCAGACCAAGCTAAACTTATAGATAGTATAGAGATGTTCAACTGTTTACCTGTCATCCATGTGTGTCCTGACAGGATAATTTATTTAACTCATAATGCCAGTTATTGATAATTGCACGAGTAAGACTCTGGCTGGCTGAATTCTTTCAATGACAGCAACCAGTCTGCAGACTTCCATTACTCAAGTGCTCTTTAAGTGGATCTACACAGGTGTGAAAAACTTTGAAATCCCTTTTTTGCAAAAGGAATTTGCCAATCCTCACCATTTCAAACATAGTTATTAGAAAAACCCCAAACACTGCAAGTTCTATAACCAAAGTTTGGTTTATTAATAACCATATTACAATTTATTATAGAAATGAGAAATGTGTTGTTGAGATGAAATACTAATTATAGTTTTCCTTAGAATGCCAATAGTAATTCAGCTTTTAATGCCACCAAAATGTCACAAGAATTTATCCACCTGTATTTGTCAAATGCGTTTTTCCTCTACTCTTTCATACTCCGCAGGCTAAATTCTGCTAGCTCATATCAAAGCTGCATATGCAAATTCTTAAAAATGCATTCTGGAATAAAAATTAAAACATGTTTTTCACATGAAACAGAAATTCAAGAGTTTGTGTAGAGTCTAGAACTGCAAACATTTGGAGAAGCTTTCTATAAAAATACAAAGCCTATATAAAAAACTGTATATTCACTTGAGCAGGACTCAGCATCAGAGTCAACAGCATATCTAAAAACCGCTGTGTTCTTGACAATGTGGATCCTTTTCCTGTAGATGTGAAATATGCTTGACTCCTTGCCAAAGTAACTGAAAGACCACAGAGTATGTCTTGAAGTAGGAAATGTTAAAGAAGGACTAGCCTGTACTGGGATGGTAAGTAACTTCAAATGTTAACAGAGGATTTTAAATCTCTTCCCTCCCCCACTACTCTACTGAACATATTACAAATTACCATTGAATGCCTGCAATTCTGAGACTAAGGAAAACAGATTCCAGAGAGCACTGAAAGCTGTAAGCATCCAGAAGAAAAAAAGTATCTGTTCCACCCCAATATGAAGAACTGGAATTTATGACCAGCCTGCTCAGAGTCTTTATGCAGTTCATTTCTGACCATCTCCCATATGAAGCTGACTGCATAGCACTATGGAACCGCAGACAACCTGTTCCAGTGCCTAACCACCCTCACTACAAAGAATTTCTTCCTAACACGTAACCAGAATTTTTCATTTTGTAACTCCTGAACATTGTTTCTTGTCCTATCTCTGTGTATCGATGAGAAGTCCAGCTCCAGTTCGTCTATCTTTGCTGAAGAGATCAAAAGTTTTCCCCTTTATTAGCCTTTTCTTTAAAACTGAACAAACCAGTTCTCCCCAAGACCTTTCCCTACATCATACGCTGCAGCTCCCATCATCCTCTTTCACTATACTCACTTCAGTAAGCCGATGTCTTGCACTTGGGAACCAAAACTCTACAGAGTCCTGAAATACTAAAACAGAGCCCTAATTTTGCTGCCTACTCTCATGCTGATATGGCCTACTACCTGGTTAGCTTTTGCCATCACAAGAGCTAACCACAGACTAACATTCAGCTTGTCTACCAGGAGTCCTCTTGCCAAGCCTGCCATCAATTTTTCAACATTGTCATCTGGTTCTTCCTTAGTTGCACCCATTCCAGCAAGGCACATCTCCAAGTTGTTTCCTTGCTAAGACCTCATGTTGAGAAACTGTCTTTAACACACTCAGAAATTTCTTCAACCGCGTGTGCCCCAGAACAGATACCAAGGTGGTCATGACTTCTTACTTTCTTACTTTCTTTTACAGCTCGGGAAACTCCCTTATCAGCAGTAAATACTGTTTTAAAAAAGCAGCAAACAAAACCAAACAACCAAAACAAAGCCAAAAATACCCAGCATGCAGAAATGCAGGCTATCCAGTAAGATGCTCTGGCAAAATCCCCCTGTAATTATCAATAAAATTATCTTACCTTAGGCATTAAACAGTAAGAGTCCAGCTGAAATATCATCACTCTGACATTCAAACTGTTCACAGTGGTGGAAAAACACTATTTAAAACACTAACAAATCTTACCTGTCGAATTATACTTTTTACACAGCGGATGGGAAGGCCTTGATAATTGGATTTGATTATCCATTTTAGGAGGTGATGTCCCAGTACTTCAAAGACCATACACACATCTGAGCTTTAATTAAGGATCGTTTCCAAATAAACTTGTTGAGGAGATCAGTGCCAATGTTTGCATATTGGCTTAAGCCTCTTTAGAGGGAAAACAATACCCCCTAAAATGAGCAGAACATGGTATATGCTTTGGTACTACGTATCATTGATAAATAAACACATAGAAGAACAGAGCCCAAATGCAGAACAAGAAAACCCATTTCAATTATGCAAAACTTGTCAGTTATTTCTGTATGTTAACAGCAGCACTACTGTGAACAATAAAACAGGTAACTGTAAAAATCAATTTTTTCCTTTATTTGAAACGGACTTGTTATCTGTCATTTCTATTAAATTTTAAATGATATGAATAGGTTTTAACATCAAAGGTCTGCAGCAAGTGTTTTAGAGAATGAAACGTAACAAACATCTTTTTGATTAGGCTCAATTAAGAATCACTTGACAACAAAGACCAAAGTAATAAGGGAATGGGTTTCTTACCACCTGTAGTTTTAACTGCAGAGAATGACAATCACTAAAGAACCTAGAAACAAAGAAAACAAGGAACTCTGAAGCAACATGCAAAAATCAAATGCCAAAAAGTTTAATTTGACCATCAACAGAGGTCAACAAGAGATGATGAGGGAAGCGTATTAGGAAAAATCAGAATGTAGGAACTTAAGAGTGACTTGTGGTTTAAGGGCTTCGTAAGTAAGGTACACATGGATGGGTTATCCTTCAATTGAAAAAGTATTCAGACAGTCAAGCTAATTCTGTCATTCAAAACATTCTGGCAAGAAATTATACGATTTGACTGTAACAAGTTAATACTCAAACGCGAGCTAGGAATGACCTTCATGTCCCTGGATATCAGAAAGCATGTTAAGATTTTAACTACATGTTAAAATCTTAGTTTTTAGATTTTGTTAAAATCTTAACTAAATCTTAACTACTGCAATTTTGCCTAGAATAACGTAGTAGCAATAGTTTTAAATTAATTGATGGATACTGTAGGAAAATTTCAATGGATGAGATTAGACTGTATCCTAGAGACCATTCATAGGGAACTAAATTGTTACAGGAGAAATCTTACCTAATTTCTCTTAAGATTTATTAACTACTGTTAATAAACTACTGATTTTAAAAGTCAGTGTCTTAACTTCTGTCAAAATGAGACTTACATTGCCCATCAGCCTGTAATTTCAATTCTTCCCCAAGTATCTACCCACACATACAAAGCTAACTGCAGTATTAAAGTCTATACCCCCTGTACCAGTGTTAGATCAGTCTAACCTTTAAAGGTCTCAAGACTGGTCAAAGAACAATGTGAAGAACTGTAAATTTCCATCAGAGGATACAGTGAAAAACTACTTTGCAATAACATCAATGACGTTTACTCAAAATGCCTTACAGCTCTGCTTGATTTAAAAGAGGAAATAGTCTTTGTTACTTTACCACACAAACATCCAGTGAACAGAAGTCACTAGGTAAGGCACACAGCCATTAGAAATGATGGGCAGAGCCATCTAGCTCTGCAGGGCTTGTGAACCCACACAGTGAAGTTGCAATGGTACAGCAACAGGGACTTCAGAAAGGCAAGACGTTGCAGCATTCAGAATTTAGGACACTCGCCCACAGTCCTTCCGGAATACTGCTGCTGCAGACTCTTCAATGCACATTCCTGCCATTCCTTGCACTTACAAAAGTGCTAAGCCCTGCCAGCAACCAGAAAAGAAAGTGGTGTAAGGTAGTGAATAGCTAAGAGGCAAGGGGAGGGCACCTAGAAGGAAGATGCAAGGAGAAATGACAGAGACAGCAAAGAGAGGGAGGACCACAAGAAACAGAAGCCATTTCTACCTGAAAAAACAATGTTTTGCTGGGAGGACACACAAGAACTCAAGGAATGCTCAGTAGTAGAGAGGCAACCAGGAGGCAGCACTTAGGATGTATGGCATTTAATTAATGCGACATATGCTTCAGAGATAGATTTATTATGAATATTGTTTCTGATTGTGTCAGGAATATTTCTTCCTTTAGTTCTTCCTGTCTCTCCAAACACTTGTTTAATGACATGATTCCCTGATTATTTTGTTTTTAAAATGCTACATTCAAATAACCTAATAGGGCTGTAATTAATATCCAGTGCAGACAAACACAATAACCTACACCTACAGAAAACACCAAAGTGACTAAGTTCAAGAATTCTGTTTTTACTGAAAAATCTTAATTGTCATATTTTTTAAAAGAACAAATACTAATACAGACATAGTTAAAATATCTCTGCATATAAGCACTTATTTCAGCTCCTGGGAGAACTATGACTCTTCTCAGACACACAGCACAGGCCAGTAGCTGTGCACATTCCCACTTCTGTGCTACATGGTTCTTGACAAAATTCCCTGTTTAGAAGCTCCAAGACATTTTATGATATTTGCCATCTAAAGGATTCACCCACCTCTATTCTGTCTTGCTTTAACTTTTAAATGTGTTCCATAACCAATGATCAAGCCTCTATGAAGCATATGTTGTTTTAATTTACAGTCGAGGATCTGATATTTAGTGACTTGCCCAAAGCAATCTGGAAATGGCAGAGGATGGCAAAACTCTCAAATTACTGGGTCTCCTTCAACCTGTTCAGCTCAGTAACACTAACACAGCACTCATACAATATTTTAAAAAGGAAATAAATAATGGCAAAGCAGTAAAATCAGTTACCTGCTCCCTCCCAAAAGAACCTACACCAAAGATTATTTTCCCTAGAAGACAGAAAGATCAAATAATCAGTGCAACCAACCATGGCTCAAACAAGCAATACAACTCAGGATGCACCACTACTCGTTGACAAGAAAACACATAGCATAAGATACTTGACGTCACAATTTTCACTGTTGGTTAAGACTTTGGCAGACTTCCAGCTGTAAGTTAAATTTGAGTTCAGTATCAACTCATTCTATCCAGTGCACTTTTTGGAAAAATGCACTTTTCAGTAGGGCATGAACATTTGCCTTCCACATGAAACAACTTCTGTACTGCCATGAAGGCAAAACTCAAATAAAATAAATCACTATCAGATGCCCAGTTTTAATCTGGGAACACAAAGATATCTGAACTCTTATGTTTACTAGTACGTAGTCTTCTTTGGCTTTGTAAACTTAAGTGCTATATTTCAAAATTACAAATTTTTATATGATTTCAAAATATTATCATTCACAAAATTTACTTTTCACACTTAGAAACAGCTCTCACCTTTAGTACACATGTATTCACAAACTACTGGTAAGATTCACATGTGAGAATGTTATTGGGAAATGCTCTGTTTAACAGACAGATTATTTCTGTGCATAGTTACAAATGCATTTTCTTATTCCCTATTTCACATTAGTGTTTTACAATGAAAAGACAAAAGAAAAGATGACCTGAAATGCTACTGTCACACTATTTTTTGGGAATGTATTTAGATAAGAGGTAATTATAAAACACTTAATAAGCTCATAAATTAAAACCTGTTTTTTGTAGCACAAAACCCTAACCAGGGTTCTACACTGCAAGGTGTGAAGCCACTTCCTTGATCAGCAATCATTTACACTCTGGTTGAAATGACTAATAGACATTGGGTAGTTTAGTTTAATTTGTTATAGTTTCTTGATAAACTGTAGTTAAAAAGCAGACTACACTAACTTCAACCACATTTAAGCAGCTTTTTACTATGGCAGCTGACAACTGAAGCAACTACGAAACCAACCAAAACGGGACAGTTAAGACAGCATTCTGTAACTGAGAATACTTGTCCCGAAACAGTCATTTCCACTTACCACAAACCCAAAGGCTTCATAACTAATGTTAAGAGAGATGGATGCATTCTAGTGGTCATTTGGATTTACTGGTAGTTTCCTAGAAGATGAGAGTTGGAGAGGAGTATCTAACGTGATGTGATGACGACTGAAGGCATATCACTAAAATCAACTTAGTATTAAGCTCTTTAGAGCAGAAACTCCCTCTTTGTCTGGTAGGGCTCCAAGACACAACAAGCGTACATGGAAATACCAGCTGTAACAGTAAATGAAAGCACAGGAATTCAATAAGCTCCTAAAATATCTCGTAGAATTAGCTAGGATAACTCACTTTAGCTCAGCTCTAAAATCCAATATATACTGGACCAAAGATTTTCCCTGATAACAATATTCAGTCACAATTTACTTACTTTTTTTTTTAAAAAAAAGCATTAGAAAGTAAAGCTTTAAAACCTTTGTCAAAAGAGACTGTCCAAAAGACAATCACATAAATAAAAGAATCTCTATGCCCACACACTTCCCACAAGAAAACAAAAGCAGCTTCTTCATTACACTGATAGCTACTCTTTACTAGTCTAGAACAAAACATTTGACCTGTAAGCCACAGTTATTGCAATACTTTCCAGTACAACTCCAGTTTTTAAGTAAATTATTTTAAGTTCTAGCAGACCATGTCAGTTTTCATGGAATTCTTTCCTTTTTGCATTGTGTTTAGAAAATGTAATTTCACTCCAGTGAGTGCATTACACAGTGGACTACTCTGCATCTGCATTTTGGTGTTTCTAACATGGCTTATTTAAAATAACTAGAAAAAAGCCAAATGCTTACTTATCTCAGAATACCAATTTAAATATAGATTCCATGTTTTCAAAAGGATACGTATTCCGTTCATTCCAGAAATTTTGAAGTCATCAATTAGTTGTACAACCATATCCTTGTTGGGATCATTAGGGTCACTTTCACGAACCTAAACCAAGAATATAGACAATAACATTTTAGGAAAAATATCATAAAAAGTTTTTCATAGTAAATTAAATAATATTTTGGAGTTTCAGAAATTGTGGTAACACATAATTAAGCTATTTAGGAAAAAAGTCAAAGTTAAAACAGTATTTTTCTATATTTTTACAGTCCATGAATACTATTACTATTGGTATGGAGCATTACATTGCATGAGTGATACTTACACATTTGAGCAACTTTATTTCATCCAAGGCTGTCTCTGTATAATGCTGGGCACTTTTTACAACCTTCATTGCAACAAACCTTTTCCCCCTTGAAAAGAACAAGAATGTTTAGAACACACATTCTGAGCTAAAATAGACATACTGTGAAGGTTGGGATATTTTAAATATAGCTATTTCACACCTAATGGATTCTGACAAAAGCCACTGACATTTAATTAAATACAAGTTTTAACAACACTCTAGTAAGAGTTTGACTTATTGAATATTTTATCTCCTTGATGTCAATGTCTTTAAAACAAGAATTTGGTTATACATTTTATCATTTAAACAAGATATAATTATATTTTTTCATTAAAGATACAACACAAATAAAATACATTAGCTTATTGTCATATGACCAAGACAACATGCAAATTCAATAAGCAAAGCTAATTTGTCAAGGAAAGTAGAATTGCACTTATTTCTGAGAGCTTTTACAAACTACACCCTCAAACAAGAGCAAAATAAGACCACAGACATCTTTCTGCATAAAGATAGCAAACATTTACTTAACTTTATCATGCATGTAAAACAAAAGTTATTGGAAACAAAATAAAGCATCATATTAAGAAAAAGTGAATGGAAAGAAATAGTTTTCTTACTGCATATCCCAGCATAGCCAGACTGTAGAGAAGTGTCCCCATCCTAACTTTCTAATAACATGATACCGGCCATTGAAAAGATCACCAATTTTCACTGGATGATAGCCTCCTTTGATTAAAAACAAGTAGAAAAAGAATATTCAGAAAAACAAACAGTAATTCCCAGGTTTTCAAGTAATTGTTGTAGAATAAATTTTCCTCTTCAATATGTCTTGTACTGTAAATAGGAACTCTAAAGACAATTTTATGCTCATGTTAGAAATTCTGCCTTATGTGGCCTGGAGGGAAAAAACTCATGTCCTGTAAGTACTTCAGAGTTTATTCACCCTTCTCTCTTATGCCTTGTATTTGTGGTAATATTACCATCTGTTCTCTATTTCCCCAGGCTTATCTTCCACTTCACAGGGAGTACAGGAAAGATCTACATTATTTCTTTAGCATATTTGAAGCTTCTCCAGTCAACATATTTTAGATGATTGCACAATCTCAACACGGACTGCTTTAATTCCCATTTGCTTTCTACTAATAAAGGCAGCAATAAAACACTTCCTGAGAAAACGTTAAGAACAATGTAGACTTTATCAATGCTTGGCTCCTGCTCATAGCAGCAATGAATTTTTCTCATGTCTGAGGTTTTTACAGTGAGGAGGAAGAAAGAGCTGACAGCTGCAGGCTCTGTCTGAACTGCTTTTTAATTACTAGAGTCCACAGTCTTAACTTACACCATCACACAGGTCCTCAAAAGCCCCATTATGCAAAAAAGTCAACAGGACAGTAGAGGCTGAAGCTCAGGTTACTAGGCAGTACAAGGTGGTGTATTAAGGCTTTTTAGTTACTTACTTAATATTTTAAGAGGCAGTCTTCCTCCCAGTCAAACATAGGGAAGACAGTCATTATTATTCAGACTGTGACACACTAGGAACAGCCACAATTTTGTATAAAATTGCAAACAAATAATTAGGCTGCAGCACATAACCCTTCAGGACATCTCCAGCAACAAACTCAGAGCAGCTGTCAAGGAATCAAATAATTTCTTCAGCTTCTTCTGGTCCTTCACAGTGTCACACTTAACAGGCCTTTGGCAGGATTCTCACTGACTGACTATTCCACTTACAATGAGGAAAACCACAGACTACTTTCTACAAGTTGCTATATTTGTTTTGAAATCCCCTGAAAATCCTGTTGGAACTGGTTTCCAGTTAAGACATAATGTAAACTTGTCCATAACTACTTGGATTTAGAACAGCGACTTCTCTCTTACCTCCTTATCTTTGGAACAGCCATATCAAATCTGGATATATTGATATCCTTTCTTTGCTAACAACATCTTTTGTTTTAAAAGAATTTCAGCAGTGTATTTGTGAACTTTTATCAAATGATTCCAGAGCACATTAATAAATTTAACACAATTGTACAGTAATAATAAAAATTACATTTCAACAGAATGATGAAGCTTAAATAATGCATTGCTTTAGGTGTTGGTATGTCTAAACTGAAACTCTAAAACACACTGAGCTTTGATAGCCACAAATATTACGGAAGGAGTGGAACATCTCCCTTATGAGGAAAGGCTGAGAGAGCTGTCTCTTTAGCTTGGAAAAAAGGAGACTTAGGGTTGACCTCATTAATGTTTATAAATATGGAAAGAGTGAGTGTTAGGAGGCTGGAGCCAGGCTCTTCTCAGTGGCATCTAATGACAGGACAAGGGGCAATGGGTATAAGCTGGAACATAGGTTCCACATAAACATGAGAAGGAACTTCTTCACGGTGAGGGTGACAGAGCACTGGAACAGGCTGCTCATGGGGGGTTGTGGAGTCTCTCTCTCTGGAGATGTTGAAAACCCACCTGGACATGTTCCTGTGTGACTTGATCTAGGTGATCCTGCTGTGGCAGGGGGACTGGACTAGGTGATCTTTTGAGGTCCCTTCCAATCCCTAATGTTCTGTGATTTCCACATTTAGTTCTAACTTCAAGCACAGCAAACACTTCCTGCTTTGTTTAACAGTCTCAAACAAAAGCCTCAACCATCTGACATGGCTGCAGCTGCCAAGGCTCCTACACCTAACACCACTGGCAGAGACTCAAACAGTTCGGGCCAGAGCATGAGTGCATCAGCACTCACAAGCAGTCATCTCAGGAAGGTCTGGTCTGAACCAAGTGACAACAATTCCAGGCAGGCAGTGCAAGTCACAGCTGAAAACAGCACTAACTTCACAGCACCTTCCTTCCCACCTGCCCCCCAGTTTACAGCACTACAGGTCACCAGGCTCAGAGATGAGTCTGATGTGCACAAGTAGAGTGGACAGACAGAGCACAGTCTCAGCTGCCCCAGGCTAGCAGTAAGGTGTTCACATTCTCCATGAAAACATTTGCATAACTCTGCAAAGGCCCAGATGAGAACAACCTTGAAACTTTTCATCATAAGAAGTGTATACTTACTATCACACACAATATTTCAAGTAACATATCATTAGGTACACAGACACCAACACTTAACAAAGAGCAAAGGAAAAAGGTAGCCCTTGGTCAGAAGCAGTACAGGGCATTACAAAAGGACAGAGACATATGGATTCAGCCTAGGAAAGTCCCAGGACTTCCCCTTTGATGAAGACCTGACGTCCTCTCCACCACTGGGAAGGAAATGTTCATGAAAAGTTGCCAGGACAACTCATGTAGAAACGTAAAACATTACCTTCATTGTCACTGCTGAACTGTGTCAACTTTAGTAGATGGCACAATGTTGTCAAGTGGGATTTCCTTACTTTCCAAAGAAGAAACCAGAACACTTTGGAAAACTTGATCAGATTTACATGCCATTTAATTTGCCTGATCAAACTTACACTTCCATTACTGAAAGGGTTTGAGGAATGAAGTCTGCTTGACTTGCCAAGTCAACAATTACATAAAACGCTTCCATATAATTCACTATCACAGTGTCATTTCTTCCAATTTGAGTTTTGTCCTACATGATTCATTGCATGAAAACAGTGAGAAGTATGAAACACTATTCTTGTACAATCACTACTCCTTTACAAATGGGTACAGAAAACCTGAAAATTATTTAACACCTAGCTTCCACACCTCCCTGTGGTTTGAAAACGATTTTAAAATTCAACAATGCAAATATTTTTGGAATGTTTCACAATATTCCTAAATATCTAGTACTATTATTTTTTAGCAGTTCTGTGGCTTCAGATACCAACAAAAACACTGACAATTCATGCAGCCCATAAAACATTTGGCATTAATTCTTTTGCACTAAACATATTTTATCCTAAAACACAGTAACATTCAATGATCAAGAATTTAAATAAAGGTGAACATGTGTCTAAGAATAGTGCAGGTAAACAACTGCCATATATGCCCACCTCTGCGCTCAGACTGCATGCAGCAGTGAGAGTGCTGGTCCCCAAACACCCTTTTATCGAGGTTTCTGGGTAATCTGGGGGTTCACTGAACAGGAAAGTTTGGGAGAGCCGAGAGGCAGCTGCTGAGGGTCCGGAACTCTTGCAGCATTACTGGGCAGACACCGCAGGGGGATGCGGAGCCGGACCTCTTTAAGGGAGGCAAAACTGGAGCCACGCTCAGACTGCACGCAGCAGTGAGAGAGCTAGCCACTTAGCCACTTTAGCCACCAGGTAAGTTCCCCCAAGAAGATGAGGCAGTGCAGGTGACTGACTGCCAGGAATGTAACACTCTTTCACATTTTCCTGGCTGTGTACAGTGCGAGCCGGTTGGAGATGCTAAAATAGAGGTAGACTGGTATAGCCAGTCTGGACAATAGCCAAATAAGAGCCAGGAACAAGAAGCCCAAGTATTCTGCACCTCTCAGACGGAGCACAGAAGCCCAAGTAGAAGGGGTGACTTGAGCCAAGTGAAGGGCCATGGCAGAAGGTGAGCGTCGCCCTTGTCCACCTCACCTTCTCAGTTGCCACTGAGTAATAGATATAAGCCCCTACTGGAAGGCAGCTGGTCAAATAAGGATATAGAGGACAGGGAACCCATACCAGAGGTCCTAGCAAGGTCACATAAATCCAGGAAGTCTTCCAGGAATATGACGACATCCTCCACAAAGAAGAGAAGGGTCCTAGTTATTGGAGACTCGCTCCTGAAAGGGACTGAGGGCCCAGTATGCAGAGCTGACCCTCATCAAAGGGAATTCTGCAGTTTACCTGGAGCCTGAATCAGGGCTATCACTAGGATGCTCCCTAACCTGGTGAGACCCGACTTGGTCTAGGTGATCCTGCTGTGGCAGGGGGATTGAACTAGATGATCTTTCAAGGTCCCTTCCAATCCCTAATGATTCTGTGATTCTATGATTCACCTCTAAGGGGGGGTCCTTTTGTGTGCATCACCAGGTCTGAGGGCAACAAGCAAGAGACCTGCCTGACCCCACACCACCCCCTCCACCAGCCAGGAGGCAAAACCCCGGTGCAGCAAGCAATCCCCCAGCTGGCACTGCCTGCTATGAGGTGAGAATCAGGCTCTAGTACTAACCCCATATTTCATCCCCTATTGTAATAAAATTCCCCTACATTCCTAACTGTCTCTCAATTTATGTTCTCCTGTTCAGATTCTGGGAAACAAAATCCCTATTAATTAAGAGGTGACCAAAAGTGGGCCTGAGATGGACCCATGCAGGCAAGTACTGCCCAGGGCTCCCCTGTAGCCAGGGCACCAGCTGGGGCTGGTTTCTCATCAAGACTCAAGATGGGAGAAGGAGGTATATGGAAGCCAATAGAGGACCTTCTCCATCATCTCCAAGAGATCTTTAAGGGTGTGACAGGTTAGTAGCTGCTCTCCTGCTTTTGTGCATCAGCAGTGCCAGTATCCTGTTTCCTTGTATTGGGGGAGGTGGGGAATTTGCTTGATGACTCATATGACCTCATTTGTAGATCTTCCAGGTGGTTTTCCAGGTTTTGTAAGTCCCGGGTTGTCAGATTCTTCTGATAAGCTTTTATTTTTCTAAAGAAAGTAGAAAGGGGTTGGAGGGGCAAGAAAGAGTTCATCGTCCCCAGGCAGACTATGGGCCCTGGCTTTGAATTCTCGAGATGCATAAGGCTCTTTTATAGCCACACTGTTCTCATTTATTACTGCACACTCTTCCAGGTGTGCAGTAAACATAATCTATGTAATCGTTATCACTTACCTGAAGAGCAAAAAAAAAGTGTCAAATGGCTGAGGAAAGAAGCTTGGAAAATGTGAAGTGCATTTCCCTGTGCCCCTGCATAGCAAGCCTGTCTGTTTTAGCCCGGGGCCAACAGCTGGAGAAAGAGCTAGTCCTTCTTTGAGTCCCTTCCCAGCGACACAGACACCATTCTGTGACCGTCCCATCTCAATGCCCCGCATCCCTAGTCTGTACGCACTGTCCGGGCGGGGTGTGTGTGTGTGGAGGGCTTATCTGTTCGCAATTATGATGCCGATCTGCCATGCAGACACGTAAGAGACACTTCATGCCCCGGGGCAGGCTCTGCGCTCCCGTCCATTCTTTGCATTTGGGAGGGGACAGATGAGGAGGCGGAGATGGGGACAGAGTGTTAAATGAGGGGGTGGAGGGGTATCTGCCAAGCCCTGTCTAACTCCCTGGACGGCTCTCTCAGGCCTTCTGGCCCCGAGGGGGAAACAAATCTCTTCCTCCCGCCCCTCAGCAGGGAAGGATGAGCTGGCAGCAACGGCCAGACCCCCACGGCAGTACCTGGGAGTCAAGCTAGCAAGCGGGGCTCGGTGTGCCAGCCCTCCCCCACTCCCTAAATGCCCCCAGCGCCACTCCCCTCCAATCAACTGACTTTTAACATGACAATGGCCATGACCACCCCTTCTGGCCGAGGCCAGGCTGTGGAAGACATAAAACATCCCCCTCACCGCCGGCTAATGGGGTACTTGGTTGCGGGCTGCTTGCATCCACATCTCCCAGCTCGCCGCCTGCTCCGGGCCTGTCCGGTCATGAGTGCCCACCTGGCCATGCCGCCCTACCTGCCCTACTCCGGCCCGGCGAGGTGTGGGGACTATTACTGGTTGTCTACAGGGAACATGGAGAGCATGCCCTCTGAGGAGGCTCCGGCAGCGGACACCCTCCCCTGCCCTGAGACGGAGAAGACGCCCAGCCACCCAGGTACGCGCCCAGCGTGGGGAAGTGCTTGTGTCCTCGGTGCCCCTCCTGCGCCCGGGCTGTGGAGATCGATGCTGTTGCTTCCGGCGGCCTCCCCCTGCCCCGTCGAGGATGCGACGAGCGCTGCCCCGCTGCAGCGGCCCTTGGGACTCGGCGGGAGCGGAGAAAGGTCTCGGAGGGGCTTGTGCCCTCTTATTCGCGCTACGTTGCCCGTGGCTGCGGAGCCCTCTCGAGTCCCCAGGGCACCTGCGGTCTTAAACGCTCCAGATAAGCTGAACTTTGAAGTGTGTTAGTCTTCTAAGCCTTGACCCTGCTCACCCCAATTCTAACTTTTCTCCTCAGATGTCTCTCCAGCTTCCTCCAGCTCTGGGACACTCATCCAGTACACCCCTGACTCTGCCACCAGCCCCACTGCACAGTGCACATCTCCCCATGCCTCTTCCCAGAAGGTCAAGGAGGAAGGCAAGGGTGCAGTGAGGAAGGCCAAGAGCCGCACAGCCTTCTCCCAGGAGCAGCTGCAAATGCTGCACCAGCGCTTCCAGATCCAGATGTACCTTAGCCCCCATCAAATCCGGGAGATGGCCGCTGTCCTGGGGCTCACCTACAAGCAGGTGAATATGTTGCTCTGAGCAGCTGAGTTGCATCCGTACATGAAGTGACTTTGCTAGCTGCTTTTTTTTAAAACTCTCTTCTTAGAGTTGCTTTTTGTCTTGTTTATGCCGTTGCTTCTGTGAGAAAGCAGAAGGTGCCAATTTATGACTCAGTCCTCCTCTTGTGTTTGGTACCAGCATTATCCACCCACTTCGTGCAGGTGTTTGGTAGTGCTGTGCTGAGTCAGGTCACTGTTCTGTGTGGACATGTGTTGTCTCTGAACATGAAAAGTCCCAATACTTGCACTGCTCTGCAAGCTGCCTTTCTTGGCCAGAACAACACCTGGATCTCTCCCTAGAGAGATGTCCTTGCCCCACCAGCTGCTTGTGTCTGACTGAAAGAGAGACTCACTCCTGAGTCAGCACACAGCGTGGTGCAGCAGTGTGAGATGCTGCTGCATGAGCTGGGTTTCTGTAGCTGTCTTGGCCTGTCTTTTGGGTGGGGATTTTGATACCTGAAAAGTTAAGTGTTAGTTTTCAAGTCTCAGGTCCGCAATTCTATAGCTGCCTGTGTCTGCTGCATATTGTTAGCTGCTGAAATAATGTGCAGTAGTAGAAGTCATGCAGAATCTGGGTTGTAGTGTAGAAGACGAAACCTATTTAGGATGTGTAATCAGCTATATGAATGAATTTGTAATGCCCTATGTTCTTTTCCCATTCACTTCTAGGTGAAAACATGGTTTCAGAACCAGCGGATGAAATTTAAACGTTGCCAGAGGGAGAACCAGTGGGTCGAAAAAGGGGTGTATTTACCACAGGTGAGAGATTTCCACCTTCCTTCATCACCACCAGTCACAGCTCAGGGCTCTGTAGAACTAAGGTGATTGTATTTCTTGTAATAGGACTTACAGTAGCACCCATTAAGTATGTCCTGGCAACTGAAAGAGCTTTGTTTCTGGTCCACTAACCTCCCCCAGCTGAAACTGAAAAGTAAAACTAGCCCAGGAGGTTGCTGTTTTTTCTCCCCAGCATGATGTTCCTAGACATCTCTGCTGATATTAGTCTCTAGTGAGGACAATGAGTGCAAAGATGCCACTATTGTTTGGCTTGGAGGAGGGGGCAGGGGAAAAATAAGGACACATTCAAAGGAATAGACACAGTTGATATGGTGCTCTGTGTTACTGAACAGCTTTCTCTGTCTCCCCTAGCATGGACTTCATCAGGCTGCATACGTGGATATAACTCCGACGTTCCACCAGGGCTTCTCTGTCGGTGCCAACAGAAACCTCCAGGCTGTCACCAACATGCACCAGGCATATAGCAGCGTCCACCAGACTTATGGGAATGGGCAGGCCCTGTACTCATTCATGTCTGTGGAGGATGAAGGGCTCTTTGGAAGCAGTGGGACAAGTTGCAATACTCAGCAAGCCATGGGTCTATTAAGCCAGCAGATGAACTTTTATCACAACTACCCTGCTGATACAGATTACAACAACACTGAATCAGAAGACACCTACAGCTTTCAGAGCACATCTGACAGTGTCACGCTGTTCTCAAGCTCTCCTGTACGGTATCAGTACCAGGCCCCTTGGCCCCTTGGGACCCAGAGTGGTTATGAGTCTTAGATCTAAGGATTTTTATTGTTCTCTCTTTCTCTGTTTCCTCTCATAGGTTTCCAGGGCCTTGACTTAAGTGATCTACTCTACGCTCCTTTCTGTTGCCCCTCCTCCACTACTTCTGTTTTAACCATTGATGAGGCTCATTACGTTGCTTCCATCGCTGGTTTACTGTTTAAAGACAAGTGTCTGTTCATAGTTAGCCCTTGGCAAGGGTGGCATGTGTGTGGACAGATGAAAATTCACTTACAGAGGGGAATGTGCAATGGCACAGCCAGGAACAACAGAGTTGATAAAGGTCTGGTTTTGCTAGTCTGGAAGTTTCACCTTGCACAGCTCTCTTTTGCAGCTGATGTGTGATCCTTGCCCTGTGTGTCCTGCAGCAGAGCTTTGCTGGAGAAGAAAACTTTAGCATCTAGTTTCCCTGTTCAAAATACCTTGTAGCCCAGAACTGTTTATGTTGCCTTATTTCTGTTGCTACCTCAGTTGGTTAACTACTAATAGGATCATCATCTGCATTCTCTCCTCTCCTTCTGAAAAGCTGCATGGGATCACCTGATTCCAGATAACTTGATCTAGTTGCTCTCAGTAACAACTGGAGGGATCAGCACCTGCTTCTCCCTTGCCTGTTGCACATTGAGCATCTGAGAGTAGCGGAGGAAAGCAGAGCAGGGTATTGCTCGTATCCCAGATGGAAAGTTCCTCCGTGGTTTCTGAAGCTGCTAACTTGTGACTGTCAGCTCATACAGGATGGTGTCTCTGGGACAGTCCACACCCAGTTTACATCTTGCCTTTCTACATGTCTCTGCTAAGAGACTGGGGGCTTGTCTCAACCTGCAGATTGCAGCAGACAGTAGTCCAAAATGCCACTGTTAGAAGTGTGAGGAGTAACTGTGTGTAGCTGTCTTGGAAGTGGTGACAACATTTTGCTTATCCATTCATGATGGTCCTCTAGCACTTCACAAACAGCACCACTACCTTCCAGTTTTAAGGAAACAAGCTGGTAAGATTTTTGCCCACCCCCTAGGGCTTAGTTGGATCTCTTCTAGTACATTTATCTGAAAAGGCTCTAGCTGCCTCATTTGATATAAGTACCCAAGCTCTAGCTAGTGAGGGTGAGAAGTATTGAGAAACCTAGCTGGCCAAAATGAGGGGCATGTCAAAGTGTTCAGTCTGTTTTAAATGGCTGTATCGTCTTTTCCAGTATGGAGAAACTGGAAGTCAGCTCTGACCAGTGTGAAACTTCACAAGAAGTGGAACTGCAGAGTCCACTCTGCTGCTGCCCAAGAACACAATATGACACGAGCTGACAAGAGCGAGTGACACAGTAAAAGCGCTAACGTTGCTGTAGCAGAGTGTTTGTTGTGGTTACTGCACAATCGCACCGCGATCTTGTCTTCAAATGTCTGCACCACGGTTTTATGCCATAGTTGAACTTTCACTGCAAAGGAGGCAAACATTTTGTTGTTCCTGTTTGTTAAAGTGTGTTTCCTTGCAGTGATCTGAAGTGTGTTTTGTATGATGTGCATGTTGTGTTTTATCACCTTTGGTTTTGCTTCGTGTTCTTACAAACTTGTTTGGATTGAAATTAAATTACTTTATTTTAATGTTGAGCCAGTGTCGCCAGCTTGCTTTGAAGCAGCCTGCCGTGGCATTTGCTCTGCACAAGTGGGAAAGGACAAAGTAACTGCCACTTCTCCAGGAAGTAGGATCAGGCAACTCTTTGGAAGGAGTAGGTGACAAGCCCATCAGTCTTGTGTTTTAACATGTAGGTCTGTTACAAGGGGAGGGACTTTAGGGGTGGGCAGCTGCACTGCTAGCAAATGCCTTGCTGTCATGTGCAGCTCCATAACGTGCTTCTGGAGGTCCTCAAACTGCAACACTTCAACATAACTATTTTTTCATGAGGGAAGGTTCAAAAGAAAGTGTGTTTTGAGAGTGTGGGCTTGCTCCAGAAGGTCACAGTTACAAGTCTGGAAATCCTACCTCATTGAGATTGCAGCTCTCTTGAGGTTCTTGTGACAACTTCAAGTGGTAGCAGAAGTTTGTGTGGAAGTACACAATCCTGCCTCCAGCACTGAAACTAAAATGTGTTTCTTCCTCTGCTCTGGCATAAGACTTCCTCTACCTCCTCCTAGCAGCTGGGAGCAACATTTTAAAAACTACTGTAACACGTAAGATACACATTGGGACTGAAGAAGTGCATCAGCAGCCATCAGTTCCCAGACTTGAGGAACCTCTTTCCGCTCAGTGACCTTTGGTTCACCAGTGACTTGTTTTTCTCCTATACCTCTTAACTTGAACAGCAGAGCAACTTGCATGTAGCTAAGGGCTGCAAGTGTCCATGGATGACAGCAGCACTGATGGAAAAAGGGAAATGAGGTAAATGTCAATGTTCAATAGTCGGTGTATTGGCAGAATGAAGCTTTTGTTAATGGCAGTGGGTTAAACTCATAAAAAAGTGTTTTGGGGTTTAATCACAGGTTCCTTAAAGTACAGAACTCCACCAAAGCTTTTTGTCTGTTTGAAAGGGGTGCGATTCCACAAGTACTCCCACTGAGCACTAATAACTAATACAGACTCACAGACATGCACGGGTTGGAAGGAACCTCCAAAGATCACCCAGTCCAACCCCCCTGCAGTGAGCAGGGACATTCTCAATTGGATCAGGCTGCCTAGAGCCTTGCTGAGCCTCGTGTTGAACACCTCCAGGGATGGAGCCTTTATCATCTCCCCGGGCAACCTTTTCAAGTGTTCAACCATGCTCACACTAAAGAATTTCTTCCTAGTACACCTGACTGCTGAAGTTCAAACTGACACAGGTCCTTTGCTGACCAAAACCTGACTGTATGGGTGTCAAATCACGTACGTGTTCTTTTTGAACTGGAGTAGTGCTCTGCCTCAAAGATGAGATGGAATATAGTATCATAGTATTACCAGGGTTGGAAGGGACCTAATAGATCATCAAGTCCAACCCCTACCACACAGCTCAAGG
>JAOXOE010000001.1:9140560-9198952 GCA_028565055.1 Phoeniculus purpureus
TCGCTGAATGGCAGCACAGCCTGCTGGGGTGTCAGTGACACCACCCAGCTTTGTGTCATCAGCAAACTTGCTGACAGAGCACCCTAATCCCTCATCCAAGTCATTAATGAATAGATTGAATAGGACTGGTCCCAGTACCGACCCTTGGGGAACTCCACTAGATACAGGCCTCCAACCAGACTCTATCCCACGACCACCACTGTCTGACTTCTATCCTGCAGCCAGTTCACAATCCACTTCACTACCCTATTGTTCAGACCATGGTGTCCCAGTTTGGCTGTGAGGAAGCTGTGGGAGACTGTGTCAAATCCTTTACTGAAGTCAAGATAGACCACATCCACTGCTTTGCCACCATCATGTTCCCTCAACATCTGCCATTAGGTGTGCCCACCTGAGCTATTCATTTCATCTTGTCACCAGTTTAATGGAGTTGATTTCCAAAGGTATTCCAGTGTCTTTCTGGGAGCCTTACAATAGCATGTAGTCCTGTATTTAAACTGCTGTGATTGCATAAGTAAACCTAGAATATTTGTAAGGAAATTTTGCGGACACTCTGGGACTCAGAGTTATGGGTTTAGAGTTGCATGCATGCTCTTTTCTCCCCCCCTCATGTTTGAAATGGATGTGTGTAATGGCACTACAATATTATTACACGTTGTAATTACACCAGCTAATTACATGATTATATGTCTTTATACTAATTACATAATTAAAAACCATTACATAGATTTTGTGAATGTATTTGAATCGCTTAAAATATTGCAAACCCACTGAGGCAACTCACTAACAAGAAACCATCGAGGGGTAGCAGGTAAACCTGACAAATACCTGGTACGACGCCCCGTAAGAAACTCCTTAATGCTGTTTTACTCCTGGATGAACAGGAGTGTGGAACGTCACAGGTCAGTGTTCAAAAGAACCATCTTGTGCGCCGCGTACCTGAAGCAGAATTTTGAGGCACCTTCTAGCGTTGTCGCTCTGTACCAAAAGGCTGATAACCAAGATCTTTGCTGGTGTCTTGAGAACCTGGAAAATGTTCTAGCATTGCTGAGTCAAGCTGCTGATTCACTGGGCTCAATCCAGCCTTAGTGTCACTGACTGAAACCAAACAGAGTGGTTATGAGTATGTCCAGAGAGCAGGGAAGTTCCAGAGTAGTGCTACATCAAGAGGTCGGCACAGAAGACAGACAGCCTATGAGGTTTAGTGCCACCGGGGAAGATGGAGAAGATAGACACGAGGCTGGGTTGGGAACTCTTCTGCAGTAAGTTTTACCAGGAAGAGGTGCTGAGGATCATCACCTGACCAACAGATACGAGCACATACACCTGCTCTGGCTGCAGTGTCTGGGTGCACTCTGGTGAGGAGCACAGCCAGCACCTTGCTCTATTGAGAAGATTAGAGGATGTCCCTCCCTATTGTTAACAAGAGGCGCAGGAGCTGAGTCTCACATGAAAAATCCCATTTGTCAAAGAAGATGTGACAGCCTATTGGTGGGAAACAGCAGAGGAATCTATGTCTAGTAGGCATGCTTCTGCTCTTTGGAAACAAAGACTTGATTTCCCAGGGCTGTCAGTGTAATATTTTCTATAAGCACTAAACTCACCTGAGAACATTCTAAGCCCTGGGACATTTCCAGAGTGAAAGTGGATGTGACTGGCTCGTTTATCCCAAACCTTGCCAAGAAACAGTCTCATTACAATCCCTAGCATAGACAGTGCATAGAAAACAATCACTTACTTGGTTTGTCTGTATCTTGCTTTATTTCTTGTCTGAGCACTAAGGGGTATTAATGCTCAGACAGGATTTGCGTGTAGATTAACAGCAGATCAGTAGCCTAATTGATGCAGAATTAGTCACAGGCTCCCAGCCCTGCCACCAGTGAATGAGTAGGTATTTTTCTGGCATGAGCCTGCTTTGGGAAATCCCACTCCCGGACTTCACCGTTCCTCTTTGTATGTGAAAGTGAGACCATTATTTAGGCTTTGATAAACAATGTCTTCTACCTGCAGCATAACCACTAGAAGCTCGGCAGATGTGTTTCATGAGATATATAACCCTTTCAAGCTTCTTTTTATCCTGAAGGCACAATAAAACCTTCACACAAGATAAAGATAGTGACTCTAACTTCCCTGGTTTTGTTCATCTTCATGTAAATTTGTTCTGTTTGCAGTTCATTTTGTAGTTCCGTTCTCCATTCATTCCATACACTGTATCAGTGTCTCCCTGTATCTATCTCCCACTCCATCCTGGGCTTTACTTTTACTTCCTGAACAGCAGGGCTGCTCTGTTCAAGAAGCTGTTCCTTTTCCTTATCTTTTCTCACCGTTCACTCACATTTTAATAATCTTCAGAAGACACTCCTGCATCCCAGTTAGGTCTCTTCAGCGATAGCATAGCAATGACAACACAGACACTAACATAGTCCAGGTGGGCTTTGGAAGACCCCTGTACATAGATGTCTACACATGCGTGGTACCTAAGCTCTTGTGGCAAAGAACTGTGTCGATACTTGTCGATGGAGAGCAGAGTGTAGTCAACTCATCTGTGGCTTTTAGAGTGGCCTGGTTTTGACTAGCATCCTGTGTTTTAAACAGTTACTGAACACCGCAAACATCTTCCCCGTGTAAGTGAAACTGAAGTACAAAGGCACAAAATCCAAGCTGTCTGTCAGACACATCATCTTCCACAACTAGCCTGAGCTCCCTTGCTACAAAGATATTCATAAACCGCACATGACCAAGGGCTGCAGCACTGTCCCTGGTTGTCCAGGCTGTTACTGTACTGTTGGTGCATTCCCTGGAACAGGTTTTTGAATGAAGCCTGTTTTCACTCACTGATAGTCATAGCCACAGGTCCCAAACATGAAGACCTGTTCTGGCAGGTTCTGTGAATGCTTCATATTCTGCAATAGTCTCTGCTGCTGGGACATTTCCTGCTGACTCTGCTTTTTTTATTACTATCCCAGCACCTTCTTGATAAATCTTCCTCCCCACCCTCTCCCTTCAATCGTGCTCAGTCCCTCCTGTCAATGGGAACAGACTATTTCCATTCCAGGAAATACTCCCCACAATAATAGACATGACATGTAGTCTAAATTCATCCCTCCTGTTGGAATTTACTTTTGCTTACTTGAATAACATCACAATGTAAAATCTAATCCTGGATTCCTTTTGACCTTGGCAGTTTTCAGTCTTTGACTGTGCAGGGATCCCAAGGAGCCAAAGAACATATTTAGCCTTTTGGTCAAGGGCAGTGGGCACTGAAAACTGTAAGTAATTAAATATGCTTAGCAAGCTGGCCTGGGTTTAGGAAAACAAACACGACAAGTCGTTGGAAATCGAGCCAAAGAGCAAGATTCTGTGGTGGCATCTGCCTCAACAATATTTCACAAACATAATGACACGTGGAAACCAAGCTTAATTAGGCATCAAATACATAATTGCATCAAATACATGATTGCAGAGAAAACTGAAGAATGAGATTTCAAATGGCATTTGTTCAAACGAGAAATGCAGCACTTCATTTGGGGCTTCCTGTTTGTTGGGGGGTTTTTGTCTAGGGCAGGAGAGGAAGCAGAGGAGCCCATAACACCTTGCAGCCATAACACAGGTAAGTTTTTAAACTTACCAGAGCCAGTTTTTAAAGTAAACAGAGCAGGACCTTTCCTTAAATATCTGCCCTCTGCTGAGTCATCAGTGCTGGAGGATGTGGTCCTCTCTCTACTCAGATCCAGCAATAGGATTAACACCCACTCCCTGGCTGCTCTCAGCCCCTCCTGCCGCCTGTTCATCCATCAGTGTCAGTTCTGCTTTTCCCCCAGAATTAGATTAATCTGTCATTCTGGAAGTGATCGCTCAAATTATGTTAATAGAGTATTGCTGCGAAGAGAATGTCTGAAGAACTTCTTTCTCCACTGACTCATTTCACTCCTGTGCTCTATGTAGGCAGCAACTACACCAGACTGAGACTAGAGCAGATCCATTGGTGTGGTTGCACTGATTTCATTACAACCAGACTCTCGGCCTTTCTGAGCACCTCGATGCAATTTCTTCAAGGGTTAAATTGTTCCATTTCCTGATTATTTTGTCTCAATGACTAGACTTCTAACTTCACGAGACAGACTTTCTCCCTGGCATCAACGTCTGTCAAATTCTAGAGAAATTCCTCCCGTGGTATATCTGACCTGCTAGCCAAGGCAAGTTAACTCCTGTATCAGTAGGCAAATTGTTTGAAAAGTTTTGGGCACGGGTAACTTGTGGATAAACTGAGTTCATCTCACATAACTACATATAGAAAACAGGTTCCTCTGTCCATGGATTTTGCTGTTGAGTTCATGACTCTGTTTTGGTGGGTTACCTCAAGCAAGGTTCCCAGCCACTCTACTGCGTGCGATGAATATGCAAATCCTGTAGAAAGCTCCACATGGTTGACTGCTCCCAAGGACGTTTTGGTCCTTGAGCAAGTAGGTCATTAAATCGCACAGCAGACCTCAGTGAAGCTAGCTGATAGAGAAGACAACCCACCACCGTCCTTTCTGTTCTTCATCGGTTTTCATGGTTCAACAAGTGTGTTGTATGCACAGATCACAGATAACGGTGCTTCTAAACACAACCAAAAGTGCAGAAGAAATGAAAAAGTGATAAGTTGAGACAATTTTCTCCATTGGGACTCCTGCCAACCTTCATAAAAGCATTTGTCGCTGTTCTCTGTTCCCCAAATATATTTTCCCAGAAGAAACAAAGGAAAAACTCTCGCTTCTCTTTCTAAATAAATGTAATATCAAGGGGGTGATGCTGTGTGGGTACAGCAAAATAAAATCAGATTTAACTTTCTATTAGAAAAACAAATAATTTGTGACTTGTGGAAGAAAGACTGGTATGCTTAAAAAGGTACAGAAACCTCTACTGCAGATTTCCCTCTGAATGAGGCATTTCCTGTCTGAATAAGGCATCATTTAACATTAAAAGTACAGAATGAAATGCAAATGCTTTGCATTGCTTGGGCACAAAAATCTTACTGCCAGTGTGTGCTCTGCTGGCAAAGACACACGGGAGGAGAGAAGCTGCTGGAGGGCTTGGTTGTGAGAAGTGACATTGCCGTTGCTGCCATCTGCAGATCTCACATTCACCAAACTCCACATCTTTGTGCACAGGACTATGACCACGTACATCGAATCACGTTTGAGTTCCCTTGCAGTACAAACTTGCCAAGTCGGTTCAGAAAGTGCAATGCCATAGGGTTTATGACCTGCTCCTGCTTCCTTCGTGCCTCAGGCTTGTCTGCTCAGCTGTGTGGTTATAGATTAAATGCATGGCCCTGAAGCCTTACAATCCACTGCTCTCCCTGAAAGCCCCTTGTCTTCACTTGCTCTCTCACCAGAGCAAGTGAGCTCTGCATTTCATCTTGCAAAGAGGTGTTAGCAACACTGCAGGGGAGAAGAGAATCCACTGACCCATGGAGAAGTCCTGGGGAGGTGATGAGGCAGGGAGGCAATGAGCTGATGCTAAAGGGAATCAGAGACCTACCAGTAACATCTCCAACAGAGATCAAAAATTGAATCAATAGCTTGCCACCAGACAGTGGGAGAAGCACAGGGTCTTTTCAAATAAGGCATTCTGTTGTTGCTTTGGTATGTGCCAGATGTGAACAGTGACCTTCAGCAACCTAGTTACTCTAGTTAAAGATGCCTCTGCTTGCAGCAGGAGATTGGACTAGATGATATTTGAAAGTCCCTTTGAACCCAATCCTTTATGACTCTATGGTTCACAAATCCTTTCCTGATGATGGGGTAGGACATTACAGAATCACAGAATCACAGAACATCAGGGATTGGAAGGGACCTCGAAAGATCATCTAGTCCAATCCCCCTGACACAGCAGGATCACCTAGACCAAGTCACGCAGGAACATATCCAGGCAGGTTTTAAATGTCTCCAGTGAAGGAGACTCCACAACCCACCTAGGCAGCCTGTTCCAGTGCTCCATCACTCTCGCTGTGAAGAAGTTCCTTCTCATATTTACATGGAACCTCCTACGTTCAAACTTACACCCATTTCCCCTTGTCCTATCACTAGATGATATCGAGAAGAGCCTGGCTCCATCCTCCTGACACCCCTCCAAACATTAATGACGTCACTCCTCAGTCTTCTCCTAGCTAAAGAGACCCATCTCCCCCAGCCTTGACTCATGAGGGAGGTGTTCTACTTCCTTCAACATTCTCATTGCTCTGCGCTGGACCATCTCCAGCAGCTCCGTGTCCTTCTTGAACTGAGGGACCCAGAACTGGACACAATACTCCAGGTGTGGTCTCACCAGGGCAGAGTAGAGAGCATGGCACCTGGGAAACGCCTCTAGCACCCCACTCTGAACTGAGCAGAACCACCTTCCAAAGTTCCTCCACTCGAATCTTAGGTTTCAGCCCTGGAGAGCTCATAGCTCCTTGCAGCCTGGTGAAGACTTTGCCTATGCAAGTGACCCATCAAGAAAACAACAGCCTAGGCTAATAGCTCCTTAAGTACTCAGCCTCCCTGAGTAGCTCTCTCTGGGGTGGAGGGTTTCTTTCTGATTTCTTTAGGGTTTAAATTTAACGCACTATTCTTGGGAAAAGAGGAGGAAAGGCAAGATGGTGCCCAGACTCTGTTTTCCCAACCCAGCACAGACATGTCTTCACACAAAGAATTACAGTGTTAGGGCTTCAACCGACTTGTACCACCAGTCTTCAAGTCAAGAGAGCAGGGTGAGCGAGTCAGACACCAGCACTGGTGACACAGAGCAACCCACCATGGCCACTGATTATCACTCCTCTGGGGGCAGGTGCTGCAGTGTGGCCAGCCCTGGGTGTTTGCAGATCCAGCTTTAGCCTGGGCCAGAGCTCCCACTTCTTCCTCAGTTTAAATCCTCTCATTGCTCTCTACGTGAGCTCACAGCGTTGCAGCAAACAGAAATCACCTGACAGCAGTAACTTCACTGGGGCTCTGCCGCCCCAGCTGTTTGCAAATCTAGACTTTATGATGCCTGATCACTTCAGTGAACAACCTCTTGACCCTGGTGTCCATCTATCACACAGAGCAATGTGTTTGCCAACAGGACTATCCAGTTGGACAGTCAATGATTTAATAAGCTTTTCTTCCTACACAGAGTTTATTGATTTTCTCTTTTAGGAGAAGCAAAAGACTGTAGTGTCAGAGGTGTTTTACGGCTCTTGCATCCTTTCCCTATGTATCCTTTGTTTTATTTCCCTCTGTATGATTTCCATCATCCCTGTTGCCACAGATATGCTTCCTGTCATCTCTGAGCCCTGAAGCATCTCATTTTCTTTTCACAGTGTCTTGATTAATGTCTTCATAAGTCTTTCTTTACTGTGGAGTTCTTGCCCAAGAAGGCTTTTTTTCCTGTGAGAACCACTGGGGTTTGGATTTGAATTCTGTTGTAATTGTCATTAACTTTCACTTTTTGGCAATTCCAGGTATTTTATCCTAATCTCTCTATTGATTTCTTTGCTGTGCAAGTTAGCAAGGTTTTGTATAACTGTTGTTAAATCAGCTGATTCAAATGTTCACCTCTACCAGCCAGAATGCTATGCTTTTAATTGCCTATAAATGTGGACTTCGGGTTTAATTTGCCCCTCACTGCTGATTGTTTAATTAGGACAATTATAGAAAAGTCAATGGAGCGTACCGTGGCCAAATGGTAGAGGCTCATGACAGAAACTGCAATCAAGCCTTTCAGTTTTCCACCAAATAACTTATTCTCCATCCTTTTGAAGACATGTAACTCACTCATTAGTTTCACCATTCATTACCCATTTCTACTCCCGTAAAAATAAAAAATCAGGAAATACTTCTGTCGTTAACCACACATTAGTGAGTAACACTGACCGATACGTCCCTTGCAACTCTTGTGTCCCAGCACCAGCTACAACTACTTTCCTTTGAAAGTCGTGGGAAAGGAATACGTGAAGGTACTGGAGGAAGGAGTGTGGACTGGGAAGAGAGGAGGGTGTTGACTTTCTTACTACATCGTCATGAGATCCTGCAGTTGCCTGCTGAGCATCCGTAGGTGATCTGCAGTTTATCAGTGCAGATTGTTGCTTGGAACCATTCATGAGCTGGAGGAAAGCCACTTTCTTGAAGGGTTGCATAGTCAAGGGTCCCAGGCATGTAGTCTGGGATAATGCAAGACACAGTCCACATATGTCTTCTCCAAGAGCTGCTCCACGATCTCTAGCACTCCTCTTGTTTTTGCTCGTTCTATAGCAAGTGTGTAAAGATTCTGATAATTTCATGAAGTATTGAACAAAGGATTCTCCATCCTTAAGAAATACAGAATCACCATGATAGGGTGTTAACATTCCCTGCTTATTTCTAGCCAAGCTCTTCTCTCACTAACGAGATGCATTTTGTCAAAGATACGTTTATGAAATTCTTGAACATAGTTGTTCCATGACACAGTCACCTTCCTGTTGCACAGCCAGGTGTAGGAGTTAATGTTTGTCAGGATCTTGCCATAAGACTGACAACTTGATGAAGTAGAAAATAGCTACACTCAGCTTCAGAGAAAGAAGGATCATCGTTTTGCCACAGGTGACATCATATGCACCTTGTTTTGAGACTTGTGACCCTGTTGAATTCAATCCTGCCATAGACTGGAAACATCAGAATTCCATTGGAAACCATTTGCTGCATGCAGAGGCTCAGCCATCGCAGAGCAAGGCTAGACCGAGCTGTAGAACTGACTCACAGACAGTGCTCAGCTGAGCTCACCAGCTAGGGGAGGGTAAAGCTCTCTAATAGGTATTGGAAGGATGTTGTTGTTCCACTGGGGACAAAAGAGTTGTTTATCCTGTGGGAGATGGGAAGATGAAGTGACAAGTGAGGATACATATCTCGGCTAAGAAACAGGGTTGAGTTTCAGATAGAGAACTCTCAGAATAAGGCAACAGGTTGTTGTCCCACTGGAGAACAGAATCACAGAATCGTTTCTGTTGGAAGGGACCTTTAAGATCATCAAGTCCAGCCATTGACCCAGCACTGTCAGTCACACTAAATCATGTGCTCACCACTAATTCATGTCCCTCAGCACTACAACTATATATCTTCTAAATACCTCCAGGGCTGGTGATTCCACCACCTCTTTGGGTCATCTGTTCAAATGTTTGATAAACCATTCAGTGAAAAAATTCTTCTTGGTGGCTCAGAGCCCCAGGCTGACTGCCCTGCTGGGGACAGGTGCTAGCCAGCGTGGTAAGTGACCCTGCAGTGCCTGGCTGTCCTTTCTGCTTGTTATTAAAGGGTTCAGGGAGGCAGGAAAAGTGAGGGGTTTATTGTGCCACAAGGCCATTTTGGAAAATCCTGGCTTTCAGGAGTAAGTCCCAGAAGTGACTTCTGGCGTGACTGTCCTGCTAGAAGGGGAGAGAGAGAAAGCAGAGGTCTCTTCTCCCTGCACAGCGTCCCCAGCTGCTTTGCACACCCTCGCACACCTCCAGAGAGCTCATACAGTGTCCCACAACTTAAGCCTTGAAAAGGCAACTGTATTTTAACACATCACTTAAAATCTCTCCCAGCTGTGCCCACATTGGGACGGACTGAAACACAGTACATGTACAAGAAAATTGTCTCTCACAAAAGCATCGTGACATTTTCACAAAGCTTTTCAGACTCCTCCTCTTCCCTCAGCAGCTTGTTTCCCACCCTAACTATTAACATGTTTTGCCCAATTTCCTCTTCATTTATACCTGGTTTCAGCTTTCAGCCATTTCCACCAGATTAAAGAGCTCTTTTCTCCCATCAAGTTAGCTATCTACTGTAATCAAGACCTTTCAAGGACTTGGACAAACAGGACTTTTTAAATCTCTCTCCAGTAGGTGCCTACTCTGTCCTCAGCCCACGTTTGCAGTTCTCTGTGTGTCTCCCAGTTTTTCTGTACTCTCAGCGATACGAGGATGCTAAGGCTGCAAACACGCATGTCAGGCTTGGCTTCTGCCTCCATCTCAGCATTCCCCATTCAGCCATCCAAGGTCTCATTAGCCTTCTCAGCTGCCAGAGAACTTGAGGTTTCATCTTTTTCTTGTTTGGCTTCTAAATCCTTTAGAGTGAAAAATAGCACTGAACTAGAGCAACCATTATTTCTTCTGTGCAGTTTAACTGCATTTGGCTGGACTTGGAAACAGTGGACCTGGCTGACCAAGCGAGAGGTCTCGTATGGCTGTCTTCTCTTTGACATTTAAGCATAACTTCTGTTCTGGTGCAAGGTACAGATTTTATCAGCCATAACCTAATATGGCATCTGTACTGCTGATGGACACTTCTTGTTCTAAGAACAACCCCTATGCATCCCCACTAGGAACACCCCTGTTTAATGGTGATTGTTCTTTATCACATGGTCCTCAGGGAAAGCAGTTTCTCAGCCTTGCTTCCTGTACGCTTTATTAAATCTACAACAGTGCTAATGTTAAACCCTGCAATATCAAGTCAAACACCTTAGGAAGACTTTTGTATTGCGTAAGTCTACATTTTATATAAGCTAACTTGAAATCTGGGGCAGTAGCAAAGTGTTTGTCTGTGCTGCAGGCTTCACAATCGCTGTGTTCGTTCAGCATCTGGAGGCAGTCTCCAGTCCTACTAGCAGAGAGCTATGCTGCGTGTGCTTATTTACCCTGGTGCCCTACCTGCCTCATTAGCAGCGTAACTGGAGAGCCAGTTCAAGAGAGCAAGTCCTCCACATCAATTCACTGAGAAAGTTACGAATGAATGTTAAGTCATGAATGGTTCCAAACATTAGAGACAAATACATGAAATTTGTGGATAAACCTTTTTCTGGGCAAACACCTGCTTTTACGTGACAATTCCCTTACCCACGTGGAGAGAGGACCTACCTGTAGGAGATTTTTATTTAGATATGAAAAGGAGACTTGGCCATCTCCAGGGAGCGTTCCTACTAATGAGAAGCACAGATTCCCTACAAATCTGATTATGTAAGTGGCCGAAGGATACAGTCTTGGCTAGGAATGAGTACCACCGTGAGGGATCAAGGCTTCACCCCTCTTGGCCCTGTGGAGGTCTCCAGAGGAGCTGTGAGAAGTCCCAGCAGACCTTTCATTATGATAGGCACCTGGGAAGATTTAATGCAGTGGAAGAGAGGATGAACAATAACTGCCTTGCTGGGATACAAAGGTAGGAAACAGCAGGGGTCTGCGTAAATGCTCCTGAGAAGAAGCAGCTCTCCACCAGCCAGTAAAAGCTGAGCATTCTCTCTGCACTATTTTGCAGAGTTCAGCAGGCTTGCACTTCAAAAATGCAAAGGCATCCTGGCCTTTATGTTTTCTGTCATCTGGCATAGATGGTCCTTCTGCATTGTATTGGCCTTCTCATCGTGCTGCAAGCTGCCTACCCGTTACATTCTGCTCTGTGAATGCATGAGGAGAGTTAGATCCTGGGCAGGTAGATGCTACGGCATCGTGGCATAGTACTTTATGACTCTATAAGGCATGAACAGCCTTGGAGCATTCTGCACCGGCACAGCATTTAGTTGTCAGGATCTTTATGACTGATTTTCACAATCAAACTTCAGACAAACACCATCCAAATAACATTTATTTAGTATCTGATTGCTCCTATGACAGCCAAAGTAAAACTGAAGAACTTTGTCTTCTCTCAGAGCCAGCATCTCCTCAGGCAACAATACAGGCTCTAAAAAACTGCTTAACTGCTGTGCTGGAACTATAAAGAAAAAATGCAACCTGAGGCAGAAGGATGTCACAGAAGATTCCAGCTCAAATAATTAACATTGGAGCTATTCGTTAGCAACTGCAAGCAGGAGTGTGCAGAACGCTCAGCAACCAGCACAGCGGGGAGCTCAGCACCCAGAACAGCTGCACCAGGACGGTGGCTGCAGTGGGGCTGTGCCACAGGGACTCCTCCAGCACCCCACTGCTTCCTGCACTTCATGGCTGCCAGCTCGCAACTACTGATGACCAAGCGAGTTTTAGGAGTCCCTTTGTTTAAAGCAGTTGTTAAGGTTTCAGCAGCACCTTGTTTTCTGCAGAGAAATAGGTGAAGTCTAGGCCTAAGGCATTCCCAGTGAGCAAGCTTTCTCTGGTTTCCTTTGAAATTTCCCTCTTCTTTCATTGCAGAACTTCTGGCTAATCATCCCTTCCTTTTCACTCTTTCCTGATGGAATAAGGACTTTTCTCCCTTCATGTGTGCCAGCAGTGTGTCTGATCTGGGGCTGCCTGGAAGGAAGCAGTGCAGGAGGCTGGCCGTGGTGAACATTTTCAGAAGGGCTTTTGGGGGACCCGGTTTGAATTGACTTTCAGAGAAAGAACATCCAACAAAAATCAATGCATGAGAAGTTTAATGAACCCGCTATCATTAGCTACTTCTGAGAAGCCTGGTCCGGGCTTTCAGCAGAGAAGGACAAGGTGTAGCTCTTCCATCCTGCATGAGCATCAACCCACCCCCAAGGTGTCCCCCTGACCTGTGTGCTTGTGTTGAAGGAGTTTCTCCTTGGGTCACTGTGGCTGGGGCTATGCCATCCTGACACCCTGCCCTAGGATGACCTTTATTGCCCTGCACAGGGGAAGCTGTTCCACTTTTTATAAATATCTCAGAAGTCACTGCATGGGGGAACTGAAACTAGGGCTGCTTCCCTCTGATGCAGGGAGTAGGAACAGCTGCCTTGAAGTAGACCTTTTGGTTGGCAGCCACTGGCTGTTATGAAGAATGATGGTTCCCTTCCCCTTCTGTGCACTGGTGGTACTTGAGTTGTAGTTTCTGTGAGTGCTTTATGGTGCCATTTTGCCTTTGAAACATGCACTTTTTTAGAAGTCACTCTAAATTCTGATTCTGTCTCTGTTTCTCCTGAGGAGATGAGGGATTCTGTGTCCATATTACAGAGTTAAGCTACCCAGGTGACATACGCAAGCCAAGTGTGATGAATAGTGGGAAGAGGAGCAGTGCAGCAGTTCACAGCCCTTGCTATATATTTTACTCCTTATGCTGCTAATATATTAAATTTCTACTCACAGAGAGACCAAAGATGCAGAGGCAAGGATGCCAGGAGGGAGCAGGAATAGCTGTGTCACACCAGCTGGCTGCCACATCCCTCCCATCCACACCACAGTTTCAGGGGAGCTATAGCTGCTTATCCCAGGGTTAAATTTGGGTTGACACTTATCTCGGAATGTTTTTAATTCTTGGCTGCCACATTTGCTCAACATAGGGGAATTTATAGGCATAAAGTTTCTACAATTGTGGAAAGAGTTTGACTGTGACCAAAGAGAGGTCTACATGGCTTCTGGGTCCCTCAACCCTATGCAGTGTGAGGCTGGTGGTTAGCAGTGCTGGCAGTTCCCTGCTCCTGCTGAAGAACACAAAAAGAAGCTCGTGGTTCTCTGAAACATGAAGCACTAGAAGGATGTTCAAAGAACCTGCTCTCGGATGGCGCAAGGAACACTCAACTGTGCCAACCAGAGAAGGACCACAACAGTAATATCGGCTGAGAGACATCTGTTCTTATGAGGTGGAAACTCTCTTAAGTTAATTACAATGGACCTGGCATTGCAGTCACACATGGCATTTATCCAGTGTTCATCTAAGTGAGTTTATTCTCGTCCTGCATAACTGCGATTCCTGATTTATACTAGTTTGAGACCCAAATCTGACCCCTTATCTAGAGTGCTGCATACCAATAATTAGAAAACTTCACTTGTCCTAGAACAGCCTGGTTTTGCAAGAGGACACTGCACTGAGAGCCTTCCCTTTTATAAATAATTTTGCTTTACAAACTGACTGCTCATGATTTCTATCAGATCTGAATTGCAGATATTTGGGGGACTGTGGCACTAGGATACTTTAGCTTGAAATCTGCTATCTGTTCCTCTGCAGCAGTCTTTTAAAGTAGACTTTATGTTATACATTACTTTATAGGTTTGTAAAGCACAGCATAGAAACATTATGTACACTGTAAGTGCTTTAATATTAATTGGTTCTTGAACATGTCCACGTACGAATGGATTTGACATAAGCCTTTCAATTTTACGCTTCACTACAGAAACTGTGCAGAGTATAAACTGTAAATCAACTGCCACACTTGCTGAAGTGACAGCTCAGCCATGAAGAGTCTGTCCAATATTTAAAGAAGATTTAGATACAAAAATTATCACGTGTACAAGAGAGCTGACATACAGCTTTTGGGACTTTCTAACCTAAACCAGTGAGATTAGTTAAGCAACATTAATGTGCAGATCCTTCAGGTGGGGCTTTGCTTGCGGAGTGGTGAGAAGATTGCAGAGCAGCAGCTGAGATTGTGATACTGTCTTTACCACCACATCAGTGGAGCTGAAGGAGACACCTGCAGCTCTCTTACGTGTGCAGGTAGAGCTCAAAGCCATGGTGTTATGGAAAGTGGTGGTTTCAACGTGCGTTACTGATGTTCAGAGGTGGTGACCAGCATTGAGCAGCAACATTTTTAGTTCTTTTATTAATTAAAAAAAATACTGTTTGGGATCATAACAGTTACTGATGGACTTGGGTCAAATTCAGCAATAATTTTATCTGCTAAACAGTTTTGTCCTTGGTGGTAGTTTTTCTCCCTCTCAGTTGTATTGCATGGCTCCAGCTCCCCCCTTCCCTGGCACAGAGGAGCCACCACCACCACCCTCCTTCAGGGCAGGTGCTTCTCATTCATTACACTGACAGGAATTTTGAAGCAATGTGTCTGAGATCTCTTCTTTCCATTTGGTTTAATTTGCTAATTTCTTTCCATTTTGGTTTAATTTGCTATAAATGGCCTCCACTGGTGTCCATTTAGATCGGTGTCCATTGCCAGCAATCTAAAACACAGTGGTGCCGTGTGTCAACCAAAGGCTGTACCAGGCTGCAGTCACACACATGCTCTTCCCCTCCCAACTGCTGACCATTCGTACAGTTGCAATGGAAAGTGAGATAGCCACCAGGACAGCTGGAGAACATCTTACTTCAGGTGACCTCTGGCTGGAGCTAGGAAGAGAAGTAAAAGTAAAAGAAGGGCTTTTGCTCAAATCCCTGCATGTAGCAGGGACTGACCTCCATGAACATCTTTTCCTTTGAGTACCCATCAGGGAAGAATAGCTGCCATGCCCGACCCTTCTGCTTTGTGTTGCTTGGCTTTTTTCCCTTTACTTTTGTACCATGTCCCTCAAACTCTGTGTTTCATTGACCTGAAATTAAGTTTTTCAGGATTGCATTTCGGAAGGTTGATAAAAATCCTTTTATTTTCTGATTTTGCTGCCAAACAAAAGAAATGAATGGTTGTTATAGCTGCTGTGGTGAGAACCCTCCACTCACTTTGCCAAGAGTGACGCTAGAAGTCTAGGAAAACCTGAAACAAAAGCGACAGCTTAAAAGGGAAAGAAACTAAAAGGCACCTCATCCAACTGCCATAGTGAGAGACACAAATTCCTTCTGACTGTAGTGATTCGGCAGAGAGATCTTTGTCCTTAGTACCACAGGTGAGTTTACTGTATAACCCACACACCTCAGAAGTAAACCCAGACCTTTTGATTGGGGAAGCAGCATCAGGAATGATAGAATCACAGAATCACCTAGAATGAAAAAGATCTTCAAGATCATCAAGTCCAGCCATGGACCCAACACTGACAAGTCCTCATCCCTTAGTACTATGTCTACAGGACCTTTAGGGAGGGGGACTCCACCACAGCGCTGGTGAACCCATTCCAAGCCTGAAGTAGGTTGCCTTCCAGCAAATAAATTCTTCCTAATAGCCAGTCTAAACCTCTCTTGGCACAACTTATCCTATCATTTGGCTGAACTGGCCTCCTTGAAGGTAGTTGTAGAGAGCTGTAACAGGAACAGGTCTTCTTAAAACTGACTAATAACATCAAGGGATGACAAATGAAGGTGTGATTAAACAGGTGAAGACTAAACTTGGTTACTTCTCTAAGAAGACAGTGGAAATAAGCTTCAGTAACAAAAATCTGTAAGAAGTACAGTTTTTCTTTCCAATAGGGTGTTAAATGCTGTATGCTTATAATAACAAGCACACCGTGGTGCTTTTGTTCCCTAGTTTAAAGGATGTTTAATAGCTTACACAATGGTGGTTCCAGTACCTCTGCCTTGATCGACTTAGATACCATCCCTAACATGTTTTGCACACAAAAGAACTACTTAAATTAAACTAATATTATTAGTAATACCAAAATGCTACTAAAAAAACCAACAATTCTTTACACAGGCAATTATTGTTGTTCCCACTACTACTAGTCATCCTAGATGCAACTAATGTTACCGCTACAATTATTAGCTGCTTGCATAAAAAATATGGTTGAGTTTTAAGTGTTTCCTTTTTTTCAGAGTCAATAGAAAAGCTTTTTTCCAATTTTTTTATTTGGAGAGGGTCCAGAGGAGTGCCACAAAAACTATCAGAGGGCTGGGACACCTCTGCTATGAGAGTTGAGGTTGTTTAGGCTGGAGAAGGTCCTGGGACACCTTCCTGCAGCCTTTCAGTACTTAAAGGGGGCTTATAAGAAAAGTATGGAGACAATCTTTCAGCAGGGTCTGCTGTGATAGGACAAGAGTTACTGATTTTAAACATAAAGAAAGCAGATTTAGACTAGATACAAGGAATACATTTTTTACGGTGAGGGTTTACACTGAAATGGTTTACCCGGCGAGGTGATAGATGCCCATCTCTGGAAGCATTCAAGATCAGGTTGGATGAGGCTCTGAGCAACCTGACTTACTTAAAGATGTCCCTTCTTATTGCAGGGGCTAAAGGTCCCTTCCAACGCCAAGTACTCTATGATCCTATGAATTACTAAGATGTGGTACACTTCTCAGCTCAACTATTAGAGTGCTCCTGGGTGCAGACAAGTGCTCAAAGCCTTGTATTCCAGTTCCTGCATTCCTGCAACAGTGCAGTGCTTGCTCAGATGCAGAAACCAATTCACTGCTCTCTCAGTTTCTCATGTCCATCTCTTTCCCTGCCAGCATAGGGCAAGATGAAAAATGATTGTAGGTCTCCATCCAGCAAAGCTTTTAAGCATGTGATTAATCCATCCCCATTTAGAATAGTGCAGACACAGCTACATTTTGCCAAGACCTAGGAGCATATGCCAATTAAGGTACTTTGGTAAGTGCTTCAGTGAGCAAGGATGGACAGCTGATATGACAGCAGGAGCAAGGAGGGCTGAGAGTCAGACCATGACTCAGAAAAGCCTATTTCTATTTCAGTGTCTTTCTTAGCTCTGGTGTCACATTTTCCATGTCACTTCACTGTGCCATCAGAGTTAATAACAGAGATCTCCTTGACAGTATCCTTCTGAGATTTACATAAACAGTAATCACATTGCAAAAGACAAGTGTTAATGATGACATCTTTGGTGAAATTACCTGGCTTTGGTGTTAACTTCCACTGTCTTTCTGGAAGCTGCTTGAAGTCCTTGATTCTGCCCTCAGGGACAGAGCTAGGATCTCACCAGTGTCTTCCACTGCTTCACATATTCACAGACAATATCTGCTCCATCAGGTCAAGGGCATGGAAGGAGACAGAAGTCAGGGCAAAATGCTCAGATCACAAGCTAAGGCTCCAAACACTACGAGCAGATTTAAGGGCAGCCAAAAGAAATTAAAGCACATTGATGTGATCCACCAGCAACAGCCTCAGGGAAAACGGTGGCTTTCAGGCAAGTTATTTTCAAGAATGAAAACAACAAAGTGGGAGAGGACAGTCAGATTTTCATTGCTGGGAGAAAAAAAATGGCCATGATAAATAAACGACCAGATTGGCTGAAGAGCACAATCTCTGTCAAGAGGCATTCAGCACTGCCCAGAACTGAACCCCGCTTCCACAGCGGAGAGCATGACATGAATCCAGATATTCATGTTGTCCTGAATTGTGCTCTCAGAGTACTCCCTAGTACCCAGGCAGCCTGTCACCGCAACTATTACTAACCTTTGGCATGTGGGCTGTTAATACAGTGTGTCAGGGGTTGATCAGTGGGTCAGGTCCAAGACAGGATTAACTAGTTTAGTTAATGTGCTAATGGGCCAAAACAAAACAAAAAAACCCCCAGCCAAACAAAGTTTTCAAAACATCTTATAAAGTCGTGAGCAAAAACAACGACTAACTCCATTTGGAGAACAATCAAGAAGACACACTTAATTGCACAACATAAAAACCCCAACACAAAGACATGCAGAGATTAATCACACTTCCTTACATAACTGGACTGAGCTGCTCTCTCCACCCTCTCAGAGGGAAGAAACCTCCAGCAGTTCTTTCCTTTATGGACACAGGATGTCCTTTCAGTCCATGCATACGTTCCTCAGCAACAACAGAACTCTCAAGGTCCAGTTCCCTCTGCTATGTGCCTCCAAGCTAGTCTTCCATGTCCACTGTGCCAATTCCGGCAGGACACAGATGGAGGAAAACTCTCTCCATTTCAGCAAACGATGGATGGCAAGAGAAACCTTTCCTCTGCTGATCTCTGAGGTTCCAAAACTCCTACTCTCTCCACTCACCACATTGCAAGGGCAGGATGGCTGCCATGTCCAGCCTCGTGACATCTAGTCCTCTCTGAACAGACAATAAGTAAGTCTCCGCAAGAAGCCAGAAACAGGAAGCTGCAAACTCGTCATACCAGTCTCACATAGTCACAAGTTCAGCTTGGAATTCCAAGCTGCTTTATCACAGGATGCCATAGTAACTCCCCAATCCCTCAGGCAAAGAAACCTGCCCAGATTCAAACTGCAAGTGATTTGCTTGACGTGACTGGTGAAAATGTCTCTGATGATCTCAGTTTGGAAGCTCTTCTGTAAAACACTTCATAGAAAAGTTTCATTTTAGGAGATATACACACCCCAAAAGTGCTAAAGATTGTCCTGTTCAAGAAAAATGTATGGATTGCTGTCATCTAAAATAAGCAGCTAGTGCAGTTTGATGCGCAGCAGAAACTTTCTGAATGCTATAAAAATAGCATCTTCACTAAACCGACAGGTCTAGCCCCCACAGAGGTGTATAAAGCCTGAGCACTGGCAAATGCCTTCTGATGATGCCTTGCTGAGTCACTACATCACCAGCTCCTGATAGAAAGCCTTAGTCTAAATATATACTGTGTAGTTCTCTAGTTGCTGAAGTGTGTAAAAGTGGGCATGAGAGTGAGGATGGTACAGGTTACAGGAACTGGACTGTGGTGTTTAGTTATAAGCTACAAAACCTCAGCATCATAAATATTGTTCCCGTTAGTGATCTGACAAGGCTTCTGACCTCTTACTGCAAAGACATCCGTGGCTTTATCTCAGCATGAGCTTTCTTTTTTCCTCAAGAATAGAAGAATTTAATCGTAAGAAACAAATTAAACAAATAAATTTTATACTAAATATGCTTAACCTAAAGCTTTCTTCCTATTATTTCATAAACACCTTGAGATTATAGAGGCTCAGATAAATGAATTGCAGGCGATCCTGGGAATACAGCCATTACAGCCATTGCATTAGTTATTCTTCCTTTCCATTGAGTTAGGCTTTTTGTAAATACTCTGCATGTTTAATCGATGGAGACTAATTAAAAAGACAGAGCATGCTTTATTGTTGTATTAAAACCTGTTCATTGCCACGGGCAAGATGTTCTCAATAGTTCTAGATGAAAATTTCTATTTGCAATACACATAAAGGAGAATTTTGCTTGTAAGCATTAAAAAAAGGTAAAAGAGTATTTTATCACCGGGTACAAACAGTGATATGTGAATAACCAAAAGCATCATTTGCCCTTCTATGTGGTATTTTGGAAGAAAGGGATTATAACGAACTTCTTCCTACAGCCCTAAATTCAAGGATCCCAAACAGAGGATTCCCATTACATTAGTTCTAGAGCAAGGCTGCTCTACACATCTGAATGAAACAAGTCAATCTTTAACATCAGATGTTCCAGAAGTATGGAATTTCCTCAAGGTTTTTAATAGGTATTTTTCCTAAATTCACAGTGGTAAGAAAACAGTTAGCACTGGCTCAAACAGCTGGTGTATCTGCCAAATGCTATAGTGAAGTAAGTGCCACTTAGGTCCAGATCCATCAACTTTGTTCATACAAACAATTGCATTGACTTAAACAAGATCAATCAAGCCAGCAGGATTCACTCAGGCAACATCTACATTAGCACTGCAGGGTAAAATGGCTTGTGCTTGGCACCCTATGTCCACATCAAAAGCACGTTGGAAAGAGGACATTACTCCAACCAAGCTTCACTTGGCTCTTGTTGGGGTTTAACCTGGCAGGCAGCTAAGACACACGCAGCCGTTTGCTCTCTGCTCACTGGTGTTGTAGAGGAAAGAATCAGAAAAAAATGGTAAAACTCATGGGTTGAGATAAAGACAGGTGAACAGGACAAAAAGGAAGAGAAAATAATAATGGTGAAAGAATATGCAAAACAAGTGATGCAGAAAACAGTTTGATTGATGCCCAGACAGTCCTCAAGCACTGAAGCACCAGCCCCTGGCCAATTGTCCACATACCCCTTTGGCTACTTGGGGTCAGCTGGCCAGGCTGTGTGCCTTCCCAGCTTCTTGTACACAACAAGGACAGCCTCCTTGCTGTCAGGGCAGTGTGAGAAGCTGAAATGTCCTTCAGCTGACAAAAATCATTGGTGTGTTGTCTGCCTACTTTGGGGTACAGACTGCTGCAGAAAGTAAGACTCGCAACTCTTAAATTTTTGGCATATTGTTCCGGAAAAATGGGGGGAGCTGAGATGGTGAGGGATGGCCCTTCCTCTTGTGCATGCGTATCCCCTGCCTCAGGGACCCCAGCTGGAAACAAGGACTGCTTACATAATTCTTTGCTCATTTTTCTCAGAAATGTATGTAATGGCGTTACGACAGAGGCTTCTAATTTGTGTGTTTTAACTTGTTTGGGCTTTTTCTTCTTTCGGTACATAGTTTTAGATTTAATAAACCCCTTTTGTTTCCCTACGCTGCTCCATTGCCTGGTAAAGTCTATCCGAGACCTGGCTGCCTTTCTTCCTGTTTCTGTTTGGTTTGAACCCACGACACCCAGCATTATAAATGAGCTGTGCTTTGTGTCTCAGGTCTCAATCAGTATACGTGTCTTTCAGCACTTCTGTCTGTTCTATATTTTGTTGCTGAAATGACATTAGGAAATAAGCAATTATTTGTACGCAAACAGTCCCAGATTCCAATACAGACAGGAATCCAGCAAATTTGTTTTTAAAATACATACATATACACACATACATACAGACCGAGACACTTTTTGTTCTTTGCTGCTACTGTGAATCTTTGGAAAAGTTACTATATTGATTATTTTCACTAGACCTGCCAATCATTTAATCAATGCATTTAGAGATCTCTAGCCACTGTGTCTGATTTCTCTGCTGTATGTTTGGTTCTTCTGCGTTTAGAACCAGCTAGAAAATGCAGCTCTGATGATGTTTGTGTATCTGTGATTTTTATGTCAAGTCTACTTTAAAGTTCTCAAATTCTTTACAAAAGAGTTTTGCAGCAATAGTAGAACCATCAGCCTATGTTCTTATTTAAGAAATGATTGCTTCACGATAGCGTCTCAAATTCAATCTATTTTAGCATCTCCTCTGAGTCTCCTGTCGGATAGCAGGAGTTTAGGCCAATTGATTGCTCTGCCTCTCCCTCAGGAGAGACTTACTTTTTCCATGCTTGCTACAGGTTTTTAGTTGTTCAGCAATATAAGTAAATGGGTTTTATTTGTGTTATTTCTTATTCTACGATGGTAATTTCTCCTATAGAAGAAAGACTTCTGTAGATCTGTATATGCTGAAATGATAACTGATGTCATTTTATCTTTGATCTAATTAATTTTTCTGATTTGTGGTTGTCTGCTTTTTTATTTTACATCTTTATTCGTATGTTTCTGAAATAACCAGATTAACATCGTGCTTGTAATTGCCCGTGATCAAAAGATTTTACTGGGAGTTTTGATTCTGTCATGAGAGCAAAAGAAATGTAGTAAGACACAAACGTCCTTCACTCTTATTTATTTATGTTCTGTCACTTTTTCTCTTCTGTTAATCCTACTTTATCATCTACTTCCTTAGTAACCCATTGAATCACTCTCCTCACTTTCATAGAGTTCTGTCTGGATTAACTGAGACAGAAGCTGAGCCATTCACATCCTTCACACTACAGCCAATAATGAGATTGTTTACAAATGATACTACAATGTGCAAGATCTCATTCGATTCTATCTAAACTGTTCTGTTTTTCCCTCCCTACCTCACAGATGATGGAAATGCTTAAAGCAAGTTAAGGTAGTGTGACACAGACTAATGTAAGTGTGAGCATGGCACCCAGGGGACAAGCTGTGAAATGTTTGCGCGCTTCTGCCAAAATGCATTGCATGGCTTTCTGCTGTTGTCTCGTGTTTCTGATGTTAGGCAGCATGTTCAGCAACATGTAAGCACTTCATATTATATTTATACTCCCAGCTTTGGTTTTTGTGTAATCTTAAAAATCCACCTTTTTCTGTAGCCTGTGGCAGCTGCTAGTGGCAAATCTATGGTATTCTTAAGTAGCATCCAGAAGCACTTAAAGAATCAGGACCTCATTGGAGGTGGCTGTTTAGAAATCTACTGTAGAAATGTTGACTCGTGCAATTCAGATGGGTCAGAAACAGTATCGACACTTCTGTGCTTGTCAGTGGAGAACAGCAGCTCTGCCTTTTCTGGTAGTCAAGGCAGGTGCTAGTGCAACTAGTTGATGTGTGCGGCTTTGCTACCCACATTTGTGCCTTTGCAATGTGGGTGCTTCATGGCAACTCTTTTGTCGTCAGACTCTTACTTCATGTGACAGATGACACATTGTAATTATAAACGTTCTATTTGCACAGTTAAAAAAAGACTACTACTATGGTAAAAAATTATGTTTGTATGTTTTTATATACTTTTCATCTTAGTGTATGCAATGCACTACAAGGTGAAAGCAGTCACGGCATCTTGAGAAATCCTTACCCATAGAGGTCTTTTGGTGCTGCCTGGCATCAAGAGGCAGAACTCAGTTATTCCAGTCACGGATTTCTGTTCATCTGGAATTGCTACTCATATTTTAAGCACACTGTGGGGTTTTTTTGTAATGAGGATGGTCGAGCATCAACCAGATTGCCCAGGGACATACTACCATCTTGTCCTTGACAATACTTAAAACTTGACTGGACATGACCCTGAGCAACCTGCTCTGGTTGAATCTGCTTTGAACAGAGAATTGGAAAACACAAGCTCCAGAAGTCTCTTCCTGCTTTCAGTGATCCCACAATTTCATGACCGTGTAGGTGGGGAGCAGAATGAATCTATCAAAATAACTCCAGCTGTGCTGTAAACTATCATTTGGAACCAGATCACTGGAGATCAGTGAACTGGTCACTGTTCCACTTTTCTGAACAATAAAATGAAGATTATCAAATAGTGGTCGTTACTCTCAGTATATCCAGTTCAGTCACTCGCGTCCAAGCTACACATGTAGGTAATTGTTGTATTTTCTTATCAGCGAACAAAAAAGATCACTTCACTCCATTGCACCCAGTACATTTAATGTGTGTGGAGTTTCAACCTGTGGTGTGTGAGAAGAGGATGACTTATGAAAAACGTATCTGCTTTTGAATTGTCGGAGCTGTGCCTGCTGACACTGACAGCTGTCTGAGTGATGTTTTTATAGCTCTTCTCAAGTTTCTCATGTAAGATCCCTACATCTGTTCCTACGACATTAATGATTAGGCTGTCAGAGCTGAGAAAACCCACCCGGTGAGCAAGGTCACCTTCACCGTTCTCAGTTGCAAAGGAAAACACCAGGCTAGTAAGGCTAAGGTAATTCTAATTTACGTCAAGAGTGAACTCAAAGCTGGGGGAAAATAGGGCTGGTAACACAGGTCTCTCTACTGAGGTAAGCTTAGTTTTTGAAACCATTGCAAAAGAAGCCTGGAAGCCATGCTTTCAAATATGGTTAGTGCTGGGGATGGGTTTCAGAGAGTCAATAACAGGTGTGTGGTTTCCCTGCCTCCTTCTTCTTGGTGAGCTCCTGTTAGCAGTCATTGCTTCTGAGTCCCAACCAAGGCTCCAAGGCAGAAGTGATGTAGATCTCTGCCTGCCAAAAAATTACTGTGCTCTTTCTTCAGCTTGGTCCCTTTGCTCCCCGAGAAGTACGCCTCCCTGGAGTAGCTGGAGCCATGGAACAGATGTAGAGCAGGGCCACCTGATAACCTCCTACCTCCTCCCTTCACTGGCAGGAGACTCATCTTTCCCCACCCTGCAAAACAAATCAGCCAACATCTAACCCTGTTGTGTGTGGCAAATGGATGTGTCCCAGGCCGGTTCTGGTAGGAGCTAACTCAAAGGTCGTTCTCTAGCACCACTTAAGGATCTTGAATATGCCTTTGAGTCTAGTTTCATTGTGCCGCTGTGACAAGACAAGTCCATCATCTCAAAGCACCCAACTGAACAATTTTACTCCCATTTTCTTTGCCTAATCTACTTTTGTTCTGAAGTTCTAATGCCTTGAATCAGACTAATTCCTCTGTTTGCTGCTTCCCTCTTCTCAGCAGTCTGAGCCCCATTACAGGATTGCTGCATCCAGCCGCCTCTCAGACACTGGTATCTAGCAGAGATTTGCTGAGCCCTGCAACATTTCAGCCTATTCATTTGTATAATCAGGGTGTTTCACACTGATCTTCTTACTCCTTACTCAGCCATCTCTGGGTTTTCCAAGTGTGAGGGAGCAGTCCATAAATTAGAGGGAGTATTTTTGGTTTTCAATGCCTGCATGTGGATAATAGCACCTACAACTGTGTTTTAAATTCCAGAAAGAGACATTGAAATCAGATATGATGAGAAAAAGTCCCACAGCCTTTTTAGCAGTGTGGAGGGGGAAGCAGAGAAAACAATCCCCTAAGTGTACTGTGAGCTTCCAGTGCTGGAGAGCCTTAGGGACACATTATTCAAATACATCAGGAGTGACGCTGGTGCAATTAGCCTACTTTGGTATAAGGAGTGGTCTGCATGACCTCCTGAAGTTCTCTCCTGCTGTGTTTTCTGTTATTTTAAATTATGGTAACAGCCTCAGCCACAAAATTTGCTCACCATTCTAAATCGTGCACTCATATAAGTGGCTGAGAGCAGGACTCAAATTCACCAGTAAGAGAGGGCAGACCTGATGGACCGCTGCAGATGTTGAATGTCATCATCTCCCCCTTGCTCATAAGTCCCCTGCACACTGCTTCAGCCTGTTAGCATAAAAATTGGCTGATATAACATACTCAGCCAACTCAGCAGAGTCCACAGACCCAGCTATCATAGATCATTCTCTCACGTGGTCCTCTGCAAACCCTATTGTCTTGGCCAGCTGCTTCTTTCAGTCTCAGAGCACCCATCCTTTACCAAATCCTGTGACAAGATTACCTTCTCCAGTTAGGTAATACTGAGAAAATGATGAGACTAGTTTTTCTAATGTCCTACTGCACTTATCCTTCACATGGATGTTGAACTTTAAGAAAATTATTCACAGACTGCATCATATATGAAAATGGTCACTCACAATTTCATTGAACCATCAGCCACGCACGTCTCTGACCACATCGGGTTAGAAGACTGATTTCCAACATCTCTCTCAGGTGGCCTTTATTTGCAGTCTCTCAGGGACAGGAGCACATAGCTTGGAATTTACTGTAACATCCTTTATGCTTCCCAGGCAGGGACAAATCTCCTCACAATGACACTGAGTGGCCGTGAATCTTTCAACACTGCTACTGCCTGCTGCTTCATCTGCCCAACAGCTGCATCAAGAAAAATACAGTGCTGATCTGAAATGATCACTGTCCAGAAATGATCGCTGTCTGCTGGACACCCCATTGCCTACTGTCTCCTCTGTTCCCCCTGTTTAGCCATCCTGTGTACCACAGAGGTAGGCACGACCTCAGCAAGACACTTCTTGTGCCCTAATTCTGGGCAATCCTTTGCTGCTGGTCTCTGTCATGTCCACAAGGTCTTCTATCCCAACATTTCCAGTTGACCCATCCTGTCGTACTCATTCAAGCTGCTGTTGCAGTGCTGTCTTTGGGACTCTGGGATCCATCTCTAGCAAAAGGGATAACACACTGTACCTTTCTCTGCTCCCACCTACTGTTTGAACTGTGTGCTGATCCCCTGCAGCATTGCTGTGTTTGAGCTCAAAGTCTTATTGTCAGGGAGTAAACAAGAATACATGTGTTTATCAGCAGAACAGTGTGTAGGCACAGCTCTCCCTGTCCTAATGCTCAGGTTGCTCCCAACCCAGAAGATCGGTACATTTTAACTTACAGCAAAGAAATACTCATTCATTTTTGAAGCTGTAGTTAGGACTCAAGCAAGCAGTGCGACCACAGGCAGTGTCCACAGCCCATCCAGCACATTATTAATAAGGCTTCAAGAGATGTGAAAGGGGTTTACACAAATGGAAGCATGAGAGAGACACTGGATGCAGCCCAGCACAGCACATTGTTTCCTGGAAGTGCATGAAGAGCCGTAATGATTTCAGTGGGATTAGACATGGACTGAGAGGTGTGCTCCCATCTAAATGCTTCGCTGGCTGGAGGCCACAGTTTCACTTGCTCCTGAAAGCCCACGGGACAGCAGGGAAAGCTAAATCTACCCAGCTGAAAACCACGCTTCCCTTGCCCAAAGACTATCCGACTTCCTGATGTGAAAATTATAAGGTCTTTATTAAAGACATGAAACAGCTTGTCTGACCTCAATCTTTCCCTTCTTCAGGAGAGTGCAGGGCTAGCGAGTCTTTCCACATCAAGAGTCATGCCGCCAATGTTGTCCTATGGCAAACAGCCACCAGGCAGACCATGAAGATCCGAAGCAGAAAAAAGATCTTAGGGATGTCCCTAGACAAGACCTAGCTCCTTCTCCCATGTTCACTATGGAAGACAGCTTGGCTGGGGTTAGTTCTGAACCCCTCATGTGCTGGCTGTGTGGGTGTCTTCAAACACAAAGCCTACCCTGCCACAGGGACTCCTGTGTCAGGTGGATGCTGTCAGTCTCATGGAAACCACAGTCTTTGGGAACCAGGGCTGAACCAGTTATCAACCACGGCCAATGGATCCGAAGCCTGTCTTAAGGACTGCTTAGCTGCAAGCAGTGTGTCATTGGCTTCCTTTGCAGTGGCAGCAATGATATCCTTTCCCTGCATTCAGACAGCACAAAGAAATCAACAGTCAGGAACCTAGACAGACCAGCAGCATCTTACGAAGTGGCAACTATTACACGTGAGCTGATCTGGAGCTGGCTGGCGCTGCTGCACGCACTGCTTTGCTGTCTTTCTGATGAACAGGTGTTTTGGATTTTCTAGTCTCTCAACACTCTCATCTGAAAGCCTTTTGCTGCTTCTTAAGAAATCCTTCGTTGTGTCGCACAATCGTGCTAGCACCATTAGACTCAAACACTCCTCAACCACAGCGTCTTGGGTAGAAAATTATCCTCTGAAAGACTAGGGATAAAAGAAAGATTTTATGCTGGTGCCCAGGCAACCATTTTTTCCTATTCCAGATTTCTGTTTCGTCTCAAAATATGCACTGCAAACTGCAACTCCTGCTGTAGAGAACCGTCTTCAACAGCCTTGGAAGTGGGGTAAAGGATAGTTAATAGATTATTCCCTACTCCGACCTCAGTGACGCAGTTACCAAAACCACAACATGCAAGAATGTGTCCCTGCCGGCAGATGAGATCTGTCGTTCATTTTAGTTCTCACTGGAGAGGGAAGGGTGGTTAAAGCCAAGCAGAGCTACCTGAGCCGGTTGGTCACTGGTTGAGATTGGATGTATGCAGCCATTTACAACCACTGGCATGTGCGCTATCCAGCTCATAATTCCTTTAGTTTGTGAAACTTCCTTCTGCCCAGGTATGTGGGAAAGGGAGGCTTGTTAGGATGGCAGAGAAAAGAGATGTTACTCCTGGATAGAGGCATGTTCGTGGCCACTGCGGGTGGATCAGCACACGTGCATCTCCAGCTTGTCATACCTTTCGGGACAAATACCCCAAATCCTCAAATGCTGCCCAGGCAGCATTTCTGAACAGTAAGAGTATGTGTACATGAGGGCTGTGCCACATTAAACATCAAGATAGCTTTTCAGACAGCCTTGCCTTCTCCCTGCATCACTCATCTCTGTCCTTCACACTGCCAGAGTCTGTTTTGTGCCCTTCTGCTCTTACCTGGTTTTGATGCAGTTGTTGTCCACACTCACCCTAAATCCTCTTCCTTAGTAATGTCCACTTATGGAAACTTCCTTCCTTCCCCTGGAGTTTTCATCTTTCTCTGTTTTGCTTCTTAAACTACTTCCCTCTTCTGTAGGCAGGTCTCCACTCTCCAGGACAGTAAATGCCAAATGGTTTCATTCAACTGTACAGCTACAGGTGACCCCCTTATCTTACTGCACATGCCTACTCTGTGTGATTGTAGGTGGGAAGCCTGTTAGCTTCTGCATCACACCCATAATGTTACTGTCAACATTATCTCCACCTTCTCTACTCTCTCCGGAATGATGTTGTCATTTAATCCCACTGACACTCTCTCAAGAACATCCTACAGAAATAGCTATTATTATTATTTGTCCCCACAGTAAGGCCCTGATAGCTTCATCCTTGGTCTGTGACCTTCTCTGTTGTAGCCCTTGATGCTCACCTCGTCCTCCCTCAAAATGTCATAGCTAAAATTGATTCCTTGCTTCAATTTCTTAGCAACCCACATTAAATCCTTTCACTGCTTCACCTTCATCCTCTTTGTCAGGTTGGTGGTCCAGTCTTTCAAAAGTTTCCATAAAACTACCTCTACAGCTTTTCCTGCTGATCTTGCCCTTTCCTCTGGACTACCCCTTTCCCTTTCCTTTATATCATGCCTACTTCTTCCATCTCAGACCTCCTGCAACACAAGACTGTGCCACCAAAGAGACTTTCAAACCATGAGAGTCTTCAAGTTTTCCATAGGTCGGAGCCGTTTTCAGAAAATCATGCTCGTCTGCACTATTTTCAAGTAATTGTGTGGTCTCCCAGCTATTCCTTTCTCTGATGTTGTGGTATTGCCTTTGATGAGACACATGCAATAACTGTCTTGCTCTATAGTTCTCCTTGTAAAGTGTGTGTGGGGCAGCTAGAAGAGAAATTGGTGCTATGCTCCTGCCCCAGTCAGCCTTGCTTGAATCTACCTCAAAGTTAAACCAATTCATTCACCTCTTGTTTGTGTAGTAGTGGATCTTGAGTGGAGGCAGGGAGGGTTTGAAGAGGAGACAGAACTGCTGCTCGTTTCCTGCTTCCATTCTAAATTATTAGGAATTAAGAGTATTTTAAATGCCTATAAAAGACCTGGCATTACATTAAAACTATACCCAGGCAAGGAGAAAAGCATTTATAAATAAGGTCTGGATAGGAAAAGTGTCTCAGAATGATTATGTCTGAATTATTTTTCTTCTAAGGGGAAAAAATAAAGGAAAGTGATGGTGTTTCCATAAGATACTGTTTGAGTAGACCTTGTTGAGCAGAGTTTAGCCTACACTTAACATTCTGTGATTAGGTGATACTATCCGCCATCCAGAGGACATTAATTCACTTCTACCTTGTATATGGTGTTTGAGCTGGATATAAAGCTTCAAAATATTTGCCATAACCCACACAGTTTCTCTGAGCAGCTTATTTGAGCTTTCTGACTTACAAAAAACACATTTGCCTGACAGCCACTGAAGTAGTTTGTAATTAATGCATGCATTCTCGGAGTCCTTAAAGGCAGCATTCATAACAGATTAGAAAGATCAGAGATGCCACAAAGATTTCTGAGTAACAAGAATGTGGTTAAATAGATCACTCAATTACACATCAAAGTTAATAAACAGAAAAGAGTACAGCTACTTTATGCTCACGATTAAGAAAACATGAGCAACAGCAGTTGTATTCAAGTCAGCGACTTGGCGTACTCGTAGGTGGCTGGGAAAATCTGGATGCCCTGCGCTAGGTTAAAGAGTTAAGGTTTTAGAGCCTGGATGTACCCGTGGAGGTGTTTTGAAAGATTAAGACACCACAAAAAACAACACACCCCAAATTAGCCTTTCAAACAAAAGAGCTACATTCCATTTTGTTGGTGTCAGCCATGATGGACATTATAACCTGCAGCACAGGTTGCCAAGTTGTTTGTAATAGGTTTTCAATAGTGTTGCAAAACATGTGCAAGTCGTAACTTAGCTGCACTGGTTGTATATTTTATGTCTAATTAATTATAGCTGGCATAAAATATTATGATGCTTCATTCGCAGGCTTAGAATTTAAATAATTTGTAGTTTACATGCCCTTGGTAATAAATGTGTCTCTATGACATTGGTACAGAGACTTACAATGGGTACAGCAGTAGTGCATACTGAGTACCACAAAAACTGCCTCCTTCACATGACCTTTGATGAGCATGTTGTATGAAAGGCAGCAGGCACATGAAAGCAAGCACAAGATACGCCCAGACTACCTTGAAAATCCTATGAACCAGGTAGCAACTTGACAGTGCTAGCCTGGGCATTCAGGTTACTGGGGTAAATAGCCAGTGTCACTTCCCAGGTAGAAAATTTAACACAGAAAGTCATCCAAGTTGGCTGGGTATACTTCAACTTAATGATGCACAGGGTACCACAGTTTCCTCTCACTGTCTGTTGGGATGGAAGCTGCTTTACTGATTAGAGTACCCTGAAGACTTATTCCAACTTCTTCATAGGAATAGTAAACCTGGTCAGTCAGTCAAATCTACTTTTAGACATTGCCTAAAAGACACATTTTGGGGAAAACATGAATATTTTGCTCAGAGGAATAAAAATCAGAGAACGTATATTCTTTTGCAGGATTTGTTAGATTCTATAGAATAACACAGATTTCTGAAAGAAACTCATGTTTGTTGACAAGGACAGCAGATGACTGGAGGAACCCCATTAGGTACCTTGGGCCACTTACCCAGTTAATCACAAATCCCCATGTTTATATTTTTCTTGCCCATCAATGGTACTACCAGAAGGTGCAGCAAACTCTTTCCATGATCTGTAGATGGTCATCTTCTCTGCTTTAGCCTGGGGCACACACCAGAAAGGTCACTGTGGGCCACGGAGTTGGCATTCAGGCATGGGCCTTTTTTCCTTTTACATGTTGCTTGAAAAATTAATGACTGAAAGGATGAATAGTGCTTGCTGGGGAGTTAGAAGTGAGGTCAATGCTGAGTCACCCTTGGGAGAGTCACCCGGTGCCTTGAGCTTTGGGTTCAGGCCACGCAGGCAGCAACACCTTGTATGACCAGAACCTCACTTGCCTGTGGTTCCCTCTCTGAGATTATATGTGCTAAAAGGGTTCATAAAGCAGCAGTTCTGTTTATGGAAGAAAGTCTTGCAAGGTCTTTACATGCAGCAATGCCTACTGGGCTCTCAAAGACCTGCAGATTGTTGGAGGTTAGCTATTCTGTCTGCAGGAACACTCCTGTGGCTTTCCCTGTCCTTCTGCTCTGCTCTAGGCAGCCACTGCTGGCCACTGACAGGGAAGAAGGTATAGAGCGAGGAGAAATCCGGTCTGACCTTACACACAAAAGGGGAAAACTGTGTTTTCCCACCTGCCTGGGGAGTACCTGTCCCCTGGAGAGTGTTGCTGCCATGACTCCTCTGTCTGCCATGGCGCTGGCCCTTCACACACCACCATGCTTCTACTACTCTGGTATTTATCCTATTACAGTATTCATACCATGACAGTAACACCTCATCAGGCCATCCCACGGCGCAGAAGGAGCTTCGAAGAGTACCATCCCAGCAGAACATCCTCAGTTCAAAAGCTCAGTCTGGGTCCCTCTCACTCCCAGCACCATGTCACCTCATGAGGGAAGCACCACACATAACTGCTTAATAAGAACAATCCAGTACCACCAGGGAACCAGCAGAACCTACAGGGGGTGTGCTGGAAATGACAATCCAGGCTTCACGGTCAGCACAGAGTATGAGCAAACACACAGAGCAGTTAATATTTTGAGGCTGTTTTAGCTTTATTTGTGTATCTTGAAAGGTGACATTTCCAAGACACGACAAATCTCTGCTGAGTTGGGGCTATTATTAATGGTAAACATGCAGCTGAACTTTGAAAAATCCTTACATGACAGAGAAATGAAGACACGAAGCTTCCTGAGTCATTTAAGCAGGGAAAGGCTTTTCCCCGAGGTTTTTTTATCAACCTTCCAGTACTGTTCGACTAGAAGCAAATATCTGGCGCCATTGCTGCACAAAGTGGATCTGGAAACCTACGTGTGCCTTGACCAGTGATCGGCTCCCTGCCGTTTGCTTTTCTTATTTGGTTCTGTTATTGCAGATAAATGTGGGTGGGAGTTTTATCCCGGGTAGTATTTCCAGCATGTATGAACTCACAGGGGATTTTGTTCTTCAGTGCTTTCCTGGATGCCTGGCTGTGAGCCATGTGGTCTCTTCTCTGATGGCTCCATCAAGGAAAGACAAAATCCTGCAGGGGAATGGGCAATGTTCCCACTCCCAGGCTCCCTGCAGATGGGCAGGGACTTGCAAAGGGATAAATTGAGGACTCATTTGAAACACTCATGTAAGGTAGGAGTGGGACAGCAGGTTTCATCAAAGCAGTATCTGAAGCTACTGGCTGACTACTCAAGTGGATGTGCCACCCGTGGCTATAAGGGACAGCCAAGCAGCTCCGGAGTGACACCCGTGAGTAAGTGTCTCTGAGACTCTTGCAGAGCCCAAGGTAGGGAACTTCTTAATGGATGCATATGGAAACAACCTGTGCAATTGGAGTCCTCCTCTTCTTCAAAAGCTACTAAGGACAGACTCTTCTCCCCAGCATCATTCTCGTCCAGCTCTTCACCAGAAGCAGCTCAAGGAAAGCCCTGAGAGGTTTCAACCTGATGTTATGCAGAATGAGGCAAATGGAGAAAAAAATGTCCTAGACAATTGTTTGAGTAGCTGACAGGACTGTTTTGGTTTCTTAGCAACTGTGGGAAAAGAAGCTGCTTGAGATCTCAGCTGTCTAGTCAAATCCAGCAGGCATCCCTTTGTGGAGGATTGCCCTCCTCTGCTCATCAGCATAGGGAAACCTCGCAGCTGGTGGGAAGCCCTCCCTGCACAAGGGACAATGGCAAACAAGCCCACCTCACTCCACTGAGGGGTAAAGAGACAAGTTGCCCATCAAAATCTTCACGTGTGGTGCCCCTGGATGAGGAAGTGGTGCTTGGGACTAGACTGCGTGCAAAGGGTGAGGAAATCTTGCGCTAACAGCTGTGACCAGTGATGTTCCCAAGTTGCACCCGAAATAGGAATCGCAGCAGAGCAGTCAGGATGTGGATCTTTCATGCCCTGACGGTGAGGCCAGGCTGCAGGGGAGCAGAACGCGCCTGCGACGCTCTCCATCAGCCACTCCAACTTTGCCAACTAGAAATGAGCCTGACAGCTTAGTGAGGCAGGAACCCAGTGTCCTCTTGTGCAAGGCATTCACCTCCTCTCCTAGCACCACGGGTGGCTCAATTCCAGCATCCTTCAAAGGTTGCTGGAGGAGGTTTCAGCGCTGGCACAGGGTTTGTGCAGGTGTCTGTGCTGGAGCAGCCATTTCGTTGTTTCGGTTTCTCAGGGACTGTTTAAATCCATGCTCGTCACTGACACACTGGCCGTGCTCATTGCCAGAGGCTTATTTCCATCCATGCTAATGCTATCTCATTCATTCAGATGTGAGTCTGAGGATGCTGACCTGTAGTTAATCCTACACATCCCTGACTTTTAATTTAATGACTATTAAATATTAATGGGAGCAGAGAGTAGAAGTCAGATCACCTTTTCAACAGCTTAGTGCCCCTGTCACCAGGCTACAATGTCATCCTTCATCTGGCTTTTTATATTCCCTTTCTTCCAGCTTCACTTACAGGACAAAGAAAACTGCATTTTAGAGAAGATTTTGCCGTCAAATAGCTATTGCAAGGATTAGAGCTGAACCAGGATCTCTCAGTTCCTGAGTAGATGTTCAAGCCACACACTGTTGCATGAGAAGGAGGGGGTTTTGTCCATATCCCAAGAGAAACCCCCATACCCCAGCTAGACAGACTAGAGAAGAGGGGGATGCACCCCGAGACCCCCATGACCTAGATCCCCTTGTTGATGCTGTGCAGAAAATAATTCAGTGATCAGGTAGAGCTGAGGAGGCTGTCTGATGGTAACAGCTTTCCCCAGGGCATGGGAGCATTGCTCATGGATCTAACACTGGCTACCTGTGCATAGTTCATTAAATAAACTATAGTCCAGTGCCAAGAGTGGACCCAGATGAGCTGGTGCAAAGCTTCATCGCTGCAGTGCTCTGTGCCCTGCTGTGTTCCCAGCCTGGTGGTGGGAACACTCTCCTGGCTGGTCTGGAGTACAGAAATGAACCCTCCCTTCTGCAAGAGAGAGCTGGACATCACCCTTTCTGTTTCTGATGATTGTTATAATGTCTTGCTTCTCACAGGAAGCACCGTATCTTCGTCTAATCTTGCTTCAACAAAAGAAAGCTGTATCCCCTACATGACCATCCAGAGAATGTTTCCTTTTTCAATACTAAGTTCTTAGACCAAGGGGACAGGGGTGGTGGGGGGGTAGAGATCTCTTTCTCTACACCTTCCTATGCCTTTTATTTTCATGGTCTGTTCTTCTGCATCAGGCAGTTGTGACTGCTTCCACCTGAAAACTGAGGGTATTTTCCATGCTTGAATCTGTGTATCTGCAGATGATGATGTTTTTCTGATTATGAAGCCTGTGAGATAAAGCAGAACTCAATCAAAGCAGCTGGGCTTGCAGAGAATTAATATGTAATACTAGCTTTTACTATTGTAATTATGACTTATTTACTTTTTTAATTGCTATCTGGTTTACTTATCTCTATGACAGACATATCTCAAGAGTATCTTTCTGACTACAGTGTTTTATTTTTGCACAAAAGTGCAGGCATTTAGTGAGATGGAAATTACTTCCTTATTATTTAAAATTAATTCAGTCTGTCAAAATGAGCTCATTGCCATGCACAGTGCTTCCTTTTTAATTCAGTCTCAGCCTTCCTAGAAATTGAAATTCTGTGCTGAGATGATGTACATAGCAAGCTTTTTATACATATTAAACCCTACATATTAGAAGGATTAAGGCCCCATATACATTTTAGAATAGGACACATAATTATGGAACGAGTTTTGCAGCAGGGATAAAAGAATGCCGGATTTCCACTGGTCTCGTAAACTGCTTTGCTAGTCAGGAATGAAGCTGCAAGGATGCCTGGTGGGAATAGAAGAGACTCTGTTGTCTGCTGCTGCAGGGCTCCAGATTTTGCTAAATCAGGACAAGAGTAGAGAAAATATTTACATATAAATAATTGGGATGCCAGTACTCCCTCCTTTTGTCTTCTTGGAATGAAAAAGAAGAGAATGGAAAGCAGAACACAACAAAGGGGATTGAAACTTGTGATGGGTTTAGGAAGAACAAACTTTAATAGTGGAATAAAAGTGTCTGTCACCTGCGGGGGGAGAAAGGAAAATAAGGGGCACAATGGGGGAACACAGTGGTACTGACAACAGCTGCACTGGACCCCCAGGAGTGTCTTCAGGATCAAGAATCAATTAGGAGAGAGGAACAAAAGAACAGGCAGCTTTAAAAGCTCTCCATGCTTCCCACTCTGTCCTCTGAGCTGCTGTCCGCTCCCACTGCATTTCTTTCTCACAGCAGCTGAACACGCTTGCAGCAGAGGTTCAGTCCTCTGAAGTCAGCCCAGCATGTGTGGAAACACCACAGGTTATTCACCTGCCCTGAGCTGATGTCCTAATCACACTCCCTGAGGGGACAGCAGCAGAAGGAAAAGAGCTGCGGGATGGACAGAGCAGTCGAAGAACCTTTGCCTTGGAAGTCCACCTGAAAAGGTCACCATTCTCATGCTAAGACAATGGCCATGGGAATTATTTTTCTATTCAGTGACTGAACTGAAAAAGTCCTTTAAAAACTTCAGTCAGAGTGGGCACAGCACAGATAGATACCCAGTGTCGCTCCTGTCTCCAAGAGCGAGGCTGTTGGGAGCAATAGATACGGCAGCGTTACCTCAGTCTCTGCGGAGGTGACAGAGCAAATAATCCTGGAAGCACTTCCAAACACAAAGGGTGGGAAAGTGATTGGAAGTAGTCAGCATGGATGTACAGAGGAAATCACATCTGACCCTTTATGGCAACATGACTGCCTTAGTGGGAAAGCAGTGGACTTCATTGATTTTGACTTTAGCAGCACTTTTGGCAGTATTTACCATAATAACTAGTCACAGACTAGCTGGACTAGTTAAGTAGATAGGGAGGTAGATTGAAAATGAGGCAAAGTGTCAGGCTTAAAGGGCTGCAATCCATCTGGATGATGGAGCAGATAAAAAATCATCAAAAAAAGAGGTTGATGCACAAGAGGGTTGTACTGCTATCCAGAGAGATCTCAACAGGCTGGAGAAACGGGTGAACAGAAACATCCTGAAGTTCAACACAGGGAAATACCCCCAAGTCCCACAGCTGGGGAGAAACACCACCATGCACCATATATGCTGGGGCAAATCAGGTAGAAGGCAGCTTGCTAGGGTAGGAAAAGACCTAGGGTCCTAGTGGACATCAAGCCAACCATGAACCAGTAATGGTTCTTGTCCTTATGGTAAAGCAGGTTCACAGGATCCTCTGCTCAGCACTTATGAGGCAACATGTGAAGTGCTGTGCCCTGTATTTGTCTCTTCAGTGCAAGGGAGATGAGGACATGCTGGAGGGAGTTCAGTGATGGGCCGCTAGACGAAGGGACTGGAACATCTCTTATGTAAACGCTGAGACAGCTGGGATTGCTAACCTGGAGTAGAGAAGGCTCAAGGAGGGACCTTATCAGTGTGTATAAATACCTCTTGGGGGCCAGCAAAGAAGACAAAACACACTCTTGGTCATCATGAGACATAACAGACACAAACTGACATGTAGGAGATTCCATTTGAATGTAAGAAAAACCTTCTGTACAGTGCACATGGTCAAACACTGGAGCAGGCTACCCGTACAGGTGGTTGGTGTTCCATCCTTGGAGACACTGAAAACCTGACTGGACACGGACCTGGGCAGCCTCCTGCAGCTGACTGTCCTCTGCTGACCTCTGTAGCGTTTAGAGTCTTGACACTGAAACAAGAAAACAGCAGGGAACCGTCAGTTTTGAGTTTAATGATTTTCAGTCAAAGGCCAGTAAGAAACAATGAGCTGGAGCTGCCAGAGCAATGCAGTGGTGAGCAGGGGTACAAACGGGTGTTGCAGCACACCCCACATATGGCTGCATTGCATCATATGGTCTGGGACATCTCCTGTCTCAGTCAGTCAGTAAGAGCTGAGCAAATAAAGCTCTGGTAAAATGAAGCCTAGTGGCAGGAGCAGCCAGCTTCAAAGCCATCTTGAGACCACCCATCCCAAAGCCAGCTCCCTTGCCAGTTGGCTCCAGAGCTAACGCCTTCCCCATCCCTGGAATCTAAACCCTCAGTAACTGCAGATGTCTTTAACTTGTGCTGCTGAAGTGGGTGTTTCTGGTGAAACAGGCAGCAAAGAACTGCTAACGTGCCAAAACCGTGTAGGTGAGAGGCCATGAAAAGAAACTTAGGAGATTTCTTTCCTCCCATGATCAGAGCCTTTGTCCCACCAGCTGTGGCATCCCCCTGGCACCATGTCTGAGATGGGAAGCGCATCTGGGCACCCGCCTTCCACTTTTGTTCCTAGTGTTAGCCATTAGCTAAGGATCCTGCCACCGGGTTCTTTTGGGGTAGCGAGGTGTTAGCTCTTCAGATTTCACACAAACTATCGGGAATCCTCGGGAGCATTTTACTGCTTCATTTTCTGAGGCTAAACAGACTTTAATTTGAAGTCTTTCATCTGTGCATTGCAAAGCAATATAGAAAAGAAACCCCACGTTTTTCAGATTGTGAAACTAGTAAATGTTAATCTTCTTTTAATACGAAGTCTGGCAAGTTCAAATTATTATTTAATGGAAGATACTAAACCCAAGAAATTATTTTCTAATTTTGAACATTTAATAACGGTTACTGGCTCGCTCCAATTTCACATTGTTTTGAATGACATTACAAGTAACATTAATTAATTTTCTTACCGATGGCACTTACTTTGAAATTACCAGTGTTTCTGCGAGAGCTGCGAACTGCAGGTGCAGCACTCCCCTCTAGTGGGTAAAATCACGCTGTCCTCATTTTGCAGGAGCTGCTGCATCCTGCGCATTAGCTCTAGCTGCAAATAAGGGCTTTGCTTTTGCCCAGAGAGTCCTGAAAACTCTGAGTCATTTTTATTTTTGTATGGTTTGTTGTTTATTAGTGGTACATTAGCGTTGTTCTGCGCTGTGGGAGGAAGGAGAGAGGGGCACTCGCTGGAGTGTGGGGGGTGTGGTAGGCTCAGGTTCAATTCCTGCCTGTGAACCTTGGCTCAGAGCAGTAATGCCATGTATGCCATAGAAGTCCTCCTACTCAAAATGCATCAAAACGATCACGTTTTGTTTGAAATGCCTTGTTTCCTAAAACGTTTTAAAAGTCAAAGGTAGTTTTTTAAGAAATCAAAGGGAGACTGGGCAATTCATAAAGGTTTACCAGAGGTTGCTGTACAGCTCCCGGCTCAGCAGCTGATCTAAACCCACTTCAAAATCCCTATGCACAAACATTTTCTCATTCCAAATTATGCCTTTGTGATGTTCCACTGCTCTGTGAGCCAGAAGCAGAAGCGCTTAGGTTTTAGGAAGCCATCGTGGTCAACACAAAAAAGAACCTGCCCGTCCCCAAGCCCTGTCTGCCCATTTGTTACAGTTCCACCGCTCTGCAGCCGCGTGGCAGAATTGTTTCTACCAGCCTCCATCACTTTTCTTAGTTTTCTCTGATAGAAATGAGGTCCTGTTTTTAATTAAGTTAAAATAGGATGTTGGGCTGAGCAATTCAACAGCTTCCTGAGTTTTGTGATCTATCCGATCAATTGACTGAAATCAGAGCATCATCTCCGCCGGTGCCACATGCGCTGCATGCAAGCCGTGGGTATTTGCATGAACCAATTTATCTCTTAAAAATATTTCTTCTCGACTGAAGCACAAATTGCCTTTACCCTAATGCGCTAGGTAATGAATTGCATTTGAAATATGTTTATTTTTAGCAAACAAATGCTAATGGCAGCTTGCTGATAAAAATAGGACAGTACAGTTGGCAGAGAAATAAGGGCTAGGGAACCTTTTCTTCCCTGATCAGTGGAAATGCCCTCTGTGTAAGTCATCTGGGGAGGAAGCACCATGTCCCTATGGAATTTAGTCTCTCCAGCTGGAGAATCTTTGAACAGCAAGTCAGCACTTGTCACCTGAGCCCTGGCTTGCAAACAGCCTCTGCACTCCAGCATGCCCAGGGGGTTACTGTACCTCCTGCAGGGGCAAGAGCTGCGAGACAGAGACAGCATCTTTTTCTTTTCCTCTCTCCCATCTCTGCTGGATGTAGTGGGTGCAATGCAGCTTTTTAATGTCCCTCCACCTATGCCTGGCAGCAGGAAGCAGGAGCATTTTGGCAGGGGGAATGCTGTGAGGCCCCCCCAGGATGGGCTTTATCCTAGACAGGCTTCTGCCAAAGTCTAAGTAAAATTTCCCTAGCTGCGCTTCAAGCCTGTTACTTGTCACATCCCCGGAGAGAATGATTTATTCCCTTCCCTTTGCAGCTTTTTTCATAGTTAAGAGTGTTATGTCTGCTAAGTCTTCTTTCCTCTAGACTAAACAGCTCAATTACCCATGGTTTCTCCTACATTAAGATTTCCAAGGCTTCTCATCACTCTTGTTACTCCACTTGTGTCATTACCCAATAGGTCCACTACTGTCTTATAGTCTAGTGCCAAAAAACCAACCATGCAGATGGGGCCTTGCGGAGCAGCCTGGGAAAGTCACTTTACACATCCTACAGTTAAGTTTGCCTCCCTGCACATCCTGGTAGGACATTTGTCTTTTTTCACAAAAGAAGAGCCCCGTGGTCCTAGTACATGTGGTTATTGAATTGTGTTCTGTTTCTCAGGCCATTTATCTAGTTCTTTATAAATATTGAATACTGCTCCTGTTCTACAACACACTTGCAGCACCTCCTGGGTAACTGAATTTATTTTGTTGGAGATCTTCTATTCCACTAACACTCCACTATTCTATGTCATTAACAGTGCTTAATGAAAATACTCTAACAACAGACCTAGGAGAGATTCCCATGAAGCTGTAAGACATTTACACCTTCAGCTGGACAGGAAACCAATATTTTTCTTTCAAACAGGTTTTGCGTTTATTTTCGTATCAGTTTATCTATATAGTGTTTCCTAAATGCTGTGAGAATGCTTGTCAGATTGGAGCCTCAATGGTGAACATCAGAGACAGGATTTGCAGAGATGGTTCCAGTTTTTTAGCAGACTGGCTTGTTCAAGTGGAAAAGAGAGAACCTTCCAAGCGCACGTTTGTTCTGTACTTTGAATAGACTTTTCCTCATTTCATCCAGTATTGATGAGACTGATGTGTACAAGGGGTGGTCTTCTAACCTCATTCTAATTCCCAGGTACAGTATCATGGAAGTGACAATTCTCATGGTAATTTGGTTAAATAAGGACACTCTAAAGCCAAAGACACATGCTTGTTCACAAGGTCTAGCTGCACCACCAAAATCTCCTAGGTGTGGCAAATGATGGTTCAGAGCAACCTAGTTTGGCACCTGTGGGTCAGTGAGTTTCCCAGATGTGAGAGTTAGACAGCATAACTCTAAACATCAGTAAAGACCATGGGAGAATCCAAGTCAGCCTACTCTTATAGCTGAGCATCGGCCATCCTCCAGCAGGTCCTTTCATTGAGGTTCTTTCGGCCCTGGATAACTTTGCATTGGAAGCACAGTTACATAGTTAGAAAGAGTGCTCACCACACCAGAGAGAGCTGCTGTAAGGAGGGACCATTTCCCTGAGAGGTTTTGAGTCACAGACAGAGAAGTGCTTTAGAAATGAAGATGTGACACAAGTTTGCTCATACAGGTTCGAGTCTGGAGACTGCAGCTGCCACAATTTCCCTGCAGAATTATTGCATTTGTTCTGGCTCCTCAACTTGGATAAGACACAACCCCTACTCAACAGAGGTTACAAATCTAATTTGAAGCACTATTTTCTGGTATTTTATTGGAAAGGTAGGTTCAAGCAGGGAAACATCTCCTTCTTGGTGCCCAACGATCTTACACACTGAGCTCTAGCCAAAACCGCTCTCTTCATTCAGCAAAAAGGATCCAGTTTTCATGGAGCATCAGACAAGAGTCTTTGAGACAAGAGGCTGAACATTCCTAACTTAACCAGGGAAATTGCAAAATCCTGAAAAATAATCTAGTAAATATGATTTTTGTATTTATTGCATAATAAGGGAAGGTTCTTATCCTGGAAGAAAGAGTTCAAATGTGAAGTCCTTGATAGATGCACAGTGCTTCTCATTATCACTGGATCTTAGGAGCTGACTTGCGCCTACTGAGTCCAAAAGGAACCAGAAAGGTCTAGAAGGATTTCCAGCAGATGTGTAGATTACAATAGAGAACATGTCTGGAGTCTAGACTAAAAGCACTAGTTTAAGAGACATAAAACTGATCCCTTATCTACAGGCTTTAGCAGTTTCTGGGACCAAACCAATAGCTTCACAATTCTAGACTGCAACCTAAACTGGGATGATAACGTTCAGAAGTCAGGAACCCCAATTAAAGAAGATTTACCCATGGTGAGATGTGTTTTATTAGCAGGTAACACGAAGAATCAGTATTTTATGACCTGTCACATATTTGAGTCATCTGTCATGTTTTATCCTAAGACGTTGAAGTTATTTGACAGCTCTAAAGTTGAAGGAAGCAAACCAGAAGTTTTTTGCTGGTGTCACACTTTCAGACACATTTAACAGGTAACAGTCTGCAACAAGCAATTAAAACACAGGGGTCTTCTACCAAAGAACAACTTCTATTCCATGGGGCCCGAGAGAAGTGCATCTCCTACAGTGTTAATTGTCTGTGCAGTTACCTACAGCTAACTCATGCTATTTCTTCCCAAACTCCAACTCTGAATCACATGCTGCACTTGAATATCAGCTTTCAAAAAACCAAAAACCACCGCCAAAACCCCCTCTTCCTCATAATTGCAAAGAAAACCCTTAGCTCTTGGGAAATGTAAGGCAAATAAGGAAGAGATTGGACTTTTCAGAAGCCCATAGTTACGTGCCTCCACGGTTTGCAAAGGTTTGTGGCTCATTAGGCTTTCTGGAAAACAAAGACTTTTTTCACGAGCAGTGTTGACAGGATGGGTCTTCTCTCTCTTCTGGTGTGGAACAAAACAGGCAATACTTTCCTTTTGATTTATTTCTGTAGGTAGTTAGTCTAAAAGAGCCAGTTTCCAAAGTAGCCAAGACTTTGTTTATCAGAGCATTTTCTTTCATCTTCTGCATCCCCCTAGAATAACTCCTTTGATGTGATAAAAATGAGAAGCACCCAAGAACACTTCAGTCTCAACAAATTGGTATTTTGCACTGAAAATCCCTTCAATGTGAGCTTCCTATGGGCAACATCAGGAAAACCTGGGAGAGGGAAGAAATCTGAGTGACAGCATTTTTCTGCATCTCCGAGGAAGCAGCAACGTCAGGCTTTTCTAGCAGTGGGTTTTGAGAAGCACCTTGGAGAAGAAAGAGGACAAGTACATGTCCCTGCAGGGGCTGCAGGAGTGACCACCAAGCTCACCTCCAGGGTTCAGTGACCCATCACTTTGGGAGCACCATGGAACAACCACATTACATAACTGCAACCGATAGCTGATGCTCTCTGTAGTGTTGCCTACATGAAGTGAGCTGCTGCCCTGCCACAGATGCTCATCTGTGGAACTGTGTGCTCAGCACCATGTCCCAGACACAGCCCAAGATGGGCTCTAGGCCACCTGTTCCTCGTCTGTGCAGTAGAGGCTCAGCTGCTTTGTCAGACAAACATCAGGGTTTTTCTTAAGTTTCTGCTTATTTTTAAATTTGCCAGGACCGAATCAGCAGCTTTGCTTGTCCTGGCTGCAGGAACTCTGTGACCAGCAATCCTGCCCCATGGTCTCAGAAACCCAGACAGCCTTTGCTCTTTCGCAGGGCTCGGGCAATCTGGGAGGATGTAACCACCAGAAAAGGCCTCCAGATGAGGAGACGTTTCAGTGTCTGAAGCCATGAAATATTTAATCCCTGCTCTCTCCAGGATGTGCACCATCACAGATTTACTTATCTGCTGCTCGCTGACAGCAGCAGCTGACAGGGATGATGACAGCTGACATGCATTAACCCAGCCGCACAGCACAAGCTATCACTCCAGAGCAGAAATCCATCATCATTATTCAAGCACCGAGGAGGTATCTCAGCTGGTACCGGATACCAAACACAGGCAGCACCTGCAATGAAAAGTCAGTGCTGACTCTGAGCCCTGGTAGCTACAGCATGGCCAGCAGCCGTGGCACCAGTACTGGAACAGTTTGACACCAAGGGTACACACAGCTCCCTGAGCTCCCACTGCTGACCTGGCCTCTGATGAAGGCAAATGAGAAGCAAATACAGACAAAAGTCACTTATTTAGGGGGTGGGCGGGTGGAAAGCTTTGTTGGAACTTTGCAAGAGCTGCACAGCAGGGTAGTACATTAACCCCTCGTACTGAAATCTGCGGCTGGAGTGAAAGGCATTACTGCCCAGCTCCTCAGGCAGTGCTGCTGCAGATGTGACTGTGCAGACCAGGCTTGTTCTCCCTTCATCTGATCTCCCCCCTTTTTTACAGATGACCTCCATTTCCGAGCAAATCTAGATCAGTGTCTTCGTTATCTAATGGGTCTTCCTGAACTATTCACCTCTTCTCTGAGGAAAGGGCAAATGAGCTTCCTGATGAAACTGGGTTTTGGGTTCAGATGGTGGGGATTTTCCTCCTCCTTGTTAATGTTTTCCACCAGGCTGTTGCTTCTTGAGACCTCCTGCTTCCTGCCTTTACAACCCTGTGTAGGAACATGGCATTGACACAAGATTTACTAATGACACATAGGCCAAGTGTGAGTGTGAAACATGTGCAGGGAGGAAGAGAGAAAGAAAACACCAGGTTTTTAGTCCATGAAGCCAACCTTACACCATCAGACATGACCATTCCAAAGGAGGAAACAAGATGGGCTATTTACAACACTACATGGATGCCACATGAGTGTTAGAGAAGACTGTCCTGGAGAGCAGGATTTATTCGTGGTCTTCTCACTCCTGAAAGAGACACCACAGGTTACAAGTGGAGTTTATAGGGTTAAGGATTCTGTATTCGTGCCTTCATACAGAAAGGCTTCGTGAGCAGAGATAGAAAATACTGGATGTATTTAGATGCTTAGACTGACTACCCAAAGAGCTCTTTTCCTGAGGGCATAACATCCATTGCCAGGATGGACTGTGGTGAGAAGAGCAGAAAATGGCTGTGAGGTGGCACAAGGGAGGTGAAGCATCACTGGGGGGTAAAGGGTGGTGTACAAGGAACACCTGTGTCTGCAAGGACCCTGTAGGAGGTGGGAAGAGGTGGGAACCTCTCTCTGCAATGACTGGCTCTCACAGACAGGAGGAAGGCAACACTAGGTGTGATGCTCTGTTCATTACCGTTGCCTAGAACTGCAGGGTTTGCTGGGTGCTCCAGGTTTTCACCTTCCTGTTTTGACCCAGAGGAGAAAGAGCACAGCCAGGACACTGTACCAGAGTTGTCATTCAGGGCAAATGCAAACTAGCCTGCGTTCCTGCGTGCTTTTCAGCTGGCAATTTCCTAACACAGCCCTACCCTTCCTTCTCTGCAAAGGGGTTTTTCCCTCTGCACTGCTAATCACAGTGTGCCTTCTGTGCTGAAAGCTCTCCAGGGAGAGAACCATCTCCTTTTCTTTTGCAAGAGTGCACTCAACACGCCTATAGCGACTCAGAAAAATATTTAAGGGAGTAATATACATTAATAGCAATAATAAATCCTTATTTGTTCTCCAAAGCCTGTGTACATTGTTTTTGCAGCAACACAGGACAGCTAGAAAGGGAAGAGGAATGAAACAATGCCTTCAGAGCAATGAGCATATAACACACTCCTTGCCTGGCATCAGACAGGTTGCCATGACAGGTGGTGGTCACCAAAGACCTTCTCCTTTAGAGCATGGCTTTGCTCTCTCCCAAATCCAGCCTGTTTTCTAGTCGAATATCACCTAACCCCACAGACGTATTTCTTGTAGCTGCTTGAATGATTATGTTATAACTGAAAATGAGTGAACCATTTCAGGAACTTTCATTCACAGAAGTGTCTAACCTCAGGATGACCAGAGAACTGGCATGGCCCTCCTCCTTTCCGTTAGGAGGTAAAACCTGTGTGAATTGGGGAATCATTTGGATCGATCCAGTTTGTTGGAAAAAGAGCAGAGCTCCATTTCTGTCACTCCACTAAAATAAGCCCCATCGTAGCAGTTTCCTTGTGCACAGATCCTGCCTGGCACCTTCACGACGCTGCTTCAATATCTTGGCTTTCTCCCAGGGCCAAACTCCTACTCTCTCTGCTTCACAGAAGCGCAGGCTCTAACCAAAGTGAAGCCTTAGCACCACAGTGAAATCAGTGACTGGCTCTTCCGAAGCTCAGGCTTGCTCATAGCCTTCCACAGCCTACACTGGCCCTGGGCCCTGCCTTCTGTCCTCCCTGCTGGCCAAGCCTGGACAAGCGGAGCTTTGTAGCGATGTCAGCATCTTGTTTGCCAAGACCAACGATGAGCCAACATCAACTTCTACTATTGCCCAGCTAAAGAAAGCTCCTGGACGATATAAAGAGAGATATAAACTGTTATTAACAAAATGAAGGGGCATGAGTATGCAAGGACAATCCAAACGTTTTGTGGCCAGTCTGCCCAGGATCTCATCAAAGTACCTCCACTGGCATGGCTGCATCCTCAGAGAGGCTTTCAGCAAACAAGTATAAATCTAAGTTCGCAACAGTTTTAAACAATCACAACACAGAACTTTCTAAGTGGTCTGATCAGATGCCTTAAAGGCTGGAGAAATGAACAAAAATATCTACGCATCCTCTGGATTCCAGGGGAAGAAACTGAAAAACAACTCCAACAAATGCACAGACGATAATGGAAGTCAAGTATTTCCTTACTAAACAGTTAAAGAACAGGAAGAGGTCAGGAATCACTGTTTAGAGACTCCTGTTTAGTGACAGCAATTTATTTGACCATCTGGGTGAAGAAAGACTGCAGCAAGCCACATGGAGGAAATAAAAATAGATGAACAAGTAACTGATTTTGCTTAACTTGAGCCTACGACACTGCAGAGCAGGAAGCTACTTCATGTGAAAGACATTATTGATGAAGGCATTTCAGCCTCACTCCAGTCCTTCCAACAACATACTAGATCTCCCATGCCAGCAAACCTGTCCTGAGACGTGACTCCCATCCCAAACTTGCCACAGACATCACCAAGTACAAAAGACAAATTGATGAGCGTTCTGGAAAGGGACCACTGGAGGAAGAAGCATCTCTCTGATGCTCCACAGTGAAAGAAAACTCTTTAGGAGAAAGAATAGGAGGCTTTTTGCTGCATTTGTTCATTATGATAAAAATCTTCCTTTTCTTGACAGGCACAGAGCAAATATTGAAATGGAGGAAACCACTGCCCACTGTTGAGCAGGATCTGATCACTGCAGTTCAGTGTTTGGGTACCCACCTCAGGCAGACACAGAACCTCATCGTTTGTTCAGAGATGTGTGTAGTAGTAGAGGGGTGGTGGTAGTGTGATGGTAGTGGAGGGGTGGCTGTGACTGCTTTGGGAGGTTTGACACTGCAGCACCAAGGTGTCCAGCTGAGGGACAGAAAACCTGTTGGCAGTGAGACCTGGGTAGGGGAGGGAGCCCTGTTTCCATCAGCCCAGACTGGTGCTGGCAGATGACAGGTATGACAGTTACAACTAGTTTCATCCTTGGGTAGGTCTCTGTTCCCTCTGGCTGTCACTCACCTCCTGTCTTTCTCACTGACACATCCACATATGTTGTATTCTTGGAGGCACATCCAAACCAGAGGAAAGCTACCCAAGCCAGGGATTAGTGAGGGTGTCAGGGAAGCTTGAAGCCAGCTCATAGTCTGGGTTTCAGAGCCTGTCACTGCCACTGGGTTATATTTAGGAGTAGCTGAAGGAGGATCTTTCAGAAATAAGAAAATTGTCAGGTTCTGATGAAGTGCCTACTTTAAGATACTCCAACTTTAGTTCTCTGGGTTTGCAGTCAAAATACACCTGCTCCCCCAGCCAAGGTCTCACTTGCAAGACCAGCTAAGCTGACTGCCACATGTTGCCTGTCTCATGTCTTCCCACTGGACTGGGCTGCTCCTTGCATACCTACACCCAGGCCAGTCAGCCCTAAGATGTTGAGTTTATCTTAGTGAGCGCTCCAGGGCTAAGGGTAACATCTCAGACCTACAAAACCATTTGCCCTCAGGGGTTAACTGACCATCATCACTCCTGTGGCCCTGCAACTGTGCTCTCAGGTGCTAGAATTGCTCTCGTGAAGCCATGAATTGAGCCTTCTGTCTGGAAACCAGCCCGAGCCACCTTTCAGCAAATACTTAGAAAGTTCTTGAATGCTCCTGAAACCCTTTCCAACAGCGCTGTGCCCAGGAGTTTGGCTGCTGCCACCAACAGGATGCACCCAGCAGACTGAATGAATCCTACCATCCTACTCTGCTTTCACAGGGTTAGCATAGCAAAAAACCTGCTGCATACAGTAAAAATCTCGGGGTTTATGTGATTCTAATCTGTTTTGTTGTAAGGAAGCGCTGCAACAGAAGAACCAGTTCACAGACCCTTGTGCTGAGACAGGCATCTCCTCTAATCCCATGCAGAGAAAACCAGCACGCTGTTTCAATCCTAAAGTTTTTTTGAAGATCTCATAACTCCTCATGGTTTGCTGAGTACTTTTTTGAACCCCAGCCTTCTCAGATAGTCTTCAGTAGCTTTGAGTGACCACAGAGCTGGCAGCTGCCAGATCCTGCCCGCTGGTTTGCCAGGAGGAAGCTCTGGTGTGGACAGGTCATTTATTACATTATGTTGAAAAGATACTGAACCATGAAACACTGAAAGAGGGCTGCTAGTAAAACATCTGGAGAACTTCTGTCCATTCTTCCTTCCACTTTCACAAGGCAGCCTGGTTGCCTCCCTGACTCTATCTAAACTGCAATGCAGGAGTAGGCACCAGAGAGCACAACGCATCTACCCTCTGTCCACACAGCTATTTCCAGGACAATCTCTGCACAGCAAGTATCTCCAAAACACATGCTGGAGTCTCAGTTTGGATCACCAGGACTCTTACAAGGAGAGAACCTGAGCTGCTGCCTCTCTGTATTTGCCCCAGGGTGGTTCTCCAGGCAATGCATAGGCAGAGCTCAATGAGGCCAAAGCAAAGGATGCCTCATGCTGCTGGGCACACAGCTGCCCTTCATGCCTTTCCGTCACACAGGTCTTGGTATTGCCCAGGCCCAAGTGCATGCTGTTATTTGAATTTTGGGGTGCAGCAGCTAGAAGTGCAATACACTGAGCATTGCACCAACCCTGACGTAAACAACTCTGGTTACCGGGAGCACAACCAGCATAAGCAGAAAGGTTCTCACGCCAAGCATCTCATTAAAAATGAACAAGCCCAAATTTTCTTGGACTGCTTCCTGGGCAGCAGCGTTATCCAAGGTGCCTCAGCATATCTATTTTCAATTGCAGACCTTCAGCAGCTTTTCTTTCCCCCTTCATTTCCTCCCATACTCCAACCAGTGTCAGCATTTAAGACAGATAATGGTGCTCTGTAGGCTAGAGCCATGCTGCAGAGTCAATGGAAAGAGATCTCTGGTGCTTCCTTAGCCCATGGGCTTCAGCCAGCTGCTGTGGTGCTGGAATACCATCAGCTTTGGTGTGACTGTGAGTGGCGGTTGCATTTTAGCTCCGTAATTGTGTGCGTTTGGAGACAGCAATAACATCGTAGCTCTTGGAAAGGTGTTCTTTTCTAGACACCAGTAAAACGGTGTCTACAGAAGAAAAACCTTATAAATACGGCTGGTGACAATCAGTGGTGCACCGTGTTAAGACTGTTGGAGAGAACATAGAGACAGACCTTGAGACAGACCAGAGAAAGCTCTTTCACCTTCCTCTGTGTATTTACTACCCATCTGACTGCCTTTGCAGTAGCAGCGTGTAAGGGACTACCTGAAAGTCTGTACCTGCTTTACCCCTTGGCAGAGAGCAACCTGGAAACCTCCCCATGATTCATCTTCAAAACAAAAACCATTTCAGTGGCCTCGCTTTGAAAGTGTACACAAGTTAGCAGTCCCTCCAGGTTGACTGTACCCCAGCCCCACAGAAAACAGAAGTAACTGCCCTCATTGAGCGTGTCAGGTACGACTCAGAACTGTGTGGTCAGGATGTCGGTCCAACAGGCAACCTTTCCAACACTTTAAATAGAAAATCTAACAGCAGCTGGTTTGGTTACACAGCTTTCATGCAGACTGCTTTCATTAACTAAATCAGCCACAGCGCTAGAAAAGAGCTGCCAGTAGCTCTAAGACGAGAAATTGCAAGGAGTCAGAAGCCTGTGATGTGACACAAAGTGCACAGAGGGTTGTTGGATTTGATAGACTTATTTCTGCCTTGTCAACTAGGCACCTCTGGCATTGCTTAAATTTCATTTCCGTGTGTGTAACACCCATGTGTAAAGTTTGACAAAAGACCTAGTGAAAGTTTTAGTACATTACAGCTGCAACACCGAGTACTGTGGGGAATCAAGTAAGCCCTTCAATAAGGACTTAGATAACAGAGATGCACAACGTTATGATTAAATGTAATTGGAAGGAGTGGTTCGTTCAGTTCTACTGAGTTTGGGTTGTTCCTAGGAGGACTGGGACATGTGATCCTCACCGTACGGCTTTGGCTTCCCCCGAATTTCAGTCTCATCAACCGTGGATTGTTTAAGAGGCTCACAAAGCCAGTATCTCAGTTAATAAACAGACTGGAGGCTCAAGCCTTTCTCTTTTATTTTCTTTCCTTTAGTAGTGCTAGTTACCTGTATTAATAATTGTCATAGGCATTACATCAGTAGCCATATTGATAAATGCATCAACTGAGGCCATTTTCAATACATTTTATTTATCTCAAGTACGTGCATTTCTCATCCATTCTTCACCTGTTTTTCCTACCCATTTTAAAGGACAAAAGGCAGCTCATGGAGCCATCAACGGCAAGGTTTCTTCCACAGTTGGAAACTACCATCCCCACTGCATACTTGCGTCATATAAATGTTTTTAGCACAGTGAGTGAACACCACATTCATGTTCATGTTCTGCCAAAAGCAAAGTGGATCCATTTGTCTTATACAAGGCCCTCCTTAGCTCATCTTATGCTTCTTGCATAGCGTAGTTGCCAATTTCTAGTCTCAGCAACATCAACTACACGCGTCTTCTGTGTAGAATATGTCTGGACTAGAGGTGCCTGCCGAACACATGTGGCCCATAGTAAGTCAGAAATGATCCTCCAAAACAAGCTTTGCTTGAAAAATACAAATCTGTTGGAAGTCGATGGGTGAAGCAGGCACCCACGGTCCACGGCAGAAGGGTTGGCCTCCTCATTTTGAGATACCAACATCCCAAGATCTCAGGGCTGAGCATCCTGCTAAGGGGCAGCACTCTCCCTGCCATGAATTAGCAGCCGGCCAAGGTGACCATTAGAGTCAAGGCAAGTGAGGAATTGGTAGGAGTGGGAGAAGGCTGCTAATGCGTGTAACATGGAGGCGAATGAAATCTTTCAGTCTTCTCACAGTAACTTTTTAAGAGCTTCTAGTTCTGAAGCTCTTGGCTCACTGCCATTTCACAATGAAAATCATTCTTTTTAATTTTCACCCTGAGGTTTGCATTCTAGCAATCCCCTGCTGAGGCTCCTCTGTTACAGTGATGGCAGTTGGGTTGTGATGAAGGTGTCTGTCCTTTCTCCCGGGCTGCAGGCTTGTAGAACCTCTGACCAGTGATCCTTTCACCAGAGGCAACGGGGAGGCTGCCTGCCAACAGATTTCAGGTTTGGTCTGAGTGATCCAAGAGAGTTTATCTAATCATGAATTTGCAGAGCTCATTCGGAGCAAGAACCAAATGCGGCTGCATGCAGGCTTTTATATGCACCTGTCCAAGGGCACTGGAAATAGACTTTCTCATAAAGCCCCACAATGTGCTGCTCTCCCTATCAGTGACTTATGGGCAGTGACCTCCAGTGAGGAGCTGAGGAAGCCTTCGTCACTCTGCTCAAAGCACCACCACAGCCAGTGTCTGCTTTCCTGTGTACACAGAAGCTGGGAACTGGAGGGGTGAGAATTACTTTTTAAGGTAGAAATCAGGTTGAGAACACGTCTGTTCTCATTGGGATCTGCTCCTTAGACATTTAACACAAGGTATTATTTTAGCTTGTTTACAAATGTAGAGTGTGTACTCAGGGGAGTGAAAGAAACTATTGGTACAGAAGTGTCAGGATTTTAACTCAAGTCAATGTATTAATCTAGCAAATGTCATTCCTGTCCTATACACACTGGATCTTTATTTTCATGTTGTTCAAACTTCAGATTAAGCAATCTCATTAGATTGATTTTCCGTGTCAATTATTTGATGAAAACTGATTTCTAAGAATTTCAGATTACAAATCCTTGTCATATCTGAAGATTAAACTTGTCATCCCTTACGATAAATGCAAATAATAAAATATATTCAGATATTGATCAGAGGCTTGCCCCAAGCCAAGCACGGTGTGAACATTTGTATGTTTGCTGGCAGTAAACCAGTTTCTCTCTTCTCTCTCTTTTGCACAGTCCTACTAAGCCAATCCTCACTAGAATGAGCACAAAACAAAACGATAATAGCTTTTGTACATCAACATTAAAACGGGAAGAAGCTTGAGAAATGGCCTCCGGCAGAGAAGAACGCTAATGAGTCAAAAATGCCTGATGGGTAAGCACCATCTTCTAAACATAGATCAGCCAAACGTGGAAGTGATTGTCTGAAGAGAAATGCAATCATGGATTACACACCAGCTCATTAGAAACTGTTGCTGAATACAGCATCCAGAAGACATGCATGAAAAGTCACATTTGGGGAATAAATTAAAAGGGGTGTAGTTGTTGCTAGGTAAACATATGTAATATATATGCATCGAAGAGGTTTGTAAATGTCATTTTTTTATTCAGACAGAAAGCAAAAAGCTTTAAAACCTTTCACAGTAGAGAGGCAGTTAACTCCAGATTACTCCTATCCCAGTAGCCAAGAAGCTGATAGGACATCTCTCCTCAACTAGCATTTATAGACTCTCTCAGTGTTTCCATCACCTAGTGGGAAAGGCATAACTTCTACTCCTACATTGCTGCACTTCATTTACTTCACTGTATACTAAGTTGACTAAAACTGTAAAGCTTCTCAATTTTTACTGCATACGTGTTCCAATTAATCTATGTCTGTAACAAACTTAAGACTGAACAATTATTTCTGACCTATATTCTAGTTCTACGCAGCATATATACTATAAGGTATGTTTCCACTGAATATCATAATAGTATAATTTTCCAAGACACATAGAATTGTTTATATTTTAAAGTGACAAAATAAAAGCACTTGATTTCTTTTTCAATAGGACAAAGTCATTTACCCCTTAAACACAACATGCGGCTGCTCACTGTGAGGGCATTTCTATTATTTTCCTTGTTCTGCCATATGACAGCTGAGTGACACTCTCTGGGCCATGCTAATGCCAGTCAAGAGAGGTGATCTAATGGTCCATTCTAGCCTTAAACTCAATACAGAAATTAAGAGACTAGGAAGCAAACACATACTGCGATTTGCTGTGTGAGGGCTGGATGCACGGAGCCCCCGAGCACTGGGGCATCAGGAAAGAAAACACAGCAAAAGGTCTGGAAGTCAGGCACCAGGCACAGAGCAACAGCAGAAAGCAGCGGCCCCCTCTCCTCTGCTTCTCTCTGGTGTCTCTCTGTTATCTCCCACACATCTCCTCATGGCCCAGGGACAGGCAGGAGCACACTGCTCCCGACATTTCTTCTGCCCTCTCCAGCATCTCACAGCTGAATCCAGTCCAAAGTGAATATTGCAATGCTAATTTCTTCACCTTTTTTTAAAGCCTGTTGCTCCATTCTGGGCTCTCTGGGGAAATGACTAAAATGATAATTCATTGCTTATGTCGGTCCCAAATAACAAAATACACTGAAGAGATCAGCAAAACATAAGTTAAACCTGTTTTTTTTACCTATTTGCTGCACAACAAAACTATTCCAGAATTTAGCGCATGTAGCTCAGAAGAGTTGTTTTTATTTTTGAACAAAAACATCATCTTTAAGCAAACTGTCAACAAATTATTACAGGGAATTAGATAACACTTCTGTCTAACTACCTAGGTACCAGTGTGGCAGTGAGACTGAACTTTGACGTGGATGTCTACCAAGTATGTGTGAATCTGGGCAGCATTTTAAAAAATACCAGTTTTAATCCAGTCTGCTCTTTTAACTGCATGTGGAATACCCCCCTGACTTCTACAGGACCAGTGTCAGAGCTGGCCAAAAACCCCATACAAACCACGTAACCACCATAAACATATTCATGGTACCTGCTACAGGCATGAAGGGGATGGAAGGTAGAAAGTTGTTCATGCATGAGGTTGCATAAACTTACTAAGGTCCCTCTTGACCCTTAAAAGGTTTTCTTAAGTTAGTCGGTAGTCCAACCAGCGACACTGGAAAACACACATCCTTGAGGGCCAAGTGAATTCAGGAGTCCCTGTTAAATGAATGTCTCAGTGAAACCCATCCTCACTCACTGCTCTTGTTGGCTCACAGTCACTCTCACCTCAGAAGCCTGTGAAAGGGTTTGCTCTGTGGATGTGTTATTGTATCACCATCTTCATTTGCTCCTTGGTTTACCTCTACCCCACACTGTTGCAGTCTTGGCACTTTGGCTGTGACAGAAATCACCAAAACAGGGTTTCTTTGTATTATATTATTTGGTTATGGACTGCTACGTTTTTTCATCACGGTGACCGTGTAACGTAAATCCCTTTCTGAATATACGCAAATGTTGAACATAAAAAGGTGTCATCACAAGACCTTGCAACCCTGCCAGGGCAGCTCAGTGAGTATGAACCATTCGTACGCAGCCAGAAGGATGTGCATCACTAAATGTTAACTCAGTAGGAATAGTATGTTCTCTCTTTTTAAATGTTACCCATCTCTACTCCATTGAACTCGTCGACTGTAATTTCTTTTTAAGTCAACAAACTGTAAAGAAAACTGTTGAAATACCTGATTTTCTGTAAAAAGTAATAACAACAATAATTTTTGTTACTTTAAAGTATGCTTGGTATTAAAGTACCTAATAAAGTTCAACAATGACTTTTGTAGCATACTAAATAAAGTGTGGCGGTGATTTTCTCCAGCTCTTCTGTGGTAACGGCTGCTCTTGTTGGAATTAATGTCATCCTCCTAAAAAAAAACCTGGCCACCTCCTACTCACCTGTACCTACCTACACAAATGTCTAAGACATGTAAAGTCCAAGCAAAACCTGATCCCTTAATGAGTGCAGGGACTTGTGTGCATGGACCAGATCCACAGTATAAGAACCTTGCCAGTGAGTCGTCTCCACCTTTGGTACCTGACTCCTTCTCTCTATATATGGCCAACAATATGAAGTTTCTGATTAGTTTGTTGATTCTGTGAGGATTTGAAAGGAAATAAAACTAGAGGGGGAAAAAATCATTACATTAATTATTTTTAAAAGGCAAAAAACCCCAGATTTGCCCTGACTTGAAAAGTCAGCCATACGCTTCTGAGTAGCTTCTGAGGCAGTGCCAGGAAGCAACACAGTCTTTTTTTCCCGTGTGCTAAAGTCTAGAGGTTTACACATTTCTCTTTTCCAAGAAGCTCTGCACAGAAGGAAATGGCTTTGCCTGCTGTTAGAGTGGTTGGCAGCACCTGCATGAATGTAGCCATACTTGCAGCCATTCCACCCTGATCTGTGATCCTCACTAGCTTACATTAATATTTTGAGGAGAGACTTCTGCAGCAAGTAGAACATACAGACTAAAAATGTATGCCAAGTGTTAGCCTTGTGCTGCTGAACACAAAGCCAAGGCTTGCAGTGATCAGATACTGCCGTGATGCTCTCTATTGCCCAGCTGTCCCTCTTAAATTTTTGCTTAGTGTTACTGCATGCTGCCTGGTGAAATGCCTTGTACATTTTAAAAAGTAAACTGATATAGCCTTCCCTTCTTCCAGTCAGCCTCATAACACCACTGAGGGCAGTGACAGGTTTTCCACTTCAGAAGGAGACGAGGAAAGTATTGCCCGTGCAAGGGGCAAATTTCTGGGGAGTAAAGTACAAGCATTGTGCTCATCAACTCCCAAGAGGGCTTTTGGCCCCTAATCTCCTATTAGACACTAAAAGTCGTCTTCTGGAGCTGTTCCAGAGTTGCTGGAAAACACTTCCTGAGACCACCAGTGCGAGAACAGCTTCGCACTTGAACATCAGCTCAGTTACCTGGGGAAACAGGAAAGATGCTCCAAAAGGCTGGGAGCTGGGGCTGCATTTACCTCCACAAACTGTTTTGAAATTAGCGTAACAGTATGGATTATTACTCCTAATTTTGTCAAGAGTTTTACCTGTATATTAGCCTAACACATCAGTAAGCATTATTAATAAGGAAAGTTATGTATGTATTAGTCATTGTTAATAATAAATATTGATCTAGTACCTTGCTATTTGGGGGGGAATTAAAGATTGTCGAATTTCTCTATACTAGACTGATGATTACCACATAGATTAAAAAGTATTTCTAGAGTTTACCAGCAGAAAATGCTCTAAACTGTCCGTTACCTTGCCAGTTACAGAGACTTGGGATTTTCCCCATCAGGTCTTAGCACAGAAAGGTCAGATTTTTTTCTCTGCCATAGAGAAAAGCAGTCACCTCGTTATTCTGACCATTCTCAATCAGAGCCTTTGCACAAGACCCCAGGCAAAGCAGCGGGATGTCAGCACAGCTGTCCAGCTTGCAGGTATGCAGTCAGCACCTTGATTCTCCTCTGTCTTCCAGCATGCCATCACAAGGCGAAACTAGTAACCAGCTAGGTGAGACATCTGTAAATTTGGAAAACAACACGAAGTAGCTCTCCTCTCCATTTGTTTAAATATTTTTCCATTAATAAGGAGTGTCACTGGAACCATCTGAACAATCCTCACAGGATCAGCTGGAGCTACTAAAACAAACAGAGCCGGCATTAAGTGCCTGCTCTATTTTGCTGAGTTCCTCAAATGGCAGTTGTGAAAATCATGTAAAATATTACACTTATTAGGCAATGAGCTGAGGAGATTTTTCTAGAAGATCCTTTAAGCTATAGACTGCTATAGGTATCATCAAGAAAGGAGCTGGTCTGGTCTGTATAGGTGAAATCCATATATGTTTCAGAAGGACGGATAACAAAATCATTCTGAAATTCTCAGAGCTTCCAGCTTGATACGTGCTGGTAGTTTTTGTTTATTCAGGTTTTGTTGTTTGGGCGTTTTTAGTGGTGGTGGGTTTTAAATCTGTTTTAATAGAATATGAAAATCTGCATTTACAGGTCGTAATTAACTTTTCATTAAGTAATGTGAAACTTTTCCAGCCACCAGACAGCTCGAGGATGCGGAAGCTTTGCTGGAGCATCACCTGGCAGTCGCGGATATTGAGTATATCTGTGCTGCCATCTAATGGGCAGCCTCTTCGGGGGTTACTGGGAGTTGCTCAAAGGCAGCTTTGCATTCGTACTCCTAGAGATCAAGGTAACAAAACCTTGCACAGTAACCTCCTGTGCCTCACAAAAATGGAGCAAAAATCAGTGGATGCAGAAGCGTATTAACTTGCAGCTCTCGGGTTTGAGACTTCTACATTTTTATTTGAATCTCTGAAGACTGAGAAAAGTGAACTTCATCTCTATAATGTGGATGAGAACTTTGCCTAACGTTGTAAAAGGATTTTCCAGAGCAGCCCAGCACTTTCCAGGGAGAGGTTTCTGCATTTCCCAGGCACTAATCCTTTAGTTACTTCTCAAGGAGCAAACAGGTGACGAGAACATTGTCTTCCCCTTGGACACATGACTTCACTTCAGTGACGGCACATGTGGCTTCTCTCTCAGCGCACTGTAGTCGTACTACTTTTTAGATAGTATTTAGCAGCCTTCTAGGTTTTTCAGTTTCCAAATCCTCTTCTAAAATTCATATACCTACCTGGCCCTATACAGTACAAGGACTTGCTTTCAAGCCACCTGTGCATCCTCACACTGGAAATCATTCTTCCAGAAGTTATTTTTGAGACTTTTGAAACTCAGTGCATTCTCACTGTTTTCTTTCCTGCCCCTCCCTTTCTCTCAGTTTTTACCTACTCAGATGTTGTGTACCAGAATTACAGAGAATGTCTCCCCACAGTTTCTCTTCTCCAGGCTGAGCAACCCCAGCTCTCTCAGCCTTTCCACACAGCAGAGGTGTTCCAGCTCTCTGACCAGTTTTGTGGCCATCCTATGGACCCACTCCAACAGATCCACGCCTCTCCTGTGCTGAGGACTCCACAGCTGGACACAGTACTTCACAAGAGGTCTCACCAGAGCAGAGTAGAGGAAGAGAACGAATCCTTCCCGACCCACTGACAACTTATGCAACCCAGGGCACAGTTGGCCTTCTGGGCTTCACTCACACATTGGCTCACATTGAGCTTTTCATCAAGCTGCACCCCCAAATCTTTCTCCTCGGGACTTCTCTCAATCCATACTCTACCCAGCCTTTATTTGTGTTTGGGATTGCCCTGACCCAGGCACAAGATTCCAAGGGAGTGTCTGGAGAATATCAACTGGTGGTAGAGCGGTCCTGCTTGGGCATCACCCAAGCAAGGAAAAGTTTGGGGATGTAGCAAAGCCCAGAGATGTGAAACGAGAAAAGTCCAAAGCCAAGTGTAGAGTTCGAGCAAATTACACCTGAACTCAGCACCTATGAAAAACTCACAAACACAGCACATTTTACTGTTTTTCAGTGGCAGGGGCTTTTTTTCCCTTTTCATCTGAATTACAATTTCATAGGCATGAGGAGAGTAGGTATTGTGGTTTGAAAATTAGTAGAATTTTCAGACTTGCAGGTTTGTGCTTTTATGAAGGAAAGAAAACATCCTGTTGCTTTAAGAGGCTTCTCTTCCCCGGAACTGTCCCAGGTGAAGTGACCT
>JAOXOE010000001.1:9200816-9222248 GCA_028565055.1 Phoeniculus purpureus
GGTTGGAAAAGACCCCTGGGATCATCGAGTCCAACCATCAACCCTACTCTACAAGGTCACCCCTAAACCAGATCCCCTGCTCACAACAGAAGCCATTCGTGCTTTTACATGACTGGCACAGCTTGGGTTGGGTTGACAAATCACCTGTCACAACTGTGAAGAGCTCACAAGTTCTGTTTATTTTCAACCAACAAGTGACTCGTATATCACATCATAATTAGCTCCAGTTGTTAATGTCTTTGTTTAATTACAACCTGCTTTCCTTCAGGCATGACCGCCAGCATGAGCTACAAGGAGCTCTGGCTATAAGAACACCAGTTAAACGGTACAAGACATATTTAATGTGGAAACCAGCAATTAGAAACCAAACAAACAGATTTGTGGATTTTTTTTCCTCCAGCCTGAGAACCTCCAACTCAGGAGAGAACCTGGTCAAATTAAGGCAGGCAGAAAATAAAAGTATTTTCAAGGTTTTAGTAGAAACTGAGAATAAGGAGCTTGAATGAGACCAGAAGTCAAGGTTCTTCAATACAGATTTAGGCAACTATTTCAGGTCTTCCCTTTGAAAATCTCAACCTTTGTGTTCACGGGCATGTGAGAAGCACCTTAGGTGTTTCTACTGGTATTGAGTGTCAGCAAGGCAAAAGTAGTGGAGTGTTTACCAGTGTTCTGAATGATACTCTTAAGGGGAGGCAAATGATGCCTCAAAACTGAAAGTCAAAAGCTGATTAAAATGCCTTATTAAATAAAGGTCAATCTCACAGTAAAGCTGATTGATGTGTCAGCTGATCCAACAGTTCCTTTCCAGCTCTACTTTCTATAATGGGAAAGTAAAATTAGTCTTAAGCATATGCATTAATTACTTAACTGAAGAAGCTGGAGACCATGAATGAGAAGTCCTAGTTCCCTACTGATTGAGGAAGGAAAACCAGTGAAATGCTTTCTGTCTCATAGGAAGGTGGAGCCCACTTTGTGTTGCACTCTGTAAGGAATGTCATACAAGAGCTCAGGAACAGAAATCATCATTGTACTCTAAAACATCAGGGACCAAGTGTGGGGACTTAAAGTCACGCTGGTAGCAAGAAGCTAGAGAGCTCAGAAAAAGGGAGACTCGGTACATTGTTTGGGCTCAGCTGAGAAGTTGTGCAGGGTAGCAAGGCACAGAGGGGCCGAGCGTTGCAAAGTGGAGTAACATGATGCATGGGAATGGGCGAGGAAGTTCTTAGAAAGTGTTGTCACGAGTGAAAACAAATCTTCAGGCTGGTCAAGGCAAGTCCACACAAAGCCTGTGTTGTTAACTGAAAACAAAGCTTATGGCTTGTTACAGGGAATTACATATTTACTGAGCTAGAAGGTGACAAGTCTGACTGTGCCAGCACTGGTGCTACAAAGCTGGAGCAATAAATCAGAGGTAATTCACAGTACATAAATATACATGGAAACACAATATTTGGCACACACTTCATTCTGCACAGGTCTACTCACACGCAAAGAGTATCACACCTCACCATTCACACCTTCTTCCCTGCTGATGGAACAGGAGAGCTCGCGACTCGGCTGTTCTTGCATGAGTGTTTTTGGGCAAAGTGTTAGTGTAGGCTGAAAAGCAAGGCAGGTTTGTGCCAAGAGTCTGGACTGTGACTGGGAACAGCTGATCTGTGAGGACTTTGCTGCTGCCCAATCCAACCTGTCAGTTCAGAGGGATGCCTGGGCTCTCCGTATAGTCACATCAGCCCTGATGTTGTGTCCTAGCACACAGAGGAAGCCTATAAGCCTGAGCTGTAATTGCTTCTTGTTGAAGTTAGTTCCAGCAGTTTTCTTGAAAATCTTTCTCATTATTTCAAAATAATCATTATCTTGTTTTCACTGTGAATTTGTTTTGACTCTTCTTCAGCAGTTTCAAAAAGCCAGGATCATTTCCCATCTGAAGGAAAAAATGTGGGTAACCTCTCCCTTACTGTGCATTGTTCAATAGAAACAAAAGGATGTTGTCAGAAGCTTTAGAATAAAGAGGTAGTCAAAAAATCCCAGTGAAAGGAAGGCAGATAGCCCTGATTTCCAAAGTTAAACCCAGTGAGACATGTAAGTCAACCTAATGAGCTATTTGAGATACCTGGTTTCTGTTGCAGGCAGCGTCCAAGACTGCCTACCGCAGTAACAGGCAAAAGGTCTGTTTACATCAGTCAGAGTAGTTTTCTCCATTTACCCAGTCATTACTATGTAGCTTTATTTTAGAACCTTGAAGCTGTTCCAGTTACTTCTAGGCTACCTCCACCTGCACGTACTTCAAGAGGATTTAGCATAAGATGTACTCTACAGACATGGTAAAACTGAAAACAGAGGTTTAGTTGCAATCCGGTTTGACTAAATGGATTTACACCACCACATCCCACCTGGTTTTATGAACCTCCTTCACTTACAAAACTAAAGTTTTGTAAATCTAAAAATGTTCAGGATTGTAATGAGCCGGCATGAGGATGTCATTGCAAAAAAGTTATTCAAATCAAAATGCTCTTTTATCTCTAAACACTTGCACCTTGCTAGGTGGCTGCCTTTGACACAAGACAGACCATTGCTTGGGTTCCTGTATGTGATTTCCCTCAGTTCCTCCCTTCTGATGTTCCCAACTGTAGTATCAGAGGTGGACACTCTTCCAGGAGTGGATGTGACATTGCTGTACCTAGGGGTGTTAGGTCCCCTCTACTTCTCAGCGTTTTCCTTGTCTGCAGCCAAGACACTCAGTAGCTGTCCTGTCTGCCACCACATCTCCAGCCCCTGTTCTGCTGACTGCCCACATGCTGTCAATGTGTCAGCACATTCCTTGTTCCACAATGTATCAGTTTGCTTTGATACACTTGTTCCACAATGTATCAGTTTGCTTTGATACACTTGTTCCACAGTGTATCAGTTTGCTTTGATACCCTTGTTCCACAATGTATCAGACCAGGCTTAGAAAGTGAGCCGTTTCCTAACATGCACAAAGACCTCGTTGGTCCTCTTCACAACAGTAGCAGAGTGAGAGAGAAAAGGGAGGTTGCCAGTGGCTCGCAGCATCTTGGATACAATCTGGATGTTGTATGTCTGTGTCCTCCTTCTTCCTCACTAGAAGGAGGTTAAAAAAAAAAAAGGGGACCAAAAACCAAATTCTTTTCTACATGTGTGCTGAATTCACACACAAAAGCATCCCACCGTAAGCCCTGTTCTCTGAACTGACAGTCTCAGGACATTTTATGTCCCCAAAGGACTTGATTTGCATTTCTTCCCCACTCTTCTAAAGGTTTCATAACCTCTCACTGTACTTGGAGAGTTCAGTCAATAAAGGTAAAACTTCACCATCTGAATACTCCCCACTCGCTGGTGTAGCTGCAAACCCTGAATGCCCACCATAGGGTCTAACAGGTGGACAACAGTCTTGTAAATCCAGCAGTGTCGCTACCGGCAATGAGGTATAAAGGTATAAAGATAGGTACATTCTGGCTTCTTGAACAAAGGCTATATTTCATCTGTGCTTTTTGCATGTCTGTCATAATAATTATGTGAAAGGCAAGTGCACCTTGGAAAAGGATTGAGAAAAATAGTAGCGACGTAAATGGCTGCTCAAATGGCTGTGTCTGGAACCTCTGCAGAGTACAATAGTTCAGTTAGTGTGTTTGCTGCAAAAGAGCACGTTCAGAAATCAGATTAGATTGGCATAGCTAAAATGGGCTCATTTTATATGACGTGTTTACGACTATTCTTTTTATTTTTAAGTAGATTATTGAAGCCAAATCCTTAATGCTTTTCCACCGGGCACACTGGACATGATTATGCAGTAGTGAGTTTATTTGTCCCGTGAAATCACAAATAATTGTAGAGGGTGGGAGCAAATTGAATCCATTAGAGCAATTCATACACTTTTTAAATGGTCATGAATCTTACTTAGGCTAATCCTTGAGCACAGAGTTTCAAACAACATTTTTCAAGTGTTTCACTGTTCAGTGTGTGTCAAATACATCCACATTTTCTCTGGGGAAGTACCGTAACAATAACTGTCTGACAATAACAACCGGCTGACCCCTTGCAAATAAAACTGTCATAAGGCAATAAAGATTAGACATTATACATCCTACGGAGGCAAATAGCGGTCTGCTAGAGAAAGCAGAAGTGTGCTAGAAATCATTCAATGCATTTCAAATGTTAAGGAGAATAAAACACTGTCAAAGTTGATTGGAAAATTGATGCTGAAGTCATACTGGTGGACTATAAAATTACTGTACTTAGGAAAAGAGCTGCAAAAATGTAGGTCTAGAAACACGGAATCATAGAATGGTTTGGGTCAGAAGGCACCTTGAAGATCATCTAATTCCAACCCCTCTCCCATGGGCAAGGATATCCGTTGGACCAGGTTGCTCAGTGGGGATCCACAACTCCTCTGGGCAGCCTGTTCCAGTGTCTCCTCACCACGTGCCTCAGCTGTCTTGTAGACCCCCTTTAGGTACCGGAGGGCTGCCATAAGGTTTCGCCATAGCTGTCTTTCCTCCAGGCTGAACAATTACAACTTTCTTAGCCTGTCTTCATAGGAGTGGTGCTGTAGCCCCGTGATGATCTTTGTGACCTTCCTCTGGACATACTTGAGCAAGTCCGTGTCTTTCTTAGACTGGTGGCCCCAAAGCTGATCACAGTACTCCAGGTGAGATCTCATGAGAACAGAGCAGAGTAGAATCATCCTCGCTCAACTTGCTGTATATCCTTAATAGAAACACTGGATTTGGCAAGATGGAAAGAAGTAGTGCCAAATGGTTTAGGAGCAGCTTTCCTTGGGAGAGTAAATTTTTATCAGCATTAAGGCTGCATATCTGTGCCCTTTCAGAATGAGTCTGCAGCATCTCATTGTTGAATTTAAAAGGATAGCTGAAAACCTCTGAGTGCTCACTGTCTTGTGGCCTCAGCATTTCAGAGGAGCTATCTAAAGAGCGAATCTAGTAGCTATCTAAAGACAAAAACTGCCCCACGTTGTTCCGTTCAGTGTTATGAGTGTGTTTTCTGCTGCTCTGTAGGTTTTAATTCTTAGCCCATATGGGCAAAGATGACGTTATTAAGTAAAAAATATCTTTGCATGTAACGATCAACCCAACTATTTTCCTGAAGAGGACTGACAAGCTTATCTTAAATAAATCCCTGGAAGAGCTCTGTGAAATGATTAGAAGTTGCATGTTTGCAATGATGCCAGAAGATCAGCAGGTTTATACACTGATAAATCATTTATACACTCGTGAGCAGCTGGCATCCGAGGCTGTGCCTTCTCATCTGTCAGGCAGTTCTCACAAAGATTAGAGGTAGTAAAATTGTACTCGGGCACAAATATAGGTATAAAAATGTTCTAGAAATGCAAAGTGCAGAGGATTATGGCATGAGCTGATACGATATCATATTTTAGGAAAAATTGCTTTATAAGATCCTAATCACAAACAATTTGCTAAGGTGTCACCTCCTTCCGTAAGTCCGGCGGAAGCCCATCCATTGCTTTTCAGTGCAGTTAATGTGCTTGCAGATAGATACAGAGTATGTGCTCGTGCAACATCAGTCTCATAAAACTTTTCTGTGTAGGGTAATACTGACTTTTGCCCCCTGTGCTATGGAAAGTGGTTTAGAAAGAACAGCTTGGGAACAACTGCATGGATGGAGGCAGGTGCAAAGAGGAAGTTCAAAGGCCACTGCTTGGGTCTCTGGCTCTCAATTTGTTAGCTTTGGAAGGAAGTAATTCTGCCTGTTTCTAGGCAAAGACAATTTCTGACAGTGGAGGAGTCTGAAGAGAAATTCAGGAAGGCAAGTTCATGGTTCTGTGAAGTCCAACAAGAACACAGAACAACCCACAAACATTGATTCACTGGAAACAATTAGTGGTATTTTCGTATTCTCTCCTTTTCCACCCAAATTCTTAGTTCATGCCTATGGATGTGAGTGCACCTGCTTTCAACAGTGCCATCCTTTCAGTTTCTGTGCTTATCAGTTCATAGAGTGCCTTCTTTAAGTGTGCTTTCACAAGCCTTGAAACATGCAGATTTGTACATGCAGGACCCTGCAGAGCGCTGGGAGCACAGTAGCAAGGAAATGGAGTGAGCACTGCTAGAGATCCTGGTGGCCAGTGACACTGAAGCTCACCATGGCACACGATATGCTACTTAGACTCTTTTTTAATATTTCTGAGCTACACCTAAAACCCATCAGGTTAGTTCAGCACTCATTAAACCTGCATTGCCTTTTACCCCATTATTCTTGAGAATATTATCTCACACTCTGCATAGCATCAAAATAAGTTACCAGCCTATTTTCATCTAAATCTGTGCAGTTAGGTTGTCTTCTGGCATCAAATAAAGCTTTTGTTGAAAACAGCTGTAGAGGGAAAAAAGTATAATCTCTTTCCACCTAGTCTTTTGTACAATTAATATTAATTTCCATTTTATTTTCTGGTCAGGTTTCCTGGGCTGAGCCTGTTCCACCTTGGGTGTCCTTTCTTCTTTCTTTTCCTTGCCTTTCTCACCTTCTCCCATTTGCTTAGCAAATCTCTTTGTTACACTTTTATTTGAGACCTTCAACTTTGATAATCCCAGGACTAGATATTTTCTCAATTTACATTGTCATAATTATCTAAAAAATATTATAGAAACACAGAAGGTTACAGGTTGGAAGGGACCTTGAGAGATCATCTAAGTCCAACATTTCCTGCTGGAGCAGGGATCATTTAAGCAAAAGAAAAAAAAAGTTAAAGGAAATTTTTCTAATTTTATAAAAAATTTATGTCTGATATTATTTTCTAAACTCTACCAGTAAAAAATTATAAATGATGTTGTCATTCTTAGCTTGCTTGGGAAGAGAAGGTGAATGTTATCATCTAAAATGTATGCGTGGGCTGTTATGGCTGTCACTCAGATCAAAGCTCACTGCATTGGCCAGTTGCATTTTTTCACCAGGGAAGGAATGTCCAGTCTAGTTAATGGTTTGTGCTTTGTTTCTAAGAGTGGGATTTGCATATTGGCTAGCTTTGACAGTTTGAGGTAGTTGGTACTTTTCATTTCTAGATCATTAACTCAAGTACAGAATATATTTGATGAGAATTGACTGAAAATGTAATGTGGAGGATAACTGATGCCTGAAGTATGTGAAATAATGTTGTGTTTGGCTCAGCTGATGGTAGACAGATGCCAATAACAAAAAAAAAACCCTTTAATATATCTTAAACCTTTATGAACAAACATTCTAACTACACAGACTCAGAAATGAATGGAGAACATATCTACCCTTGGATGCCTTCATCATGAATGACACGCATCTAATTTCAGATGCCTTCTTCATTGGTCTTGTAACCTTAGCTATCTAATATCTACTTCCAGGAGTGGCATTTATCTAGACGTGGCTCTCAAATCTCTTAAAAGTTAGCATCAAATATCATGCACTCAAAAAGTGTGATCTCTTCTGGAGAGCAATAACTGCTTGGTCCTGGCAGACTGGGCACGTAGTGGAGAGAGAGCTGATGCCTTTTGGCAGGACTGTGTGGTAGAGTTAAAGGTCAACTTTCCACGGCATATCTGCCTTGAAAAGTAGAGTAGTCTCTTCATTCCAACTCCACCTTAGCATTTTAATCCTGTTGAATTAGTAGGATGAATTAACCTAATATTTGACACTAGTGATCTTGGCACTACAGTGACGGGTCACTGGCTTGCACACAGCAGTACGCACTTGGGTAGCACAAGTAAAGGAACCCTAGTTCCCTAGTTAGGTTTACAACGTGTCCATGTTCTGAAGTTAAATTCATATACTGTAAGAGGATAACATTTCTGTGTTATTTCTATGTCCTCCAAGAAATAGAATTTTTTCAATTGCAATCTATTGAGATTATACAGTATATATTTTTTAAAGTGTATTAATATATTCCATTGAAATAGTCATCTATTTCATATATCTCAATATATTGAGAAATGTTGTTGTAGTTTCAGCAGTGTCACCATGATTCTTTGTAGTGTGACCTGTATGTACCATCTCAAACCAACACAAGCCCAATTATGGAACCTTTATTAACAAACTGCAATGGTAGTGAGCAATTATATTTCAAGAAACAAAGCCTTTTAGAGGATGGCTATTGAATTTAATGTGGTGCTGTAGATGGATTTTTTTCTCTCTTTTTTTTAATCAGAAAGAAATACTTATTTTCCCATCAAAATAATTTTCTTATGAAATGACACTGCTCACCTGCCTACACGTTCATCAGTCTCCGTCCTTAATAACCTTTAAATGCCTGGCGTTGCCTGGCGTCAACAAAATTTAACAAAAGGCTAATTGTCTTAAAAATATCAATGACTGGGTTGAAAAGGAGAAAGAGAGAAAGAACATTAGCTGGTGATCCAGCGGAGGGAAAGCCAGGAGGTTCAGTGCATAACGGCACTTGACTGACCGCATTAGCTTAATCTCATTTCAGATATGCTGCACTGCACTGCCTGCCATTTCCTGTTCATCTGCCATGCTAAGTAAAGCTGGACAGAGTATGAGGGAAACATGGCAAGTATGTGTGTGTGTGCATATTTATTTTATATTATTTTTAAAAAAGCAGGAAAAGTGGAATGAAGAAGCCCTGTAGCATAGAGGTATGTGGAGCATGGGAGTTTGGAAAGGTCCAGGGTGTGATGAGAACTAGAGGTACTAGTACAGAACCTGAGGACATGAGAAATACAGGTATCACAGAACGTAAGGTGTGTGGCTGAGAGAGGAAACAGTGTGTTGCTGTGGAGGGGTCGTGGTGCCATAACAGAGGAGCTGGGTCACTATACTCTTGCTGTGTAGGAGGACACGTGCTGTACACTGAAAGCCAGGCTTCGCCAAATCCTTCTACCAAGCATGCAACAATAAGCCCATTGAAAACTGAGCAATAAAAAAAGTTACCAAAGTATCTAGTAACTCACAAAGTGTTTAATGAAATATTTCAGTTTAAAGAAAATGATACAATAGGAAGCAGCAGGAACCCCGTTTTTCAAAAGAAACTGTAAAAATTTGGTTCCAGTTCAGCACCAAACTGTTTTTTCACATTGCCTGCTTCAGTCATTCAACTGAAAAATCGGTAATTTACCTAACAGTTAAACTTGCAAATATTTGCAACACAGGCATGGCTCTTTCACTCTGAGCTCTGCTGCGGGAGCAGCTCACAAAATGTGCCAGGAAGCAGCCACTGCCTATTAAGTGCTGGCCGATAGGATCTCCGCTGTGCTTTGGAAAATTGGTTCACTTGTTTAGCCAAAGATAAACAAGGTAGAACCAGCTGACCTGCTTCCGACAGTGATAACCTTCCTAGGAGATGCTATCATTTCAGCAGCTGGTGTAAGAAACTTTTCTGAAGGTCGGTGCTTACAGAATAATCAGTTCTCATCTACAGATCACCATTCAAAGGTGCTAAATGCCACCAGGGCTTGTGCTGCAACGTTTGTGAGAGGAAAGCCACAGTCCTGATTGAAACCATGATTTTTGCTGCAGGGGACAAACTAGACAGGCCGTGGGCCATGCCTGGGGAACTTCTTTTAGCTTCCAGAAAATACATACTTACTATTTCTAATGAGCAGTAGGAAGCAGTGCCCACGGTATAAGCAGTTTGCAGGTATGTAATAAACAATGTCCACAGACACTGGCAGCCAACACTTTGTGGCTATTTCCTTTAAGAGAAAAAGATCAAGAAGAGCTCATCTAGGAAATTCAGCATTTTAATGGTGCAGCATTTCTCTTCTTACAGTTCAGGAAGGAAAACACAGGATAAAAACAAATGCTGCTAGCCTGCAGTGTGTGCTGTCTGGCAGCTCCATGCAGACTTCAGTCACCTTACATGCTGAACCAACATCCAGCATCTCCAACAGACAGTGTCGGTCATCAGTGGGTTTTGCCAGCAGAATGGGTATCCAGGATAAAGCTACATCTCCTGATTTCTGCTGCAGCTACAACAAACTTCAACCCTTACGGTGCTGTGAGCAAGATCTGAATCAAGTCTGTGCTCTCAGTTCTAACAAAAGCATGAAGACAGTTTTCTTCTCCTGAAACAAAAATCTCATTCCCTTCCATCCAGCTGACTAAATCTAGAGACTGACCTGCAGTTGGGTTTATAACTCCCAGTTCAAAACACCTAGAGAACACATGGGCAGAATGCAAAGCTCTTGATACCCAATGGAAAAATACCCTAAGTTCAATTCCTTCGCATGCTGAAACAGTTTTGGGAGAGATACCTAATAGGTATCTCTATACTGATCCTGTGGCAGCACCTTCTCCCATGCACATGCCTCCCTGAGCTTGAGAGGGAAGCAGATCACACCAGTGCTGTGATGACACAGTGGGATTTCAAGATGTCATCCCTTGAGTTAGGCTGCTTGATCCAAGCCCAGAGGCAGCCGCAGCAGCACAGCTCTGTACCAGCACTGATCCTGGAGGCAGCACACCTCGGCACAGCATTGAGCTGACTCTGCCTTATTTGATTTAGGAGTCAGCTAGTATCTGCACAGCACCTTGTGTCAAGACAGCTGCTGGGTTGGATTCTGCATTTCAAGTTCTGTATATCATTTCCCTCCTCTGGATGTTGCAGAGATGCCATTTCCACCTGGACTGGAGCATTTGGGGTGTTTTTTTCTTTGGCCGTTTGTGTCTCACCTTGCAGAGCACAGCCCACAGATCTAAGATCACAGCAGCCCACACAGACGCAGAGCAGAGCTTGGCTTGGGGCTTCATAGACTAGATTCAAAATGAACACCGCTGAAAAGCACACAGAAAAATGGAGGAGGCTGGAAGGCCATGAGACCAGAGTGGAGGAATAGGCAGTCAAAAGGCTATTTCCAGTTCTGTATGACTCTGAACAAAGAACGTAACTGTTCAGTTTCTCCTGAGGCTCCAGCACTATTTGCTTGCCTCCAGCCTCTTCTGCGAGGATGTTTCAGTTCACACTGCTGAGATTGTTGGAGTTCCTCCTGAGGAAGATATTATAAAAATATCTATTACTGTAAAAAAACAGTTTTTTTAAAAAAACCCCTCTTGTCACACTGAGGAAACTGAAAGCCTGAACTTCTTTGCTCAAATAACCTAAGAGCGAGCCAAAGAGAGCATGGCGCACGTCCCGTCCTGCTCAGGGGGAGAAGGTCTAGCAGCATTGCAGACGTGCTGTCTACACTTTGAGCTGTGTGTCTCCAGTAGGCACAGGCAGTGAGGTTTGTAGGTGGCAAGCAGAGTAGGATGTGATGAGATTTTGGTATTGCCAGAGGGCACGAGGTGGCACATGCGCCTCATAGTGCTGACCGGCTTGGCAGGTGGCTGCCAAGGTCCTGACAGGCAGGTGGGATCCAGCCAGCGCTGAGTGCTGCTTTCAGTAATGCTGCACTTTCCTTAATGCCACGCCAGGCTCCTCTGCGCTTTGGCTGGCTAAGGGCTTTTGCTCTTTCACTTATGCAAGCAGCAACCCCCGGGTCTGTAATGTACGCAGAAAAGATGTGTCGCATTGATCAGCAGGTTGAGTGGGACCCGTGCACGTCGAGTGACTGCCAGGAGAACTTCCGCTGCTGCAGCAGCAGCAACTGCTCTGGCTGAGCTGATAGAGATCAGCAGCAAGAATCATTCATCAAGATACAAACAAACAAAACTCATGGCGTTGCTTTGATAGCTCAGTCTTTGTTTACCACAACCATTCCTGTCAATGAGCAGCTAACTCGCAGCAAATTCAGAGAAAAAGACTGACTGGAAGTGTTGCACACCATGCTGAGCTTTCCTCTGTGTAAGCCTCACAGAGAAGCCTCATTAGTTAGCAATCTCTGATTTTTTTTTTTCTCCAAAAGTTTCAGATACTTGACCCAGAAGAAGAGAAACACACCACATGAAGTTAGGAACTGCCTTCCCAGAACAGGAACAGGGAGCAGAAGATAGAGCAGCTTAGAATAGCACAAGCAGAATGAGCAAGTTCAGCTGCAAGCAGCAAACAACCAAAACTCAAACCCCGTTACCACACAAATTGCCAGGAGAAAACGTGGAGATAAATTCATTGAACAAAGTATTTGATTGGAGAAGTTCTCCATACTCTCACAGTTGACTGTGGGAGGGGTCCCTTGCTGTTTCCCAGCCAGTGTTTGGTCCAAGTCAGTTTCCCATTTAATTATGTGAACTGTAAAACATTTCAGCGTCACAGAACAGATTGTCTGATCCACTTGGCAGCTGATGAAACCCGACAGTAACTCCTTTTTGAGACACATGGCCACATCTTAGAGAAGTACATGAATCCTAGTGCCTTACACAGCTAAACCTAAGGCTGATTTTACCAGGGCAAGGGCGCCAGGAGCAGAATAAGGCACCAATTCCCTATGACTACAGAGAGCCTTAAAGCTTTTCACAGAGTGGGATCAGCCTCACAAGGGCTGTGAGCCTACCCTGCCCAAGCCATAGGAAACTTTTTCACTATCCTCCAGGAGAGCTGGGTCAGGCCAATACCCAGTTCCAACATGAAGAAGAGTTACTCCATAAGAAAGAACCAATCTCTTTCGCAGTGAGAACAAGGAATTTCCATGCGGGAATTGAGTGTGCTTCGTAATCAAATCTTCAGCTAAATCACAGAACACAGAATTCCAAAACATTGAAAGATCATCTAGTCCAGTCCCCTTGCCAGAGCAGGATCAACTAGACCAGTCACACAGTAACATGTCCAGGAGGGTTTTAAACGTCTCCAGGGAGGGAGACTCCACAACCCCACTGGCCAGCCTGTTCCAGTGCTCTGTCACCCTCATTGGGAAGAAGTTCCTTCTCATATCTATGTGGAACCTCCGATGTTCCAGCTTACACCCATTGCCCCTCATCCTATCACTAGATGACATTGAGAAGAGCCTGGCTCCATCCTCCTGACACCCATCCTACACATATTTATAGACATTAATGAGGTCACCCCTCAGTCTCCTCTTCTCCAAGCTATAGAGACCCATCTCCCTCAGCCTTTCCCCATAAGGGAGGTGTTCTACTATCTTCATCATCCTTGTTGCTCTACACTGGACTCCCTACAGCAGCTCCGTGTCCTTCTTGAACTGAGGAGCCCAGAACTGGACAAGTCCTCAGAGGGATGAACTGGCCACTAACAGCATGGCTCTTGCAGCAAATGGCATTGATCTGTTGAGAAAACAGAAGTTGTAATGAGCTCTTGAAGGACAAGATGGTCTTTTGAGGTTCCTTCCAATCTCTAGTGTTCTTCTCCAAACTAAACAGACCCAGCTCCCTCAGCCTTGCCAGCGAAAGCAGAGGATGACAGATCAGTGTGACTTACACCTATAAGCACTTCTGGCAGTGACACCCAGACCCTGCCAGTAGTACACAGTCAAAACAGCTCCACTTTGTCCTACATGAAGACCTCTCTTCCGCTCTCTTATCTGCACAGCTCAAGCAAACACTGCAGCCATAAAATACTCCCTCTGTATGTTCAGCATGCTCTGCCTGAAAAGTATATTGAATAAGGGTTACAACAATTGCATCATCAGGTCGTAAACTTATAATTAGCTGTAACTAAATGCACCGAGTCGGTTCTTCTCCTCCTGCCTCACTGGGGAGCTCTGTATATGGCCCTCTCCCTCCCTCTTTGTCCCAGCTGCTGTGTGATGGCTCCGTAGCATGGGAGGATGCTTGGGCTGGCGTGTAATCTTAAATCTTGTAGGAGATAGCCGTGGCTTTTGGGAAAGCTGCTGTTACATGCATTTTGTACGGCTGAAGCAATGAAGTTGGGTTCCAGGGTGCTAGGAGCTGTACAAACAGTGAAAAGGCAGTATTTTCTCCTCCTTGGAAGGCAGGAGACACCCAACTGGTAGGTGCTAATGGAGGAGTAAGGTTGCCTACTTTTCAAGGGCAGTGTGGTAGAGCAGAGCTTTCAGATGGTATTTGACTGCAGCTGATGAGGTCATTTGGTAAGGACTTGGGGTTGTGCCTTCTGTATTGGAAGAAAAACAGATTAGAAAGTACAAAATGGTTTTGGGAAATGGATTTGGGAGCTGGAAGTACTAGAAAGGGATGTGAAAGAGAGTGAGAACGTGGGAGAGAGTGAGCCTGAAAACTCAGTCATGCTGTGCTTGAGAGGTGACTTGAAAAAGTGTGGTGGACATCAAGTGATGGGCTGAGAAAAAGAACCTGAGAGCAGCATTCATGCTCTGAATGATCCTGATTCCCATCCTCATGCTGTACATGGGGAATGTTTGGGGTTAAGCCAATGACACAGTCGTAGTGACTTGATCTAGGTGATCCTGCTGTGGCAGGGGGTTTGGACTAGACGATCTTTCAAGGTTCCTTCCAATCCCTGATGTTCTGTGGTTCTGTGGTAACAGTCATGAGAGCTGACTAAGAAAGACTGTCTCTAAGTTTTTTCTATCCTTGTAGCCAGGATGTAAGCACCCAGAGAAACACCTACTGAAAAAATAGTGTCTGACTTGCGACCTACATTGCAGACAAGGTGGTGATATTCATGGTAATTAAATAAGGAAATAGAGGGTAGAGGATTTTATTCCGGAAATATACTGAACATGGGGTGTTCTTTGCATGTTGAGGACAGATATACTGTTGGAGTAGTTCAAGGAAAGCTTCATGTAAGATTATCATGATGTTGTTTTGCCTGTGAACTTGGTATTCCCAGAGAGCTAAGGCCTCCATGTTGTATCAGCAAGCATTGCATGGAGGTTTCTGGAGTGTTCTAGGAGCCCACAAGCAGCACTCGACTTCGAGTCAGCATACTTTTTCATTGAGGGACACCTTATGTTCAGGAATAATGTAGAGTATTTAAAGGAGCCGGGAAAACACAAGGTCCTCCTTAGGGTAAGCTGACTGAAAGTAAATAAGGATGGGGACAAGAATTTATGTACCACGAGCTGTTAATTATGACTCTTTCCCTAGACTTTCTTAAATTTACTACTCTCAATCCACACAACTCTGCCAGCTGTGAACTCATTGATCTCTGGATATGTGATCTCAGGATTTGGTCCAGTGCATTTAAAAGAGCCTAAGTAGCTACCTAGGTGCCAAAATAGAAGAGTTAAGTGATCACAGAATCACAGAACATTAGGGATTGGAAGGGACCTCGAAATATCATCTAGTCCAAACCCCCTGCCGCAGCAGGATCACCTAGACCAAGTCGCACAGGAACATATCCAGGAGAGTCTTAAACATCTCCAGTGAAGGAGACCCCACAACTCCCCTGGGCAGCCCCTTCCAGTGCTCTGTCACCCTCACTATGAAGACTAGAAGACCTTAGTGGGTGAACTCCAACGCCAATAAGTAACAGGCTACATTTGTATTTCAGATTCAGTCCCGCGGGGAGCACATTACGTAGCTGTGCCACTGCAGCGGGAGCCCCCTCCATGGCACCGTAACTCAGCGACACACCTTCTCCTCTCTTATTCCCTCAGGCAGTCATTTAACTCTGGCCTAAACCAGAAGTAATGTTCCACCCTTCCTACCCCAACCCCCTCAAATGCTCACTAGCTCAGCTGAGCTGGCGAGCAAGAATGGACCTAAGGCTCTACTCGTTTCCCACCCTCCACTTTCTAATCCCCAGAGAGGAAGTAAGCACATGTGTGGTCTTGCTCGTTTCATGCACCTGGACACAGCCAGGGTAATCCATGCAGGGTTATACGTGAGTTCTTACTCCCCCAGGCAGCAGCGTACTACACGCACGTAAAGCAGAGCTTCACAGCTTCCTTTTGTCTGGCTCCCTCGCATGTGAGCTCCACCAGCCTGTACCTTTCCTCATATAGTCAAGAGACTATTGTACATCACATCTCACCCCAAATTTGCTGTTCTCTGCCCAGATTTTCTCCTGTACTTCTACAGTGCCTGCTTTGAGTCTGGTGTATGGCTCGGGGTGGTGTGGCATGTGTTTGGTTATGGGACTTTGTCCTCACTAAAAAGCTCTCGCAGAGAAGCACCAATCCCTTCAAAGTCCTCTGGCAATCTACCTTCTGTCTCCTGGGAAATTCATACGCGACACCAGCAAAACAACTTTGCTGCTAACACGAGCTTCCCATGAGAGGCTCTTGCGTATAAGGAAGCACCACCACTACCTGTCTAGAGCATAGGTCGTTGCACAGGAGGTTGCTATGGATGGCTAACGATGAGAGCAAAAAGCAGCAGTCCAGGAGCAACCCAAAGTCAAACGTGCCTCCTCTTCCTCTGAGGACAGACTGGAAGAGTTGGGGTTGTTCAGCCTGGAGAAGATCTGCTTTGCACTGGAAACGGATTTAGCGTTCAAAGTCAAGCTGATCATGGAGGTGTTTCAGCTCTTAAGAATCACCCCAGCTGCGCTGTGCCCAGCAAAGGCATCTGATCCATTCATGCTTTTAAACAAACAGATGAAAATGCCAACAAGAATGCAACGGGCTGATGAAACAAAGATAGAAGCAGACCGTGTTTGCAAAAATGCAGCAATTTATGAACATCCACTGAAGTCGGAAAAAAACACACCGGGGGGGAATTTGAGCGGGTGCAAAACAAAAAGAAACGCAAAAGAGGGAGCTATCAAGAACACGGGAGCGGGGCTGCTCAATTAAGAGCTGTGTAAAGATTTCCAATTCTCTTGTAGTAAATTATTTATTTATCCCTTGCATGCCATCAATATATTTTACAAGTTTAATACCCAAATTATAGCTACCCACCCGTTTATGGCCTTATAAATGAGTCCTGACTTATCAACGTGGATTCTTGTTCTAGGCAACGTCAAATTTAGATTGGATTTGGATGTATTGCTTTTAACCTTATCAAGAAGGCATTGCTAGTGCGGTGTTTTATTGCTGTATTTAAAATGGAAAGTGCTTTTAAATAGGCTTGCCAGGATAGCACAACTAATCACAGCTCAGATATGTCATTTCCCAACTCAAAAGCATGCCCCCATCTAGGCGAAAGTCTTGGAGATCCAGCAGAACCCATTTACACCGAAAGCTTGTTCCCTGCAAGCTTGGTCCTGCGCTGTGAAGTGGAAGAGCTATTGTGGCAACAAGGACCTTAATCTTAAGTAGGGCTGGCTGGAGCTCTTAAGTAATGGAGCCACACGGTAATCTGCGTGTTTCCTGATACTTCAGAAGAAAAGCAGCAATACAGGATGCAAATGAATAGGCTAATGACTTCCTAAAGCACAGGTATTGTATTTGGTTATGCTTAATGGCTCCTACCCGCTTGCACTTTTTAGTAAAGGTAAGAAACTATACAGTAAAGGTGAAGAAATCATCAGTGGGGTAGAATAATGTGTAAGCGACTACCTAATCAACAAGGCAAATGAGAATAAGAACACACTGTTTGGTAAAATGGTATCAAAGCAAGACAAGTGCCTGGAACAGAGGAAAGAAATCAAGCAGAACCATCACCTGCATTTGACTACATAGAAGTAGGATGCGTGGCAGTCGTTTGGAAGGTTAACAGAAGCAATGTTTGTATTTATGACATCAAAGGTAACAGCGATTTGCATCTCTGCACCAGAAGAGTGCATGAGGAGAGGCTGAGGGAGCTCAGTCTCTTTAGCTTGGAGAAGAGGAGACTGAGGGGTGATCTCATTACTGTTGATAAATATGTGAAGGGTGGTTGTCAGGAGGATGGAGCCAGGCTCTGCTCAGTGTCATCTAATGATAGGACATGGGGCAACGGGTGTGAGCTGGAACAGAGGAGGTTCCATATAAATGTCAGAAGAAACTTCTTCCCAGTGAGGGTGACAGAGCCCTGGAAGGGGCTGCCCAGGGGAGTTGAGGAGTCTCCTCCACTGGAGACATTTAAAACTTGCCTGGGTATGTCCCTATGCGTCTTGGTCTAGATGATCCTGCCCTGGCAGGGGGATTGGGCTGGATGATCTTTTGAGATCCCTTCCAATCCCTAATGATTCTATGTAGTAAGAGGACGATTAAGCAAAGGAGCAAGTAGGGGATGGGTTTGTAATGGATGAAAATGGTGGCTGCAGCCTGATACTGACTTTTCTGGGACATATTTCTTAAGAGTATTGACTGTCACCAGTAGAAGACCCTGAGACAGAAGGTGGGCTGCATCAAAGGCTGTCCAGGCAGGCAGCCCAAAGTTGAGCTGAGAGACAGGCTAACAGCAGAATTGGCAACTGCCAATCACATGCAAAGATGTCCACCAGATATTTGTGCTCGGATGTCTCAGTGCTGGGGCTCAGGAAAGACACACATCTCCAGAAAAGCATGCTACATCCCTATATGAAGCGATGATAGGGAAAGAAGCTGTCTGACAGCAGCACAAACAGTGGACCCATCTTGCTGACAGCCAGCCAGCAGAAGAGAAGATGAGAACTGCAAGAGCTTCCAGGCAGGTGTTTTGCAACCACTGATATTAGATGAATCTCACAGACTATGAGAAATCCAAGAGCTGTGGTTGTCCCTGGAAGGAGACAAGCCCTTCCAGAGTTTTCATTGCACCTCTTCTCACACTCGTCTTTAGAACGTCAGTAGCTAGCTTAGACTAGGAACACTGGTTTTTTAGACAGGTGATGGTAAAAGCTTTGGGATCCTACCCTTATTATGTCCTGGTTTTGTTGGTGACATGGACAGAGGCATTGAGTGCACCCTCAGCAAGTTTGCTGACGACACCAAGCCGTGTGGTGCAGCAGACACACTGGAGGGCAGGGATGCATCCAGAGAGACCTGGACAGGCTGGAGAGGTGGGCACAAGCCAACCTCATGGAGCTTACTCAGCTCCTTTACCTATAATACATGTTCTGGCATGCACAACAGTCTCTTCTTGCTGTTCATACGGTCACTTGCTGTCTATCTCAGCTAAATATGACTGTTGTGTGTTGGACAGTATGGTTAACAGCAACCACCATAGATGATCCATTTATATTGCAGTCATTTCTAGGTGAGGCATTTGTCTTCTGCTTCTCATACGTCTGTGTTGTTTTGAGAGGGCTGCAATGTACATGAAGACAGGTGAAGGCACAGTTTCTGTCCCTACCTGAAGATTCACAAGCATTCAGCTTTTAAAATAAATACTAAAAAGCTTCAAGTTGTTGGGTTTGTTTAACCTACTGACTCCAGTGGGAGCACAGTTGTTCCAGCTTTCAGTCCCTTTATTGACTTCATCCTGAATCAAGATTGTGTACTGGCCGCTTAGCACAACCCTCAGCTCATGCATTATAGACACTGATCCAATGATCTTTCTTGTGCATTTACAAATGCATCACAACCCTGTTATCTCAGCTAAATTCTGTCTTCAATAGCTGTTCTCCAGGCCTGTTGCCGTCCCCCCTGATTTCAGTCTTAAAGCTCCCTTTGCGTTCCAAAGCAAAAAGATTGGGTCTTAGATTCCCCAGGTTGAGTTGCCATCCCTGGACATGTTTAGAAATTGTTTGGGCGAGGTGTTGAGAGATCTGGTTTAGGGGCGGTAGGTAGGTAGGTAGGGTAGGTGGTTGGACTTGATGATCCCAGGGGTCTTTTCTAACCAGAGTGATTCTGTGATTGATTCCTACTATTATTTCAAGTTCAGGTTTACTCTGTAGTTTCGGTCCCACGTGGTGTTTTCTAGTTGCTGAACAGTATAGTACACTTGAAGGAAGCAAGTGTTAGTGGTAAAAGCATCATGCAAAGCCTTGCCAGGGTCGAGATCTCCTAGAAATAACATACATGGCATAAAGGCACTGCATTGTTCATACACTTCTCCTCAGTTCTTTGTGTTTCATAATCAGCTCTCTTTTTTAATTACTTAACATGGCTGTATAATCGCAGTCACATGCTAAGACCAAAATCACACCATTGATGCACTGCAGGAGTGGGAAAGGGTGGGAGGAAATCTCCCATTGAACTATAAATAGTCCTTACAAAGTGAGAACAACCTAATCCTTGTTAATCACAAATTGGGAAGGAGCGTGCCAAAAATAGCACGACGACAGAGTGTCAAACCAAACGCCTCTGTGCAGGTAGTTCATACAACACCCAGCGACTGTAACTGCTGTAGGAATATCCTTGCTCAGGAAAACAGCTTCGTTCGGTGCCAAGCAGCCATCAATGACCGGCTTTCTCGGCGACTCTCTTTAAAAGGCATCTATGCAACAGAAACGAGCGACATGCTCCATTCCTCCTGGGCCGCTTGGTCCCACTGGCAGCACAATATAGGTGTTGTAATTTCAAACCAGACAGTTGTTAGCTCAGCAGTCAGTGTAATGTGAGCCCAACAACGGTTGTGCCAGATAACGCTCCTACACAGCTCTTGAGAACGCTGGGAATAGAAGCATGTTAGCAAGTCATCTGGTAGGGTCGGCTAAAGGGTTTCCTCTTAGCAAGCTAAAGGTCTCCTGGTCTTTCAGGCGTCATGACTTGGCTGGCGAGGTTTGATCAGTTGCTAAAGTTTTGTGTTCAAATATTTTATAAGAAGCTGCATTTTTTCCATTCCTAGGCTCCCCTCAGGGTGTTTATTGCATTAGATGCATTACATAAGCTGGCACTTTAGGTGCTGTATGAGTTCTCTATAAGCCCTTCTTTACTCGTGGGTAGCCCGAGAGTCTACTGTAAGAGCTCACCTTTGTAGCAAATGGGAACCTGGTTTGCATAATGTTTACGGTACCTGTTAAAAAGAGGCATCGTAGAACTGCAGAAAAAATTCATAGTAATGACAATAAAAATATTTCCCCTGTTACCAGACTTCAGCCAACTCTTTTCACAGGCTGAGCAGGGTCTTTACAGAAACTTATGACACGTACCTTTATCTTTCTTACTTTTGAACTCTAGGCTGAAAAGTAAAATCCTTGGAGTAAAAGCAAAAGGAGACTACATTTGGAAAGGTAGAACTCATCACTTTTGCTCAATCACTCCGTCAGATTTTCTAACACACTATTTTTTTTATGGCTTAAGAATTTCAACCATTAAAAAAACTCTCAGTGTCGTCCTAAGACAGCAGCCTTGGTTTTCACAGATGCTGGCACTAGCACAGCCAGAGAAATAGTTGATATTTGAGTTTGAAGGTAATGCTCCCCAACTACAGAAGCTTCAGACTGAAGATCCCATCCTGAGCCATTGCCCGCCCCCACCAAAGTCACTACCAATCTTTCTTATGTAAGTTAGAGATTATAGAATCATTAGGGATTGGAAGGGACCTCAAAAGGTCAAAGAGATGGTGAGATTAAGCTGCTACTACATCACAGAATCACAGAACCACAGAATATAAGGGATTGGAAGGGACCTCAAAAGATCATCCAGTCCAGTCCCCCTGCCACAGCAGGATCATCTAGACCAGGTGCATAGGAACATGTCCAGGGGGGTTTTAAATGTCTCCAGAGAAGGAGACTCCGTAACCTCCCCTGGACAGCCCGTTCCAGTGCTTCGTCAACCTCACTGTGAAGAAGTTCCTTACCATATTGATTTGGAACCTCCTATGTTCCAGCTCACACCCATTGCCCCTTGTCCTATCATTAGATGACACTGAGCAGAGCCTGGCTCC
>JAOXOE010000001.1:9222955-9255921 GCA_028565055.1 Phoeniculus purpureus
CAGGCTCTCACCACTCTCACGCTGAAGAACTTCCTCCTCACATCCAGTCTAAATCTACCCAGCTCCAGCTTTGCTCCCCCTAGTCCTGTCACTACCTGATATCCTAAAAAGTCCCTCCCCAGCTTCATTACTGGCAAAAGGCTACTGCTGAGCCCCAGCAGCATGTGGGTTCATCATGCACAGGTTCAGGGGCCCCTTACAAGCCGATGACTGGGAAGTGTGAAATGGGTGACAAGCAGCCTCTCCCAGTTGAAAAGCAGATGTGGACCACTCAGTCAGCCCTCAGAGAGACAAAAACTGCTGGAAGGGGTCTATCTCACTGTCCCGACACCAGGAGAATGGTGGGGCAGAACCTGCTTTTTCCAGCAAGTGAAGGCTGAAGGACATGGAACCAGTATTTGTTAGTTTTCCTAACCTTGCTTTTCTGTTTATGAAGTTTCTGCCAGCATCGTTGCCTGTGTGCATGTCTATTAAAGGCGATCGCCGCTCGCTGTGGACAGTGGGCTTGAAACTGCTGCCAGGACAGGACTTCCATTTGCCCTGCAGCACCAGCTGTAAGAATGCCTGCCAAGGGTATTTGAAACACATCCCGTGCTGCAGTAGCAGCTGAGGCTTTTCCAGAGAGGAGTATCTCGCGGTGGTAACATTGCCTGTAGCCCAGCTCCTGTGCTGTTAGCCCTGCTGTAAGCTTTGCCCCCACGGGCTCGTCAAGCAACACTGTCATCCACCACAGGCTGTGACAAAGGTGTTTTCACCTATAGCAGATCTGATGCATTTAGACACTGTCTACAGCACTTGCAAAAACAACTGCCTTTGAATACTTTTCCCTAGACACAGAATTCTTCCTCACCACCAAAACAAAAATGGTGTTGAAGTTACAATGAACTGATGTTGTTCAAAAGCCAGCATCCTGTAATCATCATTTTAACTCTCCCCCTGTCCATGCTTAAATGAAAATCTGTCCGTGCTACTGTTTCCCTGGTTACAGTGACTTTCTGTTATTCAGGTGAGAATTTCTGATGTTAAACCCAGTGTCTTACTGCTTTTGTGCTCTGGTAAAGGTTAGAAGGGACAGATGAGCTTCTGAGCAAAACCGACGTGTTCTTATTAACTTTCCATAAAGTGGTAGCGTCTACACTGTGTGCGTGTTTGTGTCTTCTAAACAATTAGAGGGTGTCGTGGCTTAACCCCAGCTGGAAACCAAGGCTCATACAGCTGCTCCTTCACTCCCCCACGGTGGAACGAGGGAGACAATCAGAAGAGTAAAACTGAGGAAACTCGTGGGTTGAGATAAAGATAGTTTAATAGGCAAAGCAAAAGCCAGGCATGCAAGCCAGGCAAAACAAGGGATTCAGTCACTATTTCAGCAGGCAAGTGCTCGACGGTCTCCAGGAAAGCCAGGCATCACCACGCACAGCAGTTACTTGGGAAGACAAACTGCCGTCGCTCTGAATGTCAACTTTGCTTTTTCTGCCCCCAGCTTTATAGTCTGAGCATGATGTCATATGGTCTGGAGTGTCCCTTTGGTCAGTTGGGGTCAGCTATCCCAACAACTTGTGCACCCCGCAGCGTGCTCGCTGGTGGGGTGGGGTGAGGAGCAGAACAGACCCTGACTCCATGTGAGCACTGCTCAGCAATCATAAAGACATAACACCGTACTAGCTGCTATGGAAAAGAAGTGACTGTCCTGGTGAAAACCAGTACAGATGAGAGTGACAATGAGAAAAAGTTTATTATGACTGGTGACAGAAGATGCAGTTTTTATATAACGTGTGACGAATGTTTGGTTTATGTCTTTGTAATCTTAAGCAAAGCAATTAGGTACTCTTCAGGTCACCAGGCATTGGAACAGACTGCCCAGGGAGGTGGTCATCCTGGGCATGTTTAAACACATCCTTGCACTTAGAGCAAAGCCCCCACTCCAAAGGTGGTCAAAGGGTATGGACACGCTGTGCAGGCACTTGCACCTTAAGGACACCTAAGACAGCTCCACACAAGCTCATCTGTACAACACAGCATAGTGTGGGGTGGCTGACTCTGTACATGGTAGCCACATTAGTAAAGTGCTATGCCCAGGCTCATCATCTCTGCTCCTTAGCAAAGAAAGTGTCCCTGGACACAGGTCCACACTGAGTCCCTGTGTTTCTCCGCATTGCAACGTCAGCATTATCTGTACTTCACCTTACCAACCTACCGACATATACCTTGAAAGAAGTGTCTATGGGCTTCCTGACAAGTAGGCTACAAAGGAGCTGTGTAGCGTTCCTAACCAGTATAAAAAGTGTTATTTTCCTCCCCAGTGCAGTTTGCACAGAGAAATTGGGTAACCTGCTTACGCAGGCTGAAGGGGAAGCTGCAGCTGGAGGGAATGAGAACAAGGAGATGGTAGCAGAAACAAAAGAGTGTCTGCGAGCAATCTCTTATGGCAGTGGCTAATAGTCTTCGAGAAGTATCTGGTGAGCTGTACACACCTAATTGGCGGGGTGAGAGCCTTACTGGTCAAAATAATGGTAATACAACAAAAGGCCACACCAGATAAAACTGGATAATGGAGTTTCTTAACACACAACCTTCTGTGCATTAAAGACTCTTTCTAAGTATTTAAAATTCAGCCACGGGTCAGTTCAGATGAGATTTCTTTTACTTAATTGTAGCCATCTAGGTGGCTTTCCACCAGTAATTAGTGGAGGAAGAGAGAAAGGTGTTTGCAGGGGAATTCATTCAGACAACCTCTGTTCAGGTTCCCGGCACAGCCTGGCTGTCATACTTACCTTACCAAGATCATCTAACTCTGTGAGAAACACATGAAAATCGTTTAGACATGCCACATAAAGCAAGAGGGACAGAGAGTTTTCAATTTAGCTTTGTGCAGTGTTTAAAAAAATACCCTCTGGACTTGTCTGTGTATCAAGATTTTAGCCTGGTTTACCCTTTAAATGAGGTGCATGCGATCATGCTGTCTTCTTATTTGTCACATCCTTCTCAGAAATTGTATTCTCCGTGGGCGTACTTCAGTCACATCGAACAGAAGGCAAGAGACACAGATCTTCCTGAGAGGTCTGACACTGACTAGTTTGACAAAATAGTCAAAAGTTACTGTATTCACTGGATTAAAAACAACACGAGCTCAGTAGTTATTGGTTTGACCATGAAGTTGACTGGTGACAGCCAATGTACTGACAAGTCAAAAACCATGCACGGAACTGTCAGTTATTCAGTCAACAGCTGCAGTATGAGAAAGTCAGGAGATCGCATGATGCTTGGGGAGTTTGAAGAGGACGAGTAAGAGACTTGGATGTACTGAGGTACTGCACCTGAGAGAGAGAGATAATAGAACCTTTTAGATTGGAAAAGGGCTTTAAGATTTCCTGTGCAACTGAGTTTTCCTGTGCAACTTGGTCTAGGTGATCCTGCTGTGGCAGGTGGATTGGTCTAGAGGATCTTTCAAATTCCCTTCCAATTCCTGACATTCTGTGATTTAAGATCTTCAGGTCCAACCATTAACCAATCTCCACCCAGCCCACCACTAAACCATGTCCCTAAGCTCCCTATCTACACAACTTTTAACTGCATCCAGGGATGTCAATTCAACCACCTCCCTGGGCAGCCTGTTACAATGCCTGATGATCCTTTCAATGAAGAAGCTTTTCCTAGTGTCTAACATTAACTTCCTCTGGCATAACTTGAGGCCTTTTCCTCTTGTCCTACTTAAAGCTGTAAAAAAGATTGCCCAGGTCTGCAGCTACTTAAAGCACTGCCCGTACACCACCGATTTATCAGTATAACCTGAATGCTAATATTTTGCAAGTTTGAAATGGGTGAACACCAACACAATTTACAGTCTACCTTCATTATCTCGAACAGTTATAATTTCAGCTCTGTAATTATGGAAATTAAAAGAATAAGACAGGATGGAAAAATAAGTGACAGAATCCCTGGGCAGAGATGACAGTAAATGGCTTAAATACAGGCCAAGGGAGAAGAACAGTGGAAAAATGCCAAATGGTGTCCCAGCTTCCAGAAAGATTAACAGTAAGGGCCATTATTTTGCTGTTCAGTTTGAAAGGGGATTCCCCATTTACTTAAGAATTGAGCTATAATAATGCCAAGATATTCTCATTACTGTTTTACGTGTCTTTTGCTGTTCTTGAGGCTTACCCTCGTGTTGGCTCAATACTTTTTGCTGTTTTCTTTCCTCCCATATACCTTCTCCTGACTACACTTTCTGAGTTTCTATTAACCAGTCTTCTCTCACTGTCTCCAGCAGAGCTGAGTCACGGCAAGTCTCTCATCCGTCCTCCTTCCCTCTCTACCCAGTCCTGTCTCTTTTCCAGCAGCCCACTTACTGCTCTCAAAGGCCAGAGGGTTTGTCAACAGTTCAGCTTTTCCGTTGCTCATTCAGTGCCTTCCCAGGCCTTTCTTTCTGCCATTTTCCCTTTGTAAAGTCAGAGAAATCTAAGCAAACAAATACTGCCTTCATGCCCCACTGAACTATCTTGTTCATCATCTTTTTGTTGCCACCCTTATCATTCCCTTCCACCATCTACCTGCCTTGTCTTGGGTAGTAGACCACAGGCATTCCTTCCACAGAAGGGTACTTCCATTTCGCTGCTCTGTGACACGTAAAGTAAGTTACAGCATGTTCCATCTTCTAGCTACTACCTATTTCACAAGCTTTCAACGTGATGAATTGACACCGGGGAAACCCACTATTTTTCTATTCCTCCCACAGTGTGTTTAGATTTGACTATTTAATCAAGTGACGCTTAGCTCATTTGAACTGACTTACGTACAATTCTCAATTGACAGTTCCCACAGTCTAATCAACAGCTTAATAACAAGCAGTAAACAGCCCTCATGCTCGATCCTAGCAGCACTCTACACGCCGAGGCAGCAATTTTGAATTCAAGGACAAAACTCATTCTGGGTCCACCCTTGTTGGACCAGGAATGACTTTGATTTTCCATGACAACCAGGAGGAGAGCACCTCATGTGGTGCACTAGGTACAGACATTTAATTTAGTTTGTTGGTTTTTTAATTCAGAGAGCAAATTTGGCACAGCTTTGTATTTTGTGTACAAAAGCACAGTACCTAGAGGTAGTTAAATGAATGCAGAAGACAGTGTCTGCAGCTCAGTAGGCTTTATTAGTAGCAGAACATCTGGGCAAAAATCTGTTTGAACAGTGATAGTGCAGGTAAATTTAAAAGTGACTTCTGAAGCTGAGCTCATTGGTTATTCCCATTAGAGTTCGCAAACGGGAAATGCATACACCATCCCCTTGAAAACACATTATGTAGCTGCTTCTTAACAACATCAACATGAAAATACTTCACATTTTCTGTAAGTAATACACAGCTTTTTAATTTTTTCAGACTTCTCATAATCTCACATGCTAAGACTATATGTCCTGACGAATAACTTGACCATATTAATATATTGACGCACACTTTTCTGTGTTGAGCTGCGGTGACATCATTATGCCATAATGACTTCAATGCCAATAATATCCCACCAAGCATCATGTTTAGTTAAGGAACACTAAATTTACCATTTCAGGGAATGGATCACACGTAGGTCTCAGGCAAAGCTATGTGTGTGGGGTTGTGCAGGTGCTTTAGTCAGGCGCTGCCTGCAGTAACCTGCCTTAAGGAGCCTGAATTTCTCTGTGTCATGGTTGGTGAGTTAGAGGTGTCACTTGAATTCCATCTTTAATTTTCTAGTTCTGAAATGCAGTCACAATCATAATGTTGCGGTTAATAACTAGCAGCAGTTTGACAAACTGGATGACACAATTTGTTTCTGAGATAAATAATTTCTTCCAACTGGAAAATAGAACATCACTCATAATCTAAAAGAGCTTTGTAAAGATGTGTCTTTTAATTGGAAAGTGGCACTGATGTGGTGAGGGTATTATTATGTTTTAAAATGTTTTGTCCCAAGCTTCTCTCAGCAGGGGGAAGTCTCTCTGTACTGTAATTCATATACTTCTGGTTTTTTCGGTGTTACCTTTGCATTGCTCACAGACAAAAATCCCTTTCTACTTATGAGTTTCCTTTCAAACAAAAAAGAGGAGAGTTAAACTTCTTGAGCATGTAAACTCAGAAAGTGTCAGGAAGTTCGGTTATGGTCTCCACATCTAGTGTCACCGACCTCCCCTGCAGTTCCAATGCATTGTGCTTTATTGTTTAATTTTGCTTTGGCATTTCCACATGATGTCTCTGAGATACCATGAATGGTTTGGTCCTGATTAAAAAGAAAGCACAATTATATGAATGATGCTAGGGCAGGGGAGGAAGATCAAAACAAGGAAAATCCAAAGTTCACTGAATTCTTCACTCCAATTTGATGATATTTCGCAATTTGCACTTACATCTTAAATGTTTAGATACAACTTACCCAGAAGCAAATAGCCATTTGCGAGCCACAGTGAGCATTTGAACAAGGCTGAAGGATAATGGAATAAATCTAGCGCTAACATATCTCCTCTTTGACTCAATCAGGGACAAAAAACCCTTGTGCAAACACGGGGCCAGTGCCTGCAGTAATGGTTTTCTTTTCAGACATGCTGTAACAAAAGGGTGTTTCTAAATTAGAAATATTGTCTTAACCAAATGAAATATTCCAGTCAGGTTGAATAGGTAGCGCTTCCCGTGAGCACAACGTGTAGACCTATCCAACGCACGAGTGTCAACACGCGGTTTATTATACAGCAGATGGTAACGCACTTGCTAATGGAAAGCAGTGTGCTGCCTAAATTCCTCTGTACCTGAAGTGACCTTTGACTAGAAAAACAGGTTTTGGCTGAACATATCTGACCAGAAAAACAATTTTTGACTAAAAGTATCTGAAGTATCCCTTGGCCGAATAAGATGAACCACTGTCTTCTGTCTCTAAAGCTACCTGTCTTATGTCTCCTTCCAGACAGATCAATTTTTTGTAGCCCAGATTCTGTTAACATTAGATTAAATTTGTTGCACAGTCATTATCCTGTTTAGAATATGAGACTAACTAGAGTGTGACTACACCATGTGAGATCACGGTTTCTCTATGGCTGGTGTATAGATGGTACTTTTGCGGTAGATATGCTGAGGAGTTTGAAAACTAGAGCGATAAAGAGAGTTGTATTTTAAAAAAAGCTTCATTTGTCTTTTAATTCTTGTTTAAAGGAGACATGCTGAATAATTACTCATTTAGAAATGGCAAACCTTCAGAGAAGACAATGCTATAGAGGTAGGAATAACAAATGTGATAAAGCCAAAATCTCTTTTAACATTACTGTGGCACATTAGGATATTCGCGCTCGATAAAGAGCATCCAAACCGTCGCTCGTCTCTATGCAGTTTGTTTAACAGAGCAGAGATAACACATTTAACACAGCTGGAGCCAAAGTATTTATTTTCTTTTACAATGGTAAATTCCTACCTTTGCTGCCAGGGTTATTATTTCTACAGCAAAGGAAAATAAATCCCTAGACCGTGGAGTGGGAGACAGAAAAGCAGCATGACAAAACCTCTTAGGATGATGAATAATTTTCTAATTAAAGACAGGGCTGTTGGTAGTGCACGGGCACTCTGCCCTTCCTCACCTACCATTAGCACTTGATGGCTTTCTTCATGGCACTTCATGCTGTTTGGATTTACACTGCGAAAACATTATGTTCAGAAGCACTAGCTGAGGAAAAAACTGTAACACACCCTGGGAGAAAGTGAAAGGGACTTCCAGTTTGCTGTGTGTAGTACTTCAAAAAGTCTTTCTAATGAAAAACCATTCACGACTTGCTTCATCTGGTATAGAGGAATGTACGGCAGTTTGTCATCTTTCTCTTGGCCACAATTTAATTCCATCCCAGATCTAGTCAGGGCTGCGTTAGCCCTTCATTTGCCCAAATGCCGGTGTTAATAAAAACAGGAAGGATGCAGAGGGCAGGATTTGCCTTGAAAATTAGTACTTCACTTTAGACACCAGCGTGTGGAGGGCTGTGTGCATTCAGTAGCTAGTTATTCCTAGTATAATTACTAGAGGTGTAGTCAATACAGTCAGTGGAACCCAGAGAGCAATTCAGCTCACCTGGAAGCAGACATGTGCAGTCGATGAGTGAATTGCCACCTGGACTCCATTGACTGTATCGACCACATCTCCATGGACTGCAGCTGGAGTGTAAACAGTTCAATGTAGCTGTCTTAATGTCTGTGTACGTTGAGAATGCAAGTGCTGGTTGGTCTTACTCATGTCAGAATGAATTAACTAATGGAGCTAAAAAATCCCTCAGCTATGTCAATGTAATTTGGCAACACTATGAGCAAGAATGTCTTACTGTGGAGTTTGGCTGCTTAACCAGATCTGCCTGAGTGAAGCACCAAAATCTGGTGTGCTTAAAATCACCAGCTGCGGTTTTATGTCTTTCCATACTTAATTTCCCATGAGTTTTTAAAGAACCAAAGGAGCATAGTGATCATCTGCATTGAGTCTTGCAGACAACAGCTAATTGCTATATCAGTACATCATGGGCAAAGATTTCAAGGCATCACTTACCTTAGTCTCTCTTTAATGCTACTAGATATGGATCCACTTCAGGTCACGGACTAAGGAGGACATGCACCTCCCCACGTAGGCTATGGCTATTGTCAGTCCTCAGCTTACAGAACAAATGAATCCCAAACCTGCACTGGTTTGAGAGCGGAGTAAAGCACGGAATGAGTACACTCGAGTCCGAGCTTTTGAAGCACTGGTATTCAAGACAAAGATTAGATTCCTGCAACTTGAACCTGGATGCTGAAATGCAAAAAATGTCCTGTATTTCACCATGAATATTGTTGAATGAAAGGACCTGAAAGGACTGTATTCTATAACCAACGTTATACAAAGTTGTTGAAGCAAACTCCCTATTCTCTCACAGTGTCCGGAGAGGGATGACTGGGTGCCATTTAATCAATCTTACACTTGACTTCAACGGAAGTAAAGACAGCCTCATAGTGAATGCACATCCAGATGCTTTTCAATGAAATGCTTACCCAGTTTCAAATTAATTCCTTCTTTATTTTGACAGACAGTACTCTCAGGACTTAAGTCTGGCTTATACATGTTGCCTTACTCCACAGTGTATCTATGTAGAAGAATCTAAGCTCAGCTGCAGCCTTTCATGTAGAAAGAGCTGTTTCTATGCAGCTTTACTTAGTAAATTCATTCCCAGCCAAACATACCGAAGTATGAGAACATCACACTGTGAGGCACAGTCTGAGTAGTTAATACTAGCTGAGGTGCACAGAGGAAAAAAATGTTCTGATGAGATTTATGCTTGCAGCTTTTCAGGTCCTGTGCACATGTATTTACAAACTTTAGGTATCTTGCATGTATTTCATCAGTATCTGCCATAATATAAATCTTCCCTGAGCAAGTTATACAATATTATCTACCCAGTAGGTAAAATGTACTGATACGTCTGACAGCGTTGCCTGGAGTTTGAAGCTGTTACAAGCATTATGATCCCAGAAACTATTATTAACCTATCAGGGTGTTTAAATATGTCAAATTAGAAGTCTGACAGCAGAAGGCTGGTTAACATTGTGGAGAGGAAAAAGGCATGTGTTCAAACATTTCTCGTTACATAAAAGCTTTGGGAACAGGTTTGTATATGGGACCTAAATTAGTCTGCTCAGGTCTGGTGTGTTGAAAAGAACAATGAGTGAGTTTTGTGTGTTTGAAACTGAAGCTCTGCTAATGCTGTTCTTGATTCCTCTCCTGCAAGCTTGCACCAGCAGGTCACCACAACAGAGTACAAAGGCTCTGCCCACCCTGAGAAAAGAGTGTGACTCCAGGGCTGGGTTCTTCCAGGGCAGGGCTGAAGTGCAGTCTTTAGATGATGTGTCTGTGCAGGGTCCTGAAAGTCTCCTGCTGTAAGTGTCAGGGTTTGGGGTGAGAAAATGTGATGCCCTGAAGTTTTCCCTTTCTACATAAGGGTGTGATTTAAGAACAAGATTTAATACAGTGAGCAGACCGTACGGTGTTACTGCCAGGTCCTACCACCTGGAGAAAGAATGATGCTAACAGCATCACAAATACTTCCGTGCTTGTGGAGAGCTGAACATCTAGTTCATGGATCTCTGCAGCTACGGGAGGCCAGGCTGGGCGCGTGTTCCTGTTAGCGCTGACTCCAGTATAGGTCCCAGCAGAAGCAGTGTTCCCACATGGTAGAGGAGGTCAGTCAAAGGCAACATTTGAAGATACCCTGAGGAGTAAATACAGAGTTTCTTTTTTTCTCTAAGATAAACATTTCACTTCCTGTGTCTCACAGAATTCACAACTGCTGCTCCAGCAGATGAAATGTACCAGTCCTGAACTAAGTATCAAGTCTCCTGCAACAGGGTTTGGGATAGCAAATTTACTGATTTTTCTTTCCTATGCATCTGGGGCGATGCAAATACTGAACAGCACCTGAGTTTGCAAACCTTTGTTATTATTGTTCACAAGAGCAAATGAAAGGCCACTGGCCCCTTACCAAGTTCAAATAGTTCCTTCAGAATTAGACCTACCGCTGTAATCTGTGAGCACTGGAACTTGTGACAAAAAGACGACTTCAAACCCTGGCAATTTGACTTTGAATTCAAACATAATGAGGCAGAGCAAAAAAAAACCACCAGATTTGAGGAACAGCTAGTAAAAGGCACAAAAACTACTAATCCTTCTGGAAAAAAAACATCAGAAGGAGGAAATCTGCCAGAAGTCCAGAAGGATGATCAAAGTATAAAGCCCCTGAGAAGTCTCTGATAAAAGTCTCACAGCAGACAGGGACATTCTAGGCAAAGAACCTGAAATAAATCTTCTATACACACAGTTACTTCGGAGGACTTTGGAGAGGTTCCCACACTGGAAATCTTCCTTCAAGAAGACTTAACAGATGCTTTTTCAAACTGAAATGGTGAGAGCAAAGTTTGAGGATTAAATAAACTAAATTAATGATAATGTATCAGAAGGATCAACAGGAACAGACAGACCAAAGAGTTTGAAAGGAACTCAAGGATAAAGCATTTGACATTCCAACAGCCCTGTCTCTCCTCTTGTTTAAAATTGCCTTGGTACCAGAGGCTGAGAGATACTTAATTTAATACCTTTTTTCAAAGAGTTCAGGAGAGAATGAAGGAACTGCAGTTGATGGTTGTAAAGGGCAAAGTGGTAGAAATTTTGAATCAGTGGCCATTTTGGATAAAAAGACGTAAATATTTGGAACAGTGGACATGGATTTTAGGAACAGAGATTACGATTCATAGAATCATAAAAAAAATGAACACTACTGGGGACAGGGTCTGGGAAAATGGGAATGAGAACAATGGTTGGGGACAAGCAGCTGATCTAATGCACCTGAAGCACTGGTGTGTTTAAGCAGGAAGACAACAGGCAGAAGACAGAGAAATACCTGCATCTGGAAACATTTGCCTGAGAGGTGGGGCAAGCCATTGGAGAGAGATTAGAGAGGTAACATTTAAACAGAAAAATGAGAGAACAGAATGGAAGACTGAGAAGAAAGAGAGCTCCTGAGAACTTTACAAAGTTGGGAAGACCATCAGATGCCACCTCTTAAGATCTTAGAATCATAGAATCATTAGGGATGGAAAGGACCTCGAAAGATCATCTAGTCCAATCCCCCCTGCCATCAAATCTAGAGTATCTTACCCTTCCATACTCTAGATTTGTTCCATGTAGTCCCTCTTAAATCTTTTGCATCTTGGGTTCCCACCAGTGCATGGATGTACACACAAAAACTACAGCCAGCTCTTCCATTTTACGTCCCCTTTTGTCTCCTTTGGGGGTTGGAAGTCTTACTGCAATAACTCTGGAAGCCGTAGCCAGACAATGCTCCTGCCTGCTGAATTCAGTATAAAGGCACATCAAATTCACACTCACTGTCTTACAGTGCACTTGTGGATTAGAAGTCAGGGTGCTCTTGCAATACTCTGTGTGATGTCAGCACTCCTCATATGAAATATCAGGATAAATTTCCATCATAGAGATGGAAACTATCATCTTCAGCCATCTGGACAACAGTCAGGTGAACACTCATCTACCAGTCTTGTGATTAAATGGATGGTTGGTTATTCACATTGATTGATAACAATGTGACTGTACAGGGAGGGGACGTGAGTGGATCATGACTTTCTGAGTTTAAATCATATTGTTTTAGCTGGGTGACACCCATTACATTAATTGAGTCTTCAGCAGGCATCATTCATGCTGGAGGCTGCATGGTTGGTTTTGCATTTATGGTTAAATGCATTTGTGCATTTACAGGTACCCAAATATTTAGTAGCTGCATACATCTGTGAGACAGAGGTTTTTCTACTTCACCAGTTCAGACAAATACGTTGGAAGGTATTGAATCTTGAGCATAATCTGTTGTATTATAGACAGTGTATAAACCGCATCCACCGCGTGCTGTGTGGAAAGAGCGTTGGCAGACAGAAGAAGAGATCCTGAGCAACAGATGGTAGGTGACAGGATAACTGTGTGAGCAGTGATAACCTTAATCCAAATTGTTCTGTAATCAAGAGTAAGAAGACACCAATGATTTGAGACAAAGCAAAGAAGAAACCTGTAACCTATAAAACAATTGTAAGATCAAAGACGTGCTTACGGTTAGGATGTAGGAGAGAGGAAATGAGGAGTTACAGTATATCTTGCCAATATGAAAACAAAGTAGTCAGACCTTGCATCAGCAAAAGATCATACAGAACAAGCAAAAGCTGTCTGTATGACAGAACTGTAAAACATAGTGTGCGACCAGGAAGGGTCAGCAAGTTAGGCAAAAGTGGTAAGAATCCTTTCTGAAAGACTAAAGGAAGAATGAATGGTGCTACCATTCAAACACAGCTTGAGGTCACCAAGTTTGTGCTGAGACTATGAGAAATGAAAAGGTAAGTGAAAGGAGAGGGTGAGTGATATCTAAATGAAATTTTTGCCCCAAGTCCTGTCTCCATTAGCAGCTGTTAGGGGCATTTCAAGCCTTGTCTTTCCTATATGAGCTGTACCTCTAGCTCCTCTTGCCGTGCTGGGCTCTTTGCACAGAAAGCTGTCCCAACAAAGCTCCCACTGCTCCATCAGCATACCTGTGAAACCAGGGCTACAGATCAGCTTAAATCTCTGCAGTTGTATCAGCTGTGCTCTCCTCTCTCTATACAGAACAGAAGATCTGTTTTATGCAGCTCCTGTAACTGCTACAGCATCTGCTTGTGCAGCGCTGAAGGGTCCATGCGGAAAGCGCAGAGCATGGAAATTGCCAACTTGCTTGCAGGCATTTGCTTCCCAGCTGCAAGTGCTGGAGTGGAGCGTGTGGTTATGTACTAAGCCTAGGCAGGTGGGACCAGGACAGGGCCACGTCTGGAAGACTCAGCAGGATGTACGGAGTATTTGTGGGTAGAAAGTGGCTTTTCTTTCCTGACCCATGTACTGCAAACTTGGCAAGAAAAATCAATTGCAGATAGACCTCAAATTGCATCTTTTCTACCTCTGGGAAAAATACATTTTATTTCTGAGGTGTTCTCAATAAAAGTAGAGCACTTACAGTTTTTAACAGAAGTGCTTTTGGGATGTGTTTGGTCAGTAGAGTTCACGGTGATCCGCCTGAATATTCAACATGTTCCCACTGACCTGTTGAACTCTTCACTGGCAAAAAAAGCTTCAGACAGAACGTTTCACTCAGTACTGCCAAAAATTAGAGGTGCTTTGACAGTGGTAATAAGTAAGGCTTTAGCTGGCAGTCCTGGCTGGCACAGGATGTCGGGTCAAGAAGGATGTAGTGTCAGCTGAGAGAAGCTGAAATCCAAGTGAGTAAGGCCTTTAGGGGTTTTCCTTTGAGCAAGATTGTGAGTATGGCTTTGCATAGGACCTGCCAGAAAGATCTGCTCGCTGTCCGATCAGGGTGGTTAGATTCAATAGGGATTACTGCATTTCTTGGGTTTGTGTCTGACACCGCACAAGGGTATCTTCACAGAAATAATTGTTTGCTTAAGCAGAAGGAAAAGACTACTCTGTTTTAATTGGTAAAATAAGGATAACTATTTTTTCCTGCTTATAGCAGCCCTGTTAGGCAGAAGCAATGTACCCTCAAGCTGATGCAGGCACATCACAAGGGAGAACTCCAAAGAACCAGTCCTTAATTGTGCTTTTTAACTAACTCATACATTCATTTTCAGGAGTACCTAAGTTAACACGTGACAACAGAATTACTGGGTACACACATTACTTCCACCAAATTTGTATCAGCCTTTTATTATCCAGTTCCCATGGTTACACCATTAGTACAATTTAACATAGCATTTTCTTGTTATCCAAAAATAATTCTAGCAATGAACCCAAATAAAAATACTTTGCTGTTAGTGTCTTGTTTAACCATTGGACAAAGTGTGATCTCTCTGGTCAGTGAGGTAGCTCTTATATATCACTATCCATCCATCCAGAATCATAGAATCATTAAGGTTGGAAGAGCCCTCCAACCAAAATTTGGTGTGGTGGATGTGTAGAATTCTAACATGCCATCAGTTATCATTTAGAATGTGATTCTGGTCCACATGCACAAACACATCAAAATGAAATTCTCGTGTTTGTGGATGAATTTGTGAACCACAGTGGTTGTTCCACAAGAAGCTGCACAGAGTCGTCGGGAGAGATGAATTTTTAAAAAGGAAGCAGTGCTTCTCCAGAGCAGCATGATCTGAGTTGAGGGGTAGCAGTAGCAGCTCTAATCCAAGGAGCCCAAGATGCTCTTTACACCTGTGGCTTGATCTGCCTTTCACACTTGACTAAGAATAATGTTCACTGTTGCGTGTGCCGTTGCATGGATGAATGCTAAATGTGGTTCTCATTAGGCTGCAAACATGCTGAGCGTTTTTGGTGGATGTGAATGGAGTATATTATTAAGGCTGGGTGGTGCATCTTTATGTTCTACTCGTGAACCAGGATAGACAGGACAAAATGAAATAGCCTCAAGTTGCACACAGGGAATCCAAGCAAATTTGATTTACTTCGAATACCCTTGTTTGGAATAGGTCAGAAGCTCTCAGACCCATCAGCTGAGAAATAAGTTCACAGCTGTCACTGGTAACAGAGACAGGAATCATGTATTAAAGATTGCTCATTTACTATAGCCAGTGGGGATTCCGATGGCCTGAAGTCTTGAAGTTTATGTTTCCTTAAAGGTTTATTTATAAAGACTGAGTAGTCTGAATTCCAAGATACTGGCTTGTTCACAAGGCAGACCTGTTTTCTGTACATTTCTTTGAATAGCCCAGTATCACTTATTTCAACTGCCTGCATTATAGGGATAGAATCACAGAATCACAGAATCCCTCTGGCTGGAAAAGAACCCTGGGATCATTGAGTCCAACCATCTACCCTATCTTACAAGTCCACCCCTAGATCATATCCCTCAACATCTCATCCAAGTGTTCTTTAAACACATCCAGGGATGGCGACCCAACCACCTCCCCAGGAAGCCCATTCCACTGCCTGACCACCCTTTCTGTGAAAAAATTCTTCCTAATATCAAGTCTGCCTGATGCATCCAGGAACATTTTGAGTTGCTTGGGGAATTTCTTCTCCTTTTTGCTGGTGCCCAATAACGAAGTTCCTTCACAAAGCAATTGCATTATACATGTTTTCAGCTATGACTTATTTATAAAGAGAGGACTAGAAAAAGGACGTGGGGCTGCAAGACCTGTGAACATTTTCCAAAGAAGGCATGGCTGTTACAATCCCAGTAAAACTCCTCTTTCCTCTGGCTCCATCTCTAGAACTAGCTGGGTTAGAGTCCTCTTACTACTTTTGGAAACACTACATCTCCTGGTTTATGCTTCTTAAATGGCTGGTGGACAGCATGCACTTCTGGGCTTTCACAGGTCACCCGGCAACCCAACTTTTCCAGCAGCCCATATCAATCTTATTTGGTTTGGTGCAGGACTGTCTGATTTTCACTTTGCCTGGCATTGCCGCTTTGCCTGGCATTAGTCCAGTCCTTTCACTGTCTGAACAGACTTCTTAGTTTCTAAGGCTGAAATCACCAGCAGTAGTGTGTTAATAGGCACAAGCCAGACACTTGAAGTGGGAGACCTACTTTCCGTGACTTCTGGGCATCAGTGCTGAAAATCAGCACCAGAGTGGTGGTTTATGTTGGAAGTGCTAAGGCTTTCTTTACCTCAGAGGCATTGCAGCACTAGAGCTGCATACATGCTGGACTTACAAAAATGTTCAAAAAGGTATAACAACTTGATATCATAAATTTAGGCAGGACTTGAAACTGTGTGTGTGCGTGCACACTAGGATTTGCTGACAACTCTACCGGTAAACTTTGCTGTATAGTGCAAATCTTGGGGTTAACCAGCAAGACTGAAAAAAACAAGGGCACAGAGATGTTCTTCTGTAGAAGTGAAAAGAAATTCCAAAATGAACCCTTTCAGTTAGGAACCGGTGGGAGAATCAGGATTACCAAAGCACCAAGGCAAAGATGGTTGCAGTTGTACTGAACGAAGTAGGACACTCTATTGATCAGCCAGATGTGATAGCAAATGAAAGATGAGATCTGCTTGCCAAGATAGATACACCATAATCAGATAGTCACTCAATTAATGCAGATTTCTTCTATATATTTTTGAATACTTCAGATTTCCACCACTCTGGCACGTCAAGACCCATGAGTTTAGGAGGCCCAGCAATGTCATGGATTTGGCCGTAGGTAAAAGGGTTGTCATCCCTTTAACAGCTGAAAGGTAAAACAGAAAAATGTCACTAGCATGGCCAGTCTCATTCTCCAGGGCTCTCTCTCTCCATCCAAAGATCAGATGCTCAGTGTGGGGAGGCATTGCCACCCCTCTGCCGCTGTTAGCTTCAATGAGACATCAGCTCTTGGAAGGCAGTAAAGTCTCACTGCCAAATGTCAGCTTTAATGAAGAAGCAATGCAGCCAAGTGATCCCAGGGCCTATTGTCCATTTCTCTTTTCTTCCAAGCAAAGCTGCTAGGAAATCAGGAAGAGCTATAGCAGAGCTAAGTGAAGAATAGCCCATGACAAGGTGTGGAGGCACAAAGACGTACGCGTGTGCCTCAGGGGCATTGAAAGGAACTATACAAAAGTTGATGCCTTTATCATCTGTTCAGAACTTGCCTTGCCTCTGTGCCAGTCCATTCACAAGATCGCTAGCACTGCTTTGGAAATCAGATTTAAATGATTGTAATGACTTTAGTTAAACCTTAACATTTCCAGAGCAAAGCCGACTCCTTCTGCTTCCCCCTCTCTGTTTTCAGACTACCCCATACTGCTGCCTCACAGCTGGCTGTCTCTGTCTCCTCCACAGGTTAAGGTCCTCCCCACTGCAGGTCCTTAGCTTTGCATTAGTCACTTCCACTCACCTGCAACCTAAAGGTGCTTCAAATCCCATCTCACTTTTTTCCTATCCCACGAAACACTCTGAGGTACAAGCAGGGGTTCTGTCATTCACAGGAGATGGAAAGCATAGCGCAGGCTGACTTTGGGAAGGCTGCTGATTTAGAAAAAGGGGAATGCAACCAATCTGGACCCAGACCTTCTCATACAGAGCCCTCGGGCAGAGTACCTGGAGAGATTCCCATCCCTGAGGAGATTGTTGAATTCTGTACTTGGAGGATGCACCAATGTCTGGTACAGGGTGAGTATGGTTCCCAGTTTTTGAGGAAAGCACGGCACTTACTTAACTGCAGGTAATTTCTAGCAAAGAATTAGTGCTTTACCAAAGACATGGGTGACAAGAGCCTTCCCTTTTCTCCTTCAGTGAACATAGATACTCCTTTATAATTTGCTCGTGACAGGATGTTTTCTTGACCATGACATTATCTTTCTACTTGACTTCCATCATTTCTTCTGGAATGTCACCTGCTCCACTGCAGTACAATGTGAGGGCAAAGGCAGTGTGATTGTCATGCCCATAAACTGGGGCTTGAATGCCTATAAACCTTGAAACACTTTTCATTCAACACTAAATCACATTTCCTTTTCATGATGCATTTTGTTCTGGGAATCGCAGTCAAGCTTTGGCAGAGAACATAGCAATGACCATGAATCTGCATCTCGGCTTACAGCAGAGAAATGGCACACAGTGGCTATTCATCTCGCCCACTGCCTAATGACTTCTTGAATCTCTCAGTCAGCTTCTATAGGAGAGATTGCTCTGGCTGGCCAGTGACCAAGAGCAGACAAAGGCATCTGTCCAGCAGCTGGTCATACTGCAGGTGTTCTGTTGCACCCGGTGTGCTGAGTCAGCGTTCTGGGCCAGCACTGCGCTGGGCCAGCAAAGATGGAGGAGAGGCTGAGCATATGTAAGAAAGTTTTTCCCTTTCTCTGCCCTTTAATTTCATTTCCTCTTTTAAGTGTTTTTCTTGTCCGCTCTCCTTTCGTGGCATGACAGCCAGCAAAGTGGGGGTCAGATTACAACTGGGTGAATTCTTGATGGATATTTAGAAATTGCTCGTTCAGTTGTTGACCACTGCCCCCATGCTACTGGATGGGTGAGTTACCCCATTGTCCAATCATTTCCAATCATTTTCATTTGACATGCCTGTCAAGTTGTCACATAACTAACTGTGAACATGGCCAGGGCATCACACCAGCTGTTTCTTTGAAGCCACAGTCCGTGGGGGCTGGAACTTCAAAGCATTGCTAATCTGCAACTGCTGTTAGCGTGTTCCACGGCACGCACAAAGTGAGGTGCAGAGAAACCTTTGTGGTCAGCGGCTGCAGTACAGAGATGGACTTTGGTAACAGAGCAGAGAAGCCTTGCACATTGTGTACTCGGTGGTTACGCGGTTTAAGCTGAACTAGTAGCACAGAGTGTAACTGTAGGAGGAAAAACAGTGGGCTGGCTACAAAAAGGATTGGCTGACTACAATACAGGGCAGGGTGCATCCAGGTAGAGAGTTTTGTTACATTTATGGTTGAAGGAAAATAAATCTGAAGCTTCTCAGCAAAATGGCCATGGTGCTCGAGCCTGGGCTTTTCTTCCAGTGCTGCTCCTGCCCTAAGGCTTAAAGGACTTCTGTTTGCTTTGGCCTTGCATCCAGCTCTGCAGCTACCACAAAGCTCATATGCTGAGAAGAGAGGTGATCCCAGGATTTTGATGTCTGAAAAACATGGTCTAAGACCTTTAGCTTCTTGCAGTTATCTTGAAGGCCACCTAAAGAAGCTGAATTTAGCCTTGCAGAGAAACACATCCTAGCAATTCTTTAATACACTGACCATACTCCATCTTTTATAACTATTCAGCAACATCAGCTTGGAGAGCATAAAACCTTCCAGCCTGAGTACTGCTCCTGTTGTTGTGCCAAAACCAGTCCCCTGACAGTTCAAAACTGCCTTCTGCTTTACAGCCTAGATGTATTCCTGGGTGGTTTTTAGCTGTTTATTCAGGAGCCAAGACTGCCCTTGCAGTAAAAACACTCTTCCCTCACCCTGGGATCCAGTCTCTTGTGTTGTCCAGAGTTATCGTAAAGTTCTTCAGTGCACCAGCACCGTAAGACATGCAGATCTCTTTTCCAGGCAACACTACATGGTTTTTTAGAGGTTTTCACCTCTTTTTACAAGTGAGTGATTACTGGCTGCAGCTAAGTTGTTAGTTTTCAGGAGAAAAACAACAAAACAGTGATATTTATTATGGGCATTCCTACAGACTTAGTTCTAGGAATTCCTTTTTTGTGTTAGTGTCTCTTGCTTCTGCATCTTGCCTCCAACTCAGAAGCCTGCAGAGCTTTACCATGGTTATCCTGAAAGTGATGGCTAGTGCTCTCACAGACTTCATCCATTCATTCACCGGTGTGTTTAGATTTGCTTGCAGTTGCGGTAGATTTGCAAACAGGAGGCATGAATGTCCCAGTTATAAAACCAGACTGGTTTAGTTGCTTGATGTTTGGCAGGGAAGCCAGGACAGCTTGGAAGAGGACTTTGTCATCAGATTTTCAAACCTTTAATAAAGAAAGGACATATGTCTACAAAGACAACAGTCAAAAGCCCTATATTTAGCTCCTTTTTTGTCTCTTACTCACATTTAGTCTGCCAGATTTTCTTCTTGCTTTGATATAGACAAAACTTTGGTTTTGACCTTAGCTTTTGTAGTTGTATCCAGCTCCTAATTCTTTGGTTGCTATTCCCCTTACTTATCCTTTATTAATTTCAAAGATATTTAGCATCCTCATAAGAACACAAGCATGAAAAAGACCCACTAAATTGTCACACCTGGTCCCTTTATCATGTGCAGTTACAGCATCATGAAATACCTTCCTAAAGTACCACATTATGTCCTAAAACAATCTCATTCTGGTTAAGTGGTTCTTCAGAGTGTTACTCTTTTAAATTATAGGAAAAACAGCTTAGATTATGCTGAAGAAACTTTCCCTGGAGCTCTGCATAGTTCAGGAGCCTTCTCCTAGGCACAGTTTTTGTGGTGATGAAGTTTAAACATTGAGTCAAAATTTTAAGGTCCCCATCAAGCACTGAAGAACTTTTGAAAAGGAACTTCTGAGCTACTACAAAAGTAATCTGTTCTACATGCACCAGAGCTGTATTTGTGAACAGAATCAGTAAATGCAAAAAATCAGTGGATTTACTTCAAAATTGTGTGTTTTTTCAAAGCCAGAACACAAACATAAACACGGAGGATCATTATCACACTCATTAGTAGAGCTCACGTCACTCCAGGCAATCTCAGCTGCATGGGTGTGCAGCCTCTGTGTTCACTCAGGACTGTATCTGATGCTGTGTCTTCGGCTACCACCTTCAGCTACACCTAAACTTTTCTTTCTCTCCCAGGTACAAGCTCTTGAATGACTGTAGTCCTAATGAACGTCTTCTACCAGAGTCCTCACCCTTCATTTCACTCTGTCCTAGAAGTCTATTCCACCAGCACAGCTGCCAAAAAGTCCAATCAATTTACTGGAGTTCAACTGATCACTGGATTTATAAATACAATTTAGAAAGAAAATCTGAAACCAGTCTCTCTGGTTTTGGAGCCGTGGCAGCTTGGAGGCTCTTGCACGTGCCGGTGTGCAAACAAAATAGATGCTCAGTGCAATTCCCATTCCGTTTGTTTCACTCTTTTATCAGGAATCTTGCCATCATCGTACTCTACATGCAAGCAAGTTGGAAAAGAATGAAGATGAGTCCTGCCAGCAGGAGCTTCTCGGCACTGGTTTCCTGTATAGCAGTCAGCTTTTCTATAAATAGAAATGCATTCCATGCGATGGTATCGTATTAATCTGTCATCGTATTTGGCACCACCATAAGATCATGAACTCTGTGCTTGCTAACTACCATCTTTGCTCATGCACTGAGCACAGGCTGGGATGTATTAGCTTGGTCGGAGTCACAAGTCTGTCAGTGCCAGTGACAATTCAGTGTCTGTTTCCAGTCTCTGGAGTCTTGTATCTGCATCCTTCTGCCCCAGGAAGTAAAATCCTGGACACTCTCTCTTAGGATTGAATGAACTTGTCTTGTCACTCAGAGCTCTAAAGGAAAACTATGGGACAACTTCTGTTAGTTATTCATGTGAGAAAAAAAGCTTTTGAAAACCAAATGTACATCAGACATGTTTAACTACTATTTAGTAGTGATATTTTAAGAACTTTAAAAGCTTCACCAGATGCCAATGTGCAGGAGAAACAATTTGCTGCCCTACATCTTGTGAGAAAATTAGAGTAAGGACTGGAGGATTCCTCGGGTCATCGTTAAAGGGGCTCTGCTTCTGCCAGGAGCTTTCACAAGCAACCAGAGGGAAAACCATGTAGATATGATTCTTTTCAATTTTACAGTTGGCCAAACAGTTTGGAGTGGCGTTAGTGGCACCAATCAGTTATTTATTGATTTCTCCTGATGCTTCTCATGCAAGCTCTTGAGTAGCTACTGAAGTCCTAGGCTGCAGGTTCAGGAGGATGGTGCTAATCTAATGCATTCAGCTCATGCACAGAAGATTACCTTCAACCAATATAGATTTAATTTCTTCCTTATTTGAATTAAAAAGTCTGTAGGAACTGATGATTTAAGTCCTTTCATTCAAAAGGTGAGCTTTCCAAACCCAAAGGTATCTGAACTTATCAGAAGTGAATAGTAGTAAAACAGTAGTAGCCTTTGTTACATGTGAGACGGTGGAAGTTTAGAGAAAGTTGTGGGTCCCACATCTGTGTCATAACCTTTTGTGGTTTCACTGAAATTGCACTAAATGGTTTCCATTTTTCAAGTTTGTATAAAACTGAAAGTAATTTCCTTCCAGAGAGAAATCTCCTAATCCTCTTTAGAAGGATTAAAATATAAAAAATTCTAGCAATACAAAGTAGGTCTGTAGGTGGATTTGTCTTTTTGGTTCTGTAGCTGATAAATGAATCATTACCTGTCTCATATTTTAGAGCAAGTCACCATTCTTCCAGGCATTCAGTGCAAAATATCACAGAACCACACAAAATCACAGAATAGTAGGGGTTGGAAGGGAACTCTTGGAGATCAACTAGTCCAATGCCCTGCTACAGCAGGTTACATGGAATTGTGTCCAGGCAGGTTTTGAATGTCCCCAGAGAAGGAGACCACAGACTCTCAGGGCAGACTCTTCCAGGGCTCCAGTGTGCTCACAGTAAAGAAGCTTTCCTTCATGTTTGTACCTGTTGCCCCTTGTTCCATCATTGGGAAACACTGTAAAGAGCCTGGTGCCATCCTCTTGACACCCACCCTTCAGATATTTATAGCAATGATAAGATCCCTTCTCAGTCTGCTCTTCTCCAGGCTAAAGAGACACAGGTCTCAGCCTTTCCTTGTAAGATACATGCTCCAGTTGCCTAAACGTCTTTGTAACCATCCACTGGACTCTCTCCAGTAGTTTTCTGCCTCTCTTGAACTGAGAAGCCCAGAGCTGGACACAGTACTCCACATGTGGCCTCACTAGGGTAGAACAGAGGTGCAGAGAGAACTTCCCTTCATCTGCTGGCTGTATTCGACTTCACACACCCCACAATACCACTGGCCTTCTTGACCACAAGGGCACATTGCTGGTTCATAGAATCATAGTATCATTCCATTAGGGATTGGAAGGGACCTCAAAAGATCATCTAGTCCAATTCCCCCTGCCAGAGCAGGATCATCTAGACCATTGCTAAGAAAGTGTTTGCAGAAGGCAGGTCAAAGTATAGGGACTACAAAACCACACACCTCCTACATCAGTTTCCATAGACGCCTGATAAAATGACATGCTGCTTAGTCTGAGTTGATCCCCTGAGCCTATCACACAGAATCACAGAACCCCAGGGACTGGAAGGGACCTCGAAAGATCATTCAGTTAAAACATCATCCATAGTCAGCCTCTGGTCCACCAGAACACGCAAGTCCTTCTTCCCTGAGCTGCTTTTCAGCTCCAACCAATACTCGTCCATGGTGTTGTTCTTTCCCAGATGCAGGACCTTACATTTACCCTTGTTGAACTTAATTCAGTTCTTCTCTACTCAACTCTCCAGCCTATCCAGATCTCATTTAACGGCAGCACAACCCCCAGTATGTCAGCTGGTATATCAGCCACAACCCCCAGTTCTGTGTCATCAGCAAACTTTCTGATGATGCACTGTACCCCTTCTTCCAGGTCATTCATTGATGAATATGTTGAATAATACTGGATTCGGTACCAACCCCTTGGGAACCCAGTTAGCTACAGGCCTCCAACTAGACTCTGCCCCGCTGATCACACCCCTCTGAACTATGCCATCCAGCCAGTTCTTGTCTACTCATGTAACTTTCTGAGTTTCGCTATGAAGATGTTATAAGCGGCAATGCCAAACACCTTGCCGAAGTCAAGGTAGAAAACATTCACTGCCTTTCCCTCTTCTGTCCATCCAGCTGTGCCATCACAGAAGACTGTCAGATTGGTCAGAGGTGATTTCCTCTTGCTGAATCTGTGTTCATCACTCCCAAGCCTTCACATGCTTAGAGAATTTCTAGGGGTGGACATGAGGCTGAGTGGCCTTAGCAATTCCCTCAGCAAGTGAAGATTCAAGGCTGACTAATTCTACTTAGGTTAACCACTACAGCTAAGGCATGATTCCTGCATCTGAAAATGTTAACCAAGCAGTCATCTAGTAAAAGGCATTTAAACCATACAGGCAAGGAGATGATGAAAGTAATCACAGAATCACATAATATCTTTGGTTGGAAGACCTCTAAGATCATCAAGTCCAACTTTTGACCCAGCACTGCCAAGTCATCCCTAAACCATGTCCCTCAGCACTGCCTATAGACCTCTTAAATACCTCCAGAGATGATGACTCCACCACTGCCCTGGGCAGCCTGTTCAAATGGTTGATAACCCTTTCAGTGAAGAAATCCTTCCTAACATCCAGCCCAAACCTCCCCTGGTGCAGCTGCAACTATTTCCTCTGCTCCTATCAGTTGCTACCAGGAAGAAGAGACTGAGCCCCTCCTTACTCCAGCCTGCTTTCAGGGAGCAATAATGTCTCTCCTCAGCCTCCTTCTCTTTAGGCTAAAAAACCCCAGTTCCCTCAACCACTCCTCATAGGACTTCTCATAGGTTAATAGTATCCTCTCTTTGATATCTGCCTTTATGCAAAGGGGTCTAGTCCATCTACTGTTTACCTGGGTGTCTTGTTACCAGAAGTCCAACTGCAGTCAGCAGAAGGACTCCAGAAAGGTGAGCAAGTATATCAAAGCATTCAGGAACAGAATTCAGGGAAGATGAGTTAATTGGAAACCTGAGGCACTCAGCTGGGAATCTGCACACTGAGTTACTGAGATAAGGGCCCACAATTTTAATTACCTAGATGGAAAAGAACAAAGTAAAACTATTTTTAGAAAGGACAAGAGCATACGTCTGGTGTGCGACGTAATGAAAAACAGAAAGATGTCAATATTTCTTAATTAGTCTTGCACTTTAGCAGAAAAACCCCATGTCTGTTGATCAGTAACTAAGCGTTAAGCTTCATCTGGTTTTGAGGTCGATTTATAAAAGTAAACTGGTTTTGGTGGTCGCTGTTGCATTTGTCACCGTTTGCCTGGGTAAAGGAAGCCGTGTTCACCGACACGAGAAGCAAGCAGATCTGATGCATCATTCCAGCTGTGAGGGCAATGCAATAATCTTCCTGGAACCCTGCGTAAAGAATGAAAACGATTGTACATTTCATCTCTCAAATCTTTGGGAGATCTTAGGCAATTGTGCAAATGACTTAAGGCAGGCGATAGGCAACTAGAAATTGTTCAACCTGCATGTTCAGAGTATATCAGTCCTTATCTAATTGTCCTTGTTTCTAAGCCTAATTGTCCTTGAAAGTGTTATAAGCCGTTGTATTTTCACGTAAATGAACTGCTCCTGGTGACTTTGTCAAATGCCTCAGGCACAGGTTTTGTTCTCTGTCAGGTGCTTGCTGCAGACGTGCTTTCAAGGCTTTGTCTACAGCAATTGTGTAGCTGTCAAAAGGAGACTCATTCCTGAGCTCTGTTTTCACAGCACTCTTCCAGCGTTTCATTGGCTTGATTCAGTGCAGCTGTGGGTTTGTTTTGTGGGCACTAGAGGTGGGTAAACTGACCGCGCTTACATTTGTCCAGCACTTGTATGTCTGTCCCTGCGTGGACCAGCTGATGGTCAATGTCAGCTGGTTTTCCTTGCAGCTAAAGGCTTTTCATTCCTCTTAATGTTAGTAGGATCAGTGCTTTTTTTGTGTTTGGGGTGCCATGTGGCGATTCCTCAGGTAAACCAGTTTGGAAATTGACAACAATATTCGTGGTTTAATTTTTCCTTGCAGAACAATGTCACTACTTGTGTTTTTGAGGGGTATGAGACTTACGCAGACAACAGATTTCAGTTAAGTGGCACTGCTGGCTACAAAGAAAGCCCAAACCTGGCTATTTACCTGTGTGTGCTACAAGAATTTTGATTACCAGAAATGGTAGTTTTTTCCTTTATTTTTATGTAGTTTGTTTGCCTGACCATTTGTCAGTAATCCGGTGTTGCCTTTGAATACCCAGGTCATTAGTAATGTTCTCCTTTTGTTTTGTGTGAGCCTCTTCTATTACAATGACAAAATCAGTCTTGCCAGGAAAATGTGGTTGTACTGGTACAAAAGCTGGACAAGGGTTCAGGATGTAACTCTTGTTGTAAGCAAGGTGCACAATTCATGTTACATCTTAAGTTTCTGTATTGAATACTTCATCACACCATGTAATTCTGTGACTTGTCCTTAAGTAATCCGTCTTAAGTAATCGGGATGAAAAAAGTGTGTTGCTTTAATGATAACTGTGTAGGTTCTCACCAAAACGGAAGTTTGGTCTCATTATCCCACTGTTCTCCTTTTCTTTTTTCTCCAAGCTGCCTGTCTCGTCCTGGGTTGTATGATTTTTCCTGATGGCTGGGATTCAGATGAGGTAAAACGGATGTGTGGTGAAAAGACAGACAAGTACACGCTGGGGGCTTGTTCAGTCCGCTGGGCATATATCCTGGCAATTATTGGAATCTTGGATGCCCTGATCCTCTCATTTCTGGCATTTGTGCTTGGCAACAGACAAGACAGCTTGCTAGCAGAGGAGCTCAAGTTGGAAAACAAAGGTAGGACTGCTTCAGAAACACTATAATTGGGTGGCCTCGAGGGCAATTGTTTAAAAGAGTGATTGCTTTCATTTTATTCTATACTTGTAAGTTGGCATGCTGGTTTGCTTCTGAAGTCTCTGGGAAACAAAAAATGCAATGGGTAGAGAAAGTTTGGGTTTTCAGCCTCCAAAATCTAGGAAAGCTAGGAATTGCCACAATTGCTGCACAATGCATGACGTAGCCTTAACAGTTTTGGAGGTGTAGATGGAATATTTCTGTGTTACCCACTGGTACTTTATGTCATGAGTGTTTCTGTTTCAATGTCTCCATCTTTTCCTGTACCCCATGGAAGATTTGTTAATTTGGTTGCTTTAGGATTTTGCATTGTACTATGAATAGCTCTGATATGACATCCACATTAGCACAGTACACAGAAAGGGTGAACCATTGACTTGGGACACTGGCAGTGAACTGAGTAACAGGACTGCCTGTACAGCAGTGAACTGGTGGAATAAGGACTGGAGCCAGGAGTGAAGAAGAATCCTAGTTTGACTGTGTTGCTTCTAGCTCATTAGTCAGCTCAGGGGAATCTAAAGTACTCTAGGAACTGAATATTCATGTGGTGTGCTGGCGATAAAACACTTCTTGATTAAGAACATGAAACTGGCTCAGTCGGTCTAGGTGATCCTGCTCTGGCAGGGGGATTGGACTAGATGATCTTTTGAGATCCCTTCCGATCCCTAACGATTCTGTGATTCAGTCCAGTAGTTCATCACACGGTTGAGAGGAGAGATGCTGTTTGGCGAGTGTGCACGAGCCTGGCTGTTTGGTGAATGTGTACAAGCCCCCTTCCCCTTGTTCTCCCGTGTATCACAGTCGTGTGTCTGATGTGATAGATATTAGAGAGGGCATGTCCCTGCCTTGTCTTTTTAATGGGTCTGTTTTCCCTGGATCTGTCTAATCCCTTCCGAACCTGCTGATACTGTCGGCTTCTGCAGCACTGCATGGCAGCAAGTGTCTGAAGCTCACTACTGCTGAAGTAGTACTTTCTTTTATCTGCTTCAAATTGATCTCCTACTAGTTTCGCTGAGTGTCCCCTAGTGCAGGATTCTGCATTCAGCTTGTTCTCCACCTTTGTAATTTTGTAGGTTGCTTCTAATCATAGCAAAGATATTAGTAACCCTTCACCACAGGATTGCAAATCAAAAGCTGTTTGGCAGCCTGTGTTGTTGCACAAAAAGAGCTGGTCTCAGTCTTGCTCCAGAAGGACCAATATCCATATATCTGAAAGCACCAGCACAATGACCACAGCTTGCTGAATTGCAAACACTCAGTACCATCAGCTCAAAGATAAATGGACTTGAAGACTGAACTTCACATATGATTCCAGACCTGGTTAGAGCCTACTAATGTTGTGGGTTGTGGAAACTGTATGTTGCTTGCAATTGCCTGTGCACATCTGCTCTGCGTTGGTTTCAAGAGCTGTCCCGTGGCCCTTTTCTGTATGGATAATCATTCATCTGCATTTGAAAACTAAAACACTTGTCAGAAGGGCATTCACAGCTATGCCACCAGCGCTTTTGGCACCAGCGCTGTTTCTGATTTGTCTATACCATAGAGAGCTCATGAACTCAACATCTACTTGTATCAAAGAACCTCATCTGTCTTGGTGCCTTATGAGCAAAGACAGCTTCTGGAGATTCATAACCTCTCACTTCACTGGCACAAGCTCCTGCCAGAACATTTGGTCCTCAGCATGTTAGACGAAATCATTCAGCAGCTCATTTTCCTTGGATTAAACACAGAAACGTACAATACTCGTAGCTTCAAAGCAAACCAGAACTCGGGCAAAAGGCACCCACTCCACTTTGCCCTTCGCAGTGAAGCCTAATGTTTTTAAAGTCTTAAAAAGGAAAAGCAAAGAAACAAAGCAAATAGTCTTCCAAAAAGGACACATTCTTCCCCCTCATCCCAGAAAGATTTTGTTAAGTAACAACAGGGCAAATCTAAATCCCCCTGCTCTCCTCTGTTGCTGCCAGGCACAGTCATGGCTCTGAAGGAGTTCCAGGAAAGCATGACCCGAGCATGGGTGGACACCACCCCCCCATCAATGGCAGGTACCACTGTCAGCAGAGCACGAGCTATCCACTTTGCTGGCCAGAGATAAGTCCTTCTTCTGGCCTTTTGGATGCCAGCAAGACCTGCCTGCATCATAATGAGCACATACCCTACTGGGGCAACAAGGCATGAGCATTTAATTCCCTCCAGTGCCCTGACTGTACTCTGTACTGACAGAGCAGGGCTCTGGGACACAGTTGCCACAGATCAAAGAAAGGTTTCTGCCAAAAAGGCTGCGCTCTGAAACAGGCACAAGATATGTAGGTAGCTAGAAATCATTTAACATTGCTTAGGAGGAAGATTTTGAGTTCATATGGCCAAGATTATCAGGCAGGTTTTGTAATCCTGGCAGTCACTGACCATAAATACACACAGATACACAGATCATTAGGGGTTCCATTTGCCTTCTTGGCCACAAGAGCACACTTCTGTTCCACAGATAACTTGTCCACAAGAACTCCAAGATTCCTATCCACAGAAGTGCTCTCCAGTAGACCATCTCCCAGTCTGTATTGATGCATTGCGTTACTTCTTCCCAAGTGGAGGACTCTGCGCTTATTAAATCACATTGAATTCCTCTTCGCCCATCCCTCCAGTGCAAGTCTTCCTGAGTGGCTGCACAGCCATCAGGTGAATCAGCCAGACCACTCAGCTTAGTGTCATCAGTAAACTTGCTGAGGAGACCCTCTATCCCATCATCATGGCCATTAATAAAGGTATTAAACAAAACCAAACCAAACACAGATCTCTGGGAGAACCAGTTTGGGTCACTGATCTGTGATTAGAGATGAAGTTGCTAGAATATTAGGGCCAGCACCTGTCCTTGCGATGGCACCAGACAACCTCTTGTCTGTACCCCTGGCACACACTGCACATACATGAGGACTTTGACACCTACCCCATAAACTATGTTCCATTTCTCCCTTTCAAGTTAAGAGATGCTGAGTATACTAACACTCATCAGCATTAGTCCACTTGGAAAGCGTCCCTGTGTCTCTTGGAAATGGTCAGGATGCGAAAATATTGAAATGTGTGAATATGGCTAGCATCCCTCCCATATAGACAAGAAAATAAGACTTAGCATACAAGCAATGCCATCTTCGAGAGCCTCCCAAGCCATTCTTACAATGTGAAGTAATCACCTTCATAACAAGTAGTTGTGAATATTATTGTTATTCCCCCTCTTCATCCATATGAATTCTGCCTCCAGGTTTGTGCTGGTTCCCATTTCTAGACTAGCAGGTATGAATGAGGAGCATTTTTTTTCTTAGGGAGGAGTCCCTACACTGCTGCTGCCTTCCAAGGGGCTAAAAATATGGCTGGCTGGTCGAGGATGTCCACTGAGTGGGAGTCCAGTGATGGACATCCCACAGCCTGTGATAAACAGGGTGTCCCTTTAAGGGACAGTCATGACTCCATCTTGGTTCTGCACCTGAGACTAAACAACACTGTACCTTAGAGGAGCATCTGCTGGTCCTATCATCTATCTCTGCTGCTGAGGCTTTGCCCCACGTGTGTAGATAGCATTTTGCAGAAGACAGCAGAAGAGAAGAGGCAATAAATTAAGAGTCACAACAATGTTAATTTATGTGGAAAAACCTTAAAGAACAAGAAATTCTAAGTCAGTGATCAGACAGCTGGGCAGCTCTTTTCTTAATCAGGTAATAGCTCTGTGTAGAGGTGTCACTGCAGGTCAGCTTCCACGGGCTCATTAGCGAGACTGCAGCGGTTGTACCAGTACCAGAGCTGTTTCAGCTGGTGACAACTAAATAGTTAAAAGTATATGAAATACAGCAGGATGGCAGGAATAGAACGGCAAAGCTGTACTTCTCTGTTATCTTAACAAGTGGAATTGTCCACCTTCTCTGTTCTTCTAATCAACGCAGCTCTGTATGTTTACAAAGGTTAGTGAACGCTCATAAGCCAGGAATCTGACAATTAAAATGATTCCTGGCAGAAGATGGACATATTTTTGCCATAAAAATAAAGGGGTTTTTTTTTTTCACTACATGATAAAAGCAGTGCTTATGCATTTCTTATTTGCTTAGGTGTGTAAGCTACCACGTGGGTTTCACATCTGAGAAATATCATTCACATCCAGCAGGCTTTCTTCAGCTCATTGTCTATTTAAGGCAGTTTCCTAATCATGCACATTTTACACAGCAATATGCACCTTTTCCATTTTAAACACTGCCTTGTGAAAAAAAGGCATTTCTAAAAAGATTCTCACATTCTGTTTATGCCATTAGCAATACAGTACTACATGGTTTTCCTTAATTTATGGGAACTAATGGTAATGACTTAAAGGCTGGTGTGTTATTAAACTAATGGCATGCAGAGTGATAACAAAAATAGGCAGAATTCATCTTAGGTTTCAGCTTCATCCAACACCATTTTGAGTGAGCCATCAACATCAGGAAGAACCTTGATGTGTTGTGTAATTACATAATTTAAGCTGTACTGTCTAAATGACATGAAATTAAAGTTCTGTCCAAAGGGTGAAGAGACCAAATGAGAAGTTTTTTAAAAGCAAATTGAGAGTGCAAGGCAATTACATTTCTAGGAGAAGTGGTAATAGGGTCTGCACTGAGAGTGATAAATACAAGAGCCTTCTGAAGCGACTATCCTGTTAAGCGTTGTCTGTCAGAGCAGGTGGATGATGCACTTTGTGGACAGCTGTGGCTTTTCACCAGGTGGTTGTGTTTAGTATTGACTCAGCTTTGGGGTCCATATGGTCAGAGGGAAGCAATTTGCACAAAAGATTTCCTGGAGTTACAAGTCTAAGGCTGAAATAGATAAAAGGATCCAGGAGCTAGACAGCAGATTTGAAGACTTCATCTACTTTGCAGTGTTTGCAACTCACACAGACTCAACCTACATCACGTCACTCCCAACGGCCAGAGATTTGTCACAGAGCTCCATGCAGAATATCCAACCCAGGGCTCGCCAGCTGGTTGATGCACCCTCATTTTTCTTCGTACTGATGCTGTCAGGGTCTGCTTCGTGTTGTTGATGGCTAGCTCTGTACATCTGCATGAGCTGCAGTCGTTGCCAAATAAACACAGTTAAAGGTTAAGGGGAAGTTGTTTCTTCTGACAAAGGTTTCTGTGAAAAAAATAGTCTTTCACAGGGATTTGTGCACCTTTGGCTAGAGGATCATCTTCCATAAACAGGAATAGTCCACCCACAGGATTGTCACTGCAGCAGAAAACTGTCTGCAAAAGGCCTCATTTCTGAAGCTGAGTGACAGGAGGCTACTGGTGCACTTGTCCCACCGCGGGACTACACGGCAGAGCGCACATCAGCTGTCGCTCTCTCCAAAGGAAAATAGCTCAGACCGCAGCACATGTGCAGAGCTCCGCACAATGGCAAATGCTTGTCATAATGTAGCTTTCATGACCCACACACACTCACACAAACATTCAGGGGAAGTTGGTAAAAACTAAGGGAATAAACATGAATATTGATGCCTGTTTAAGTGTTCGCATAGCGCTGCAATGCGTGAAGGAATTGCCAACAGCCCCAGTAGTAACGAAGAACACAAATCCAGTCAGAGCACCATGTATACCTCTGTATACTCTTGTTCTCCATCCAGCAAAAGTATGTAATTCCCTTTTTCTTGGTGAAGTTGTGTACCCCCTAACTCCTCCTCACACACAGAAAGTCAGTGTATGCACCTTGCCATCTCAGTTAGTGTTGTACTTCTCAAAGATAGAAGTGTTTTCAAAAAAAAAACACTCAAGATTTCTGTTACTCTCTTTCCCTTTTTTGCTTTGGATTTATTTTGGTGTCTGCTAGTTTCTTCCCATCCTTCCTTTCTAAAGAGTTTGAATCGCCCACTTCAACTTCTTTCTGCTTCAGTGTGTGACTCCATGTTCAAAGCTCTTAGGTGACTTTGAACTCAGAACCATGTTGGCCACTTGAATAATTGTTTGAGAAGGGAAACGTGGAAGATGTGATGCATTGCTATAGACAGTCCACCACATGCTCTTTCCAGGCTGCAGCTGCCCCTAGGGAGCTGGAACTATGTCAAAAGGTTGCTCTTGCCTCAAAGAAGTACTTAGGTACCCTGCTCTTCGAAGGCAAAACCAGGCTCTTGCACAGCCATAGGTCCCAAGCTGGGAATTCCTGGCCTTCACTTCTGTCTTCAAAACAAAAGTATTCTACCATGTCAGCCAACAACAGAGTCACAGAAGTGATCACAGAATCATTCAGGTTGGAAAAGACCCCTGGGATCATCGAGTCCAACCATCAACCCTACTCTACAAGGTCACC